>CM024761.1:30473230-30661979 GCA_014218235.1 Colocasia esculenta | reverse complement strand
TGTATCTTATCTGTTTTTAAGTAAATCTCCGTTCATGGTTTGCTGTAAGGTGGATTGGTTTGTGGTTGCCAATCCTGTTACCCTTTGTGGGTAATTTACCGATGAGGCTTATGGCTTAGGCGTACTGTGGTTTGGTGGGTTTGTGCTCCGTGGAGGCCGTGTGAGACCTTCCACTTTGTTGTGTTTTACCCTTCTTGGGTATGGTTCCGATTATGGTGTTACTGTGTGATGGACTAGCTAGCTGTAGCCAGTCCTACCACTTTATGTGTGGCTCTCGATGTAGTGTGGTTTGGGGTATAAGGGACCAGCTTTTGGTTAACAGTCTTGTTACCCAAGTGTTTGAGGTTTGCCAGTGAAGCTTGTAGCCTGGGCAGTGATTTGTCTGTGTGGCTTATAGCTTAGGCAACCAGTTGTTATAACAGTGTGCCGGTGAGACTGTGGTTTAGGCACTTAAGTAGTTGGGCTGACTAATAATATTATATTAGTCCTGTAGTCCCACATTCCTTCCGAGGACTAGTGTTTATTATCATGATTATGTTAAATTGTTATTTGTTGTTATGATGTGAGCATGAAATGGTTTGGCTATCGGTGTTGCCAGTGAGACCCTTTTGGGTTGAGGACTCTTCCTGGTTTGTGTGTTGCTTTATGGGTGGTCCCCTACTGAGCCTGTGACTTGTTGAGGCTCACTCCCGTATAGTTCTTTTCAGGACTTGCCGTGTGTTTGGCTTGGAGCAGTGTTGTGTCAAACTTGTACCACTAGCAGTTGAGTAGTAGTTAGTGTTGTGTGAGCTTATGCTCCCTCGGGGTATGCCCCAGGTAGTTGTACTTTTTAATTGGACATGTATTAATGTAATGAGACAGTTATAAATTGTTATATGTAGGTATGAGCACATGCTCTTTCTTGTGTTTTATACTGTGTAGTTGTCTTTTATACTCTTACTGAACAAGTGTGTGAGATATCCCTTGCGAGACTTCGGTCTGTTCGCGGGAGGCAGATCTAGATATGGAGCCTTATCGGGCATAAATATCCAGGGCCATCACAATTTTGCCTTGGGTTTGAAGCACTGTGTCGACACCAGTAAGGGGTGTGTCGACACTACCAAGACAAAATCTGCATTCACCTGTAAAATTAACACATAAATCATTAGTACAAGATATTATCATTAAAAAATGAGATATTAAACATCAAGAACATATCATCATCAAAATCACAATGTGTCATCATCAAAATCAAAGTATGAGTGATGTTCTTTGGTTATCATTGAAATACAACTTTAGGAAATTCCAAAACACACTCAACCCAACAGTCCTGGGATATGCGCCCGAAAGTGCTAGTGCCTATGGGAGTTAAATGATCAGAGTGTTTGGCATTACACTCGAGTGCTATCTATCTCGACTATCTAAATGACAATAAAAAAGTGCTATATTCTCTCGTTGTCTATTGACAAAAAGTGATATATTATTCTCGTTGTGCTATTGCTATATTTTGTGCCATGGCCATCTTGCTATTTTGTGCTATACTTGACTCTCGTGTTATATTTGGAAAGTTGTGCTATATCGTTCACGTGCTATCCTTCTATCTTTTACTTGACTCTCTCGCTCTATCATTAGTTTCTCTTCCTTTAATACATTAATCATTTAAAGCCTACTTGACTATTGAGATTTAAGTCCTACTGGGCGTTATCGCTCACCCTGCGTTATTTGTCGTTATGTTCTCAGGTGAGATTGAGGATGAACTGTACACTCAAGAGGATGGGAACGACCAGGAGTGAAGCCATGAGTCTAGTGTCCTAGAGTTATGTTAGAGTCTTAGTTTAGTCATTTACTTTTATTTCAATGTAATTGGGCCCTGTAGAATGGCTTTGATATTAGTGGTTGTAACTAGACATTCGAAAGTTATTAATGAGAAGAATTATCTTTAGTAATATTCATTGTGCAATGGTTTGATGTCTAGTACTTGCTCTGTACCCGTTTACTTGCAACTACCTCGTGTTCCGATATTCCGCGTCGGGGCGTGACAGTCGCGATAGCCCCGGGTGTCACGACAGTGACAGACATAGGTGAATTTCATGCAGAGTCCGTATCTTGTCGAGTCTTCACTTGTTCTTGGTTTCTTCTGCACCTGTGGCACCAGTGCTAGTTCCTAGTACAGTCCTACACTAGTTGTTCGTCCGGTGCTCGACACGTGAGGGTTTGTCCCGCGAGAGGTTGTTACCGTTTACTTGAGACCCCCATCCCCATGGGCCCATTGAGGGAGTGCTATAAGCGATGGGCGTGCTCGTGTAACATCCCGACACGGAATATCAGAGTGGGCTACAATTAAATATATAGTATAGAGCATAAAATGGTCATCAAACCATTGCATAAATTGGAATAATGCTAAAAGAACCAACTTTAATGATAACTCCATTAATCTCTATCACATTCACCCATTCAGAGCCAAAGCTATGGGCCCAAGGTACTTTATTGCATAAAACAAACAAAAAAACTAATACTAAGTCATCTGGATGACATCACTTCAGGTCACTCTTGTGTTTGCTCATCCTCATCCTCATGTGTGTGGTATTCTCCATCAGATTTTCCTGAAACACATATAACAAATATCACAGAATGAGTGATAACACCCAGTAGAACTCAATATCTCAAAAACATGCATGCTTTAAGTGATTAATATCTTGGATAGTAGGATAACTAGAGAGAATGATCGAGAGAGTAATAGCACATGATAGGAAGAGAACAATAGTACTTTTTAAAAAAATATATAGCACAACTAGCATGTTAAAGGAATGACCATATCACGAGATAGCACGTCATGATAGCACGATAGCACACTAGTCAAAATAGCACTTTGATGTCTTTAGATTATTGAGATAACTGGTACTGAGTGTGTAATTCCGAACACTCTGATCATTAAATTCCCATGGTTACTAGCACTTGCAGGCATACCTCCTAGGACCAGATTAGGCCCTTTAAAATATTGTATGGCATTGATCATGTTTTTATATTTAGACAATCAGTCAAATGGCCATAAAGACTACCAAGAATAGATGAGAATAATTGAAGAATAGATGAGAGTATAAAGAACGTGAATAGATGAGCGAATAGAGTATAGGTGAGAACTATAGGTCAATGCACATAAAACGACATTAAATCGAATGATAGTAATAGTTGCACAACACGTATAGTTGTGTGCTGGCAGTCTGGTAGAATTCATTAACCACCCACTGGCCATGCTGCGAACACAGTCTGGAGGTCTGGTGTGATCGCAAGATAAGAGAGAAATATCCACAACAAGAAAAAGCGGGTTTTCCGATAGATCGATTCCGTCAAAAATCCGCCGAAAATCCGTTGAAAAAAAAACCTTCCGACAACTTTCCGGCGAACGACCGTCGGAAACAGTCCGTCGAAAAAATAGCGTCAGAAATTACCGATGAGAAAAAAGTTAGTCGGCAATCCGTAGGTACTTCAGACATGAATATTCGTTGGAAAATCATCAGAAATTCTGACCAATTTACCGACGACATAAATTCGTTGGCAAATTTCGACGGATAATTCGGTCAGAAAATACGTCGGAAATTCCGACAATTTACCGACGGAAATACCCGTCAGTAGTAGGTAATTTGTGACGAAAATAGTCGTCGGCAAACCGTCAGAATTTCTAACGGATTTGCCGATTGGTAAATTCTATTGGCAGTCTTATGTGCCGATGTTTTTACCCACAGACACCTTCCGTTGGAAAATCCGTCGGAAAAACACCTCTTAATTTTTTAAAAAATATAATATAATTAATAATGATAAATTACAAAACCTGCTAAAAAATTCATACAAATATCCACAATAAATAACAATTAACATAAACTCATCAATCACAACAAATATAAATCATACGTAGTAATAAGAAATAAAAATCAAGAAAGGTCTGCTAGATCGTCTGTTATCCCCGCCTCATGATCGTCAGGTGCCGGAGGATCCTATATATATAAAAAATATATTAGAAACATAAATAAAAAATAATATATAAACATTATTTTTAATATTTTAAGTTAAAAAATATGAATATTCACTAAGTTTAATTAGAAAATATTATAATCTTTTATACTTGAATTTTATTTTTGATTAGTGGTTTGAGCGCCGAACCCAATCCGGGAATCCGAATAGAATTCTGTTAATTCTCACACGTCACTCTCACCAACCCGGTCGTGTTAGCATGAACGCTCGTCAATTGGATCCCTATTTTTGATTTTGGACCCCTAGGTTGTGTGTTCTGATCCTTTACACTTAGATTTTTTTAATATTAGTGATTTGAGCGCCGAACCCAAACCGGTAATCCCATTAGGATTCCATTAGTTCTCACACATCACTCTCACCCACTCGGTCATGTCGGAGCGAACGACATGTCGATCGGATCCCTATTTCTGATTTTGGACCCCTGGGTTGGGTGTTTTGATCTTTTTCATTTATTTTTTTTTAGGTTAGTGATTTGAGTACTGAATCCAAATCGAGAATCCCATTAGGAATCCGTCAGTTCCCACACGTCACTCTCACCTACGCGGTCGTGTCGGAGCAAATGGCACGCCGATTGGATCCCTATTTCTGATTTTGGACCGCCGTTTCTCTTTGGTCTCATGTGTTAACGGCGGGGGTGTACTTGGCCGCCGTTTCTCTTAGGTCTCATGTTGAAACGACGGGGTGTACTTGGCCCGCCATTTTCTTGGGTCTCATGTGTAAGTCGACCTGGGTCCTCAAGTAGGTCAACCTAGGTCTTCAAGTAGGTAGACCTGTCGTCAAGCAGGTCGATCTGGGTCTTCAAGTAGGTCAACTTGGGTCTTCAAGTAGGTCGACCTATCCTCAAGTAGGTCGACCTGTGTCCTCAAGTAGGTCGACCTGTCCTCAAGTAGGTCGACCTATGTCCTCAAGTAGGTCGACCTATCCTCAAGCAGGTCGACCTAGGTCTTCATGTAGGTCGACCTGGGTCTCCAAGTAGGTCGACCTATCCTCAAGTAGGTCGACCTAGGTCTTCAAGTAGGTCGACCTGTGTCCTCAAGTAGGTCGACCTGTCCTCAAGCAGGTTGACCTAGGTCTTCATCCATACTAGTTTAAAGTCATGCATCCACAAGCGCCGAACCCAAACCGGGAATCCAATTATGAATATGTTAGTTACCACACATCACTATCATCCACCCGGTCGTGTCGGAGCGAACGACACGCCGATCAGATCCCTATTTCTGATTTTGGATCGCCGGGCTACGTGTTTTGATCCTTTACACTTATGTTTTTTAAAGATTAGTGGTTTGAGTGTCGAACCCAAACTGGGTATCCCATTAGGATTCCGTCAGTTCACACACATCACTGTCACCCACCCAGTGGTGTCGGAGCGAACAACATACTGATCAGATCCCTATTTCTGATTTTGGACTCCTGGGTTATGTGTTTTGATCCTTTTCATTTTTGTTTTTTTTCATCAACTTTTTTTTATACATATCAGGTGGCTTTTTTATCCTTCCATAAGTTGATTATATAAAGGGGCCTTCTTTTTAGGCTTCTTAATTTGGATTTCTTTTTTTCCCTTTTGAGCTTTTTGGACATTGACTTATAAATTGAGCTGGGGGCCTCTAGTTGTATGTGAGGATAGATATCAGACATGTCTTCAATGAGCTTTAAGCAATGGGAAGATGGGAAAGTCTTATTATCTGCCGCAGCTTTAGAGAAGTAGGATGAAAAGTGAAAAATAGATTTCATTAATTGAAATATTATTATTTTTCACTCTACTTCTTAAAAAAAACATAATAATATTTGTCACTCTACTTCTTAAACAATAATTGGGTTTTTTTAAGATTAATGGTTTGCGTGTTTTAACAGTTTAGATTAGTGGTTTCATTTCATTCAAACTATATGAAATTAATGGTATAGTGATCTGAGGGGCTTGCTGTGAGGGGCCTGCTCCTCTGATGGCAGCGACTAGCTACTCGACCATGGCGCCAAGGTGCAGCGATAGCTGCTGTGACAGCTCTTCCCAGATGAGGGTTTTAATGTCCTCTCCACCACTGTTGGGCATTGCAGCAGATGAACTCACGTAGGCTGGAGGAGCGACTGAACTTGCATATAAGGACAACACTTGAGTAGTATCTAGGTTGTTCCCAAAGTCGTACACTCGGCCCATCCTCGGTCCTCCCACTGCGTCAACCCAGGCCTCCGGATCCAAGTCTGGCTGGGGAGTGCCCTCTACATAGCAATCTGCCATCATCCTATCATAGGTCTCCTGTAGAACAAATTAAAAATGTATTATTCAAATCATAATTTTTAATATCTAAATTGAATTGAAAAATTATATTTTGACTTATGACAATCGTGCGAGCACTCTCGCTGCCATAGTCATCTGTCCCCTTCCGCTTATGAGTCCGATCAAATAACTCACGAAATGTAGGGGCACGCTCGAGCTCGTGACACTTACAAGTCAACAAAAATAGTTAGTTTCACAATAATATTTAATGTATTAAGCAATTGAAAGTGAATATGCTTACCAATTTTTGGCTATGGGTCGGATAAGATACTAACCCACTAGTATGCACATTCTTCTCTAGATGAGCTGCCCGATTGCGTTTAGCCGCCTGTGACCTCTCTTGCCATGGTCCAGTAGCCCAACAATGACAAAGGGACTCCCAATAGTCCCTCTTCATCCACACTGGGCCGTAATCCATCCAAGCCATAGGATCCTAGTTGTCTGTGATCTTTGCTGCCTTCTCCCGGGCCTCCCACACTGACTTTCTGAAATTAGTCTAGGCAGTAGACTCCTAGATGACTCGTGCTCGAGGGAGATCCTCCGGTCTCATGAACATGTACCTCTACTGTTTAGAAGTGACATTACTCAACTTTGTGCACTAACATAGAAAGATAATATTAAAGAAATGACTTTAATTAGTAAAAAATAATACCGTGAACATGTCAAATAAACATCCTGGACAGACAGGGGAACTCTTTCCATGAGTCCACTAGTCCTGGAATGTGTGCGTGCAGCAACGATGTAATATAGCAGGAAGCAGATCCTGGATCTATCTTCCCCCTACAATTGCACATTAATTTTCTACATGAACTATATAACATAAATAACAAATACAGTAAGTTTAAAGTGATCACGTTTACCCAGAAATCCAGCATGGCTGGCATCCAGCTGACTGAGCCACCTCCCTCGCCTTTAGATGATGGCTCTCTACCTCTGTTGAAAAAATGAAGTGCACTATTATTAAAAAAATTGGAAGACAAGAAACGTACTAAAGTATGGAAACATGAATGTACCTGCTGCTGAATGGGATGGGACAGGTGACGCTACTGGGCGGGAGGCGGACCCTGCAAAATTATATGCACGTTAGAAAATATAAGTTAATATGAACAATAATATAGAGTTTTGTGTTTGGGTACATATATGTATACCTGTCGCCGGGACAATTGCGTAGTCGGGGAGGCAAACCCTGCAAAATTTATGCACGTTAGAAAATATAAAGTTAATATGAACAGTAATATATAGATTTTTGTGTTGGGTACATATATATATATATATCTGTCACCGGGACAACCATCGTAGTAGGGGAGGTGGACCCTGCAAAATTATATGCACGTTAAATATAAAGTTAATATACACAATAATATATAGTTTTTGTGTTTGGGTACATATATATATACCTGTCTCCGAGACAACTGGTGTAGTCGGCCGGAGGCGGACATTGCAAATTATATCACAATAGAAAATATAAAGTTAATATACACAGTTATATATAGAGTTTTGTGTTGGGTATATATATATATATATGTATTTATATATATATATATATATATATATATATATATATATATATATATATGCCTATCGCCGGGACAACCGGAGTAGTCGGCCAGGAGCGGACCCTACAAAATTATGTGCACGTTAGAAAATATAAAGTTAATATACACAATATACTAAAAGAATTGACTTTAGTACATATATACCAATTGGCGTAGACCCTCAGCCTACAGAAGTAGATGGCGCACCAGACGAGGTGGACCCCCTCCCACTACATCCTCCACGCACCATATCTCTATTGTGAACAATGAAGATATAACAAAACATCAGCACTCAAATTTAAGTAGCTATTTAATAACATATAATTAGTAACAACACTCATTTCTTACAAAATTTTATAATATTATCTATATTCATCATCAAATGATGAAGATATGTCTAATTTAGGGTCATCTTCATCATCCTCTTCGTCCTCATCATCGGTCCACTCTTCCTCCTCACCAGACTCCACCTCCCTCTTAACAACATGATCGTCAAGGGCATTTGGGTCAACTTCTTCCTCTTCATTAACCTTATATAAGCAAATTAGTTCATTTATATCATCTACACTGAACTGCGTAGAAGGAGCGAACTTTCGTGCGTCACTGTGGTCTGATTGGAAAAAATGTCATTAACATCTTCGAGCTCTATATCAGCCGGGAGAAGCTCATACTCAGGGAATAGCCTTGCTTTCACTCTACAAGCAGCCCACCAATCTCTCAATTTGATGGACGAATAGTTCGAATAATAAACTTGTTGGGCTCGTGCCGTCAGAATGAATGGCTCATACGTACTCAACTTGGACTTATGTTTGACATCGATGATCCTATATGTTGTGTCATTACGAATAGAGGTCGGATCGAACCAATGACACTTGAAGAGAAATATATTGTTGCCTTGTCCGAAAAATTATAGTTCAATGACTTCTTCGAGAATGCCATAATAATCTACTTCATTTTCATTATAGGCACTTCCCTTCACACATACGCCGTTGTTCATCGTAGACTTATTCCGTCCATAATCTCTCATGTGAAATTGGTATCCATTCACAATGTAGCCTGGATAGACACGTACAATCTTCGAGGGCCCATAACTAATCTCTTGTACTCTTGAATCAGTAATAAATCCTTGTTCAACCTTTTATTAAAAAGAGGGATAGACAATAACAAATTACAACAACTTATGCATAAGAACATAATACTTATGCATCAAAATATTTAGACACTTACTCGATATCTAGCAAAAGACTTCTCCCATTCCTTTTCAACCTACACGTCAGCCAGACGTGGATTACGTTGGAGTATGACTGAGTCAAACTCTCTGTAATGAAATTGCAACACAACCTCTAAGTTCTGCTTGCAACCAAATGAGGTACATACATAAAAACATTAGTGGTGAGAGCTCAATGTAAGGGTCTAGTTCTGAGCAATTCATGAAGATGTGGATCTCCACAGCTACCAACTCTCTGTCTTCGAGTGTGAGAGTAGAAGAATATCCAAACGCTCGTCTGGGACACTTGAATATAGAGAGCCGGTCAAACACATTAGAATCTCCACCATCATCATTACGTGGAGGTTGAGTGCGTCGAGTTCGTATTTTCGTGTCAAAGTACATCGAACAAAAGTTCGATATCTCTTCAATAAGGTACGCCTGGGTAATGGAGCCCTCAACTTGTGCTTTGTTGCAGACCTTCATCTTAAGATTGTGCATGCACCTACAACAAGAATTCAAATGAATACATATGAAATATAAAAGATTGTCGTAATGTGAATAAATTGAGACATAGGAATATACCTCTCAAACGGATACATCCATCGAAATTGTACTGGTCCTCCGACTCTAGCCTGATATGGCAAATGGATGATCAGGTGCTCCATTGAATCAAAGAATGCTGGAGGAAATATCTTCTCTAATTTACAGACTATCTGTACTATATTTTGCTTGATATTTTGCAAGTCATGAAGTCTGAGTTCTAATGCATATAAAATCCTGAAGAATTGACTCAGCTTGGTCATTGCTCCCCATATCTGCTTCGGCAACAACTCAGAAAAGTAATTGGAATCAATCTTTGCATGAAAACAGGACAGTCATGACTCTTCATTCCGTATATTTTCCCCTCGTTGACATTTACACAACAGGCAATATTCGAGACATATCCATCTGGAAATCTCAATTGCTTCAACCATTGACACACTTCTTTAATCTGTTTGGCCCCAAGCACATATGAAGCTTTAGGTTGAACCACTTTTCCTCTAACATGTTGCAGTTCTAGTTCTAAATGTCTGCAAAGTACTTTCAAATCCATTCGTGCCTTGACGTTAGCCTTTATTTTGCCTTTGACGTCTATAATTGTGTTGAACAAATTATCAAAAACATTCTTCTCTATATGCATGATGTCTAGGTTATGCCATATCAAAAGTGTTGACCAATAATGCAATTCCCAAAAGATACTTTGCTTCACCCAATTGTGATCCTTCCCAAACCTTGGGATTTGTCAGGTAGTACCAGCCAGTTGTGATACAGTCAGTAAATTCTAGACCTGCCTCGCTATGTTTTCACCATACACCCATTCCATATATACCTCATCCAATTCAATTGTATTTTTCATAAATGAATCCTTCTACTTTCAGAAAGGATGGTCACATGGTAGAAACTGATGATGACAATCAACCAACATGCTTTTCCCCCAGATTTCAATACGAATGATTTTGAATACTCTATACAATAAGGACATGCCAACCTCCCATGTGTGCTCCAGCCAGATAACAATCTGTACGCTGGAAAGTCACTTATTGTCCACATTAATGCAGCCTTCAAATTGAAATTCTATTTTCTGGATGCATCATAAGAGAGAACCCCATCTGACCATAGCAATTTTAGCTCATCAATCAACGGTATGAGATATATGTCTAAATTTTTTCCTGGACTTTTTGGACCAGGAATCAACAATGAAAGGAAGAGATTCTCACGCTTCATGCACATGCCTGGCGGAAGGTTATACGGTGTTAAAAATACTAGCCAACTTGAGTAAGATGTCACCGTACCTCCGAATGGATTGAAGCCGTCCGTGCATAAACCCAACCGCACGTTGCGTGGATCCCTTGAGAAGTAAGGATGAGCATGGCTAAAATGAGCCCAAGCATCACTATCAACAGGATGACTGATTTCACCATCATCACGATGGACTCTTTCCGCATACCAAGTCATATGTCCAACTGTCTTCGGGCACATGAACAACCGCTACAATCTGGGTGTGATCGGAAAGTACCGCAGTGACTTATATGGAACATCCTTCTGCTTTGACTTGTCTCCTCTCTTAGGCTTGAATCTATTATGCTTACAGATATAACATGATGTCTTATTTGCATCATCTTTGTAGTACAACATACAATGATTAGAACATGCATCAATTTTCATAAAACCAAGCCCCAGATCATTCACCACCTTCTTCGCATGGTAAAAATCATCAGGCTACCTCTCTGATTGAGGAAGCATACTCTTGACGAGTAAGAGAAGTCGATCAAAACAACTCTCACTCATATGAAATTCAGACTTCAAATTCAATAGCTGTGACACTGTAGACAACCGTGTATGCTTCTCACAACCATCCCATAATGGCTAATCAGCATCTCGAAGTAAGTGATAAAATCTCTGAGCTGTATTATTCGGTACATCTTCATTTGTTTGGTCAACATGAATATTGAACTCCGGACCAGCAACATCGACAACCATGTCTACGTATGTACTTGTGGAGGCAAATTTGGCCTGTTCATACGACTGGATATTAAACTCACCATGAGATGACCATAACTCATAATGGGCAACAAATCCTCTCGTATACAAATGATGCTGCACATCCTATGTCGATATCCACGTTCTGTTCTTACAAGCCAAACTGGACATCAGATGTTACCTATCGGATCAACTGCTACTGATGAACTCCTCAATGTAAACCGAATGAAACTGTCAACTCCATCTTTAAACTCCTATGTCACAACTCCATTAACTATTCCACGGTACATCCATGATCGATTCTCATACGACATTTTTCCTACACAGATTAAATGTCATCTCACGAGTTAAAACCCAACCCACCCTCACATCGTTCGAGTAAGTCAAAATGAATAGGTAGGACATATTAATTAGATTATCACTTTTTACCCATCCATGAATATTTGATCGCACTCAGATGGTCATTTACTATATGTTTGTACTTTTTGCTGAAAATTTCAGCAGCATCTCCCCACACCTCTCGGATATACCAAAAATATTTATTGATTAAGAAATTTTCTTAAACACTTATTTCTAAGTGGCTAAGAAAATATTTAAAATCAATAAAGGTATATCAGAGAGGAGTGAGAAGATGCAACTAAAATTTTCAACAACTGTACAACACATATAGTAAATAACCACCTAACTGCGATCAAACATTCACAGACTGTCCAAAACGGGACAATTCAAGACTTTGAGTTAGATATACATGTTCTCATCATTGAAAATAAGACTCGTGCACATCAATCCCAAAGTCTTGAACGGGAAGGTTCATTGACACGGGCTTAACACGCTCTTGTGAGGTGTATATAGTGATAAATTGTGCATAGATCAAATTTAAAAACCACATAAATATGAAAGGAAAATGAAAACAAAATATTACATGTGAACAAGTGCAATATTAAACCAAATTCACATATACATGTAAATGAATTACATTAAAGTAAGAAGTGCAATACTAATCACTAAACTGAAAATAAATAATTAAAAGCAATCTTAGCTGGCTATGTCAAACATTAATTTTTTTGACTATGTCAAACATTTCCATAATGTTTTTTCACACTCAACTGGTGCCATCCTACCTCATGAAGTTCAATTTATTAGTGAGCATTCCAACCATTGTTTTGTCTGATCTATTGAATTGCTATTTAAAGGAGTCAAGAAATTCCTTGGACTATCATTATATTCAGTATGATCAGAGCAGTCTGGGTAGGAGATGGGTTGAATGGTAAGCAGCTTTCCTGATGGAGCAATTGATCCCTTTACATGAAAACAAGAACCATCTTGATTCCCCATGCTTAATATAATGCGTATGAATATCGCTCTATATTTGAGTTTCCATGTTACTCATTTCTTATGATGCTCTATGGTTGTCAGAGTTCATTTCACTTTTGGGCAGTATTTGACTGTAAGTCCCTCGGACTTTGTTCACATATGTTTATTTAATTTTGTGCATATTATAAGTATTTATTTACTTATGTGCATATGTATATATATGTTTATTTCTGTGCATATAATATATTTTTTAAATGTGCATATAGTATTTAATTATTGTGTGCATATTGTATGTATTTATTCTGTGTATGTAGGTTTATTTGATATTTCTGTGTTCTGCCCGAAATCCCAGTTAACGTCAACATCCCTTGACGTTAAGGGCAGCTTGACGGCAACATGTGTGTCGTTGGCTGCATGGCCAAGGATACAGACGTCTAGATCGATTGACGTTTACTTCCTGTTAACAGCAGCAAAGTGGCCGTTTACTTCTCTGGCTGCGTTTGGGATTCCAGATCTGAAATGGTTGTGTTTTCTCTAGAACCCGTTTAGGAAACCCAATCCCAATGGTAGGAAACCTAATCCTAGGCGCACCCCGTGTAACGGCCCTCTTTATACCGGTACGATTATACCAATCTACGTCGGTACAAGGTGCCGTCACAGTGGGACATTTACCCAACACTACACAATAGGTTGAAATGCACTTGAATAACAAGGAAGTACAACGGAAATAAAATGTAACTCTTATTCCATCATCATTCACATGATTCCACAGTCTATAAGCAAAAGTAAATAACAAATGTCCACATTATTACATGTCCAAATGAAATACATTGTCCATAACATTGATTACATACTATCAAAAGAAATGTAACAACGGAACAATCTTCCACAAATGTAGCTACTCCTCGCGCTCGGAGTCGCTCCTTACTATGTCCTCCTCAAGTATGGGGACACCTATCTCACCTATATGTCAAAGTAAGTATGAGTCTTCTCAAAAGACCCAACAAGCAACCTAAGGTACACCCTTACACATATCACATACACATGCTAGTCTTATAATCCACAAGAGGAAAATTCAAGGTACATAATTCGTTTCAATTTAACAAATATACATAAACAACCTACACATACTTTCTATACATGATAATTAACTTGACTCATAATGCAAATCACAATTTATATCAATCATATTCTTGAAATAAGCAAATATCCATGAAGGACTTATAGCATGCTTTCTACACATAATATATAACATGATTCATGCTTCCAAATTTTTATCCAAAACACTTCACAATTATACGCAATTTGAGCATGGAAATATGGACAAGGTAACTAGCAATCCTAGTATGACATCTAATCATTTTCACATGATTTTATAATACATTTCCACATGTTTAGCTTGCTGTTTTAATATAATTAATTCACATTCACATGGTTTCACATCTTTTCACATGCTATCACATTCACATAACATTAGCACATGGATTATATTAAATATGCAACATGATACTAAACATTGTTAGGTGCGCGGAATCACCTAAGACAGTAATCTAGAAGGGGGGTTGAATAGATTCCCACCGATTAAAAACAATTTACCCTTCTTTTCGATGTTAACACTGACTTGATGAAATCTTAAACAAAAGTGAATCAAATTCATACTTTGATGTGTGCAAATTGTGATTGGGAAATTAGCAATCTATCAAGCGTGTGAACAAATATTCGTGCCTACCATACATCTAACGTAAAAATGTGCAAACCACAAGACATGCAGATTTAAGGTGGTTCGGAGTACACAACTTGTGTATCCTACGTCCACCGTCCACACACACACACACAAAAACTACTTATGAAGCGAGTTCAACCCAACAATCACACACGCACAGTGTCTGAGGCAAACACGCACTCAGAACAGCCACACACACATGGATCAAGCACAATGAATGCTCAAACCACTGCCACACACACAGAGTAATGAAAAGTAGAAAGAAAGAGGAGTTTTTAGTTGAAGATCAAATTCAAAGATGAACTCCTCGATGTGGTCGTCGTGAAGAACTTCAAGCTTCAAGTTGATGACAATCAGATGATGTAGATGAAGCTTGACTTGTAGACAAACAAGCTTCAACTCCTCATACGAGATGGATCTTCCAGGAACATACAGGAGGGTTGAAGCAGAGCAGAGTAGAGAAGACCTTCTTCTTGATCCTTGCTTAGGGTTTTTGTGTGGAGGCTTCTTGCTACAAAAATAACTCCATATGATCTATATATAGTGGTTTTCAAGTTTGGAGAGTCGTGTCAAAAGGGAACACCCTAATACATATCACATGCTGGTCACACGTTGTGACTTATCCTGCGTCTGTTGACAAGTACACTTTATTTGTCGACAACTACTGCTTTTTAAGTGCTTCCAGTAGCTTGTTTGTTACTATCTTGTCTATCTGTTGACACATGGCATCTTGGCTGTCGACAGGTGAGCACTTGATGTGTATTTTCAGTCTTTTGCACTTGGATTTTGTTGCTTGTCTTGTGTGTTCATTCACACCTACATGAAAGACATTCTAAGTGAGACATCATCAATGCATAGATAGTTATAAAGTCATTTTTTATCTTTCATTTCTTGATCATGTATTTATCATGTTTGCAACATCAATTGTGTCAATCATGTCAATCATCAAAAACATTTAAGCACCATAAGTACCATCATACACATATAACCAACATTCTCCCCCTTTTTGATGATGACACAATTATAATTGATGTTCTCCCCCTTTTGACAACATTAAAAAAGATACCTCATGCACATAATGGATAGAAATAAACAAGTAACTGTGATTTCATTTATTGAGCGGAAATTACACAGTTCAAAAAGATATCCAGTACATGACACAAGCAAAAACAAAAGGAAATGGAGAAATGACATAACTGATAGACTCATGACCTTAGGGAAAAGAGAGCTACATGACCCCACAATGATCCTAGACAGCCTAAGCATTGTCATTCCCGGGGGCAGCGGGATGACGGAAGTCATGAAACTCCTTAGTGAGGTGATCAAGCTGCTGCTGAATTTGAACTTGAGAATCAGAAAGTGTGTCCATTCTGGTGTTGAGCTGATGAAAACGAGCAGTAAATAGTTGAGTCATCTACGCTATCTGATCTGCCATGAATGCCTGAATATCTTGAGCAGCAGCCTATGGGGCGGGTGCATCCGGAACATCTTCAGCTTCTTCCTGAACATCCATTAGCTCCAGATGGGAGTCTTCATCACTAGCCTCATCTTCAGCAGGCTCTTCTTCTACATCCGGCTCCTGACCCTTAAGAGTCCTGGTGACTCTTCCCACAACTAGCTTGTAACCCATCCGATGGGCAACATTGAGATGAAATGCACTGCGGGTCTTGAGTTTGACAAACTCACCTTCGGGAATGCGGATGCCAAGAAAAGTCAGAAGGGAGGTAATAGGGCATGCATAAGGCATTGACCTCTTGGGGTTGAGAAAGCATTGCTTGATGAGGTCAAGCATGAATTGAGGAAGATTGATCTGCTGGTGCTTGAGGAAGAAGAAGAAAAGGGACTTGTGAACCTCGGTCCCAAGCTCCCTACTGCCATCTTTAGGAGAAATCAGGGTGGTGAAGATATGGTGGATAATGTGGTGAAGTGAGGGAAATGAATTGGCATTGAGTTTGACATCATCCTTGGTAGAATCATATGGCTACTGGGTGATGAGATTGTAATACTCCGAGGCGGGAGGATGGTTGACAAGAACGTCAGCCCTAGAGTTGGGAACTTGCAATGCACAGCTGAGGAGGTTGGAAGTGATCTGGAAAGATATACCTTTGACCGTGGTATAGAGCTGCTCATTCACAGACATCCCCAGGTTGTTGAAGAAATCCATCACAGTGATCGGGGAATATCTCTTGTGGAAGTAAAGGAAGACATTCCAGCCCTGGGTGTCAAAGAGGGGCTGCAGACCGTCAAACATATCTTCCAGGGAGATGAAGTCCACATATCATGCTGGACAAATTTCTTGAAGACTCCCCTAACCCTGGTGAGTTGAAGACCTTGGGGAACAAGGAGTTCTGGTAGATGATCATCCCGGTGCTTGCTCTAGCGCCCTAGAGCCTTCACCGGCTTCGAGTGAGGTTGGATGCTGACGTGTGGCACGAAGCTTGCTTCTCGGAGCCATGGGAGATGAGATGCATGGAGAGGAGATGATCCAGGGAGAGGATGAAGACATGAAGAAGAAGAATGCAAGAGCAGAGATGTAAGACCCGGCTTCCCGACTTTTCGTCCGGTGTCTGGGATGACTCTCCACTAACTGTCCAGGCTTGGCGACGCGTTAGTGTCGCGTCTTGGGTGTCTAACGCGATAGGCATCCGTGTCGCGACGAGAATGTGCGTCGCGTTCTGGTCGCGCCCGGCTTTCCCGTCGTGTCTTCGTGTCACAACCGGTCAACGGGTCGTGACTGCTTTCTTTCGTGTCGGTCGTCTGACACCTGTCAGGGTGGCAGGTGTGTCAGCATGGCCTGTCGGGTTGTCGCGGCATCCTGTGGGGATGCGTTCTTGTTGCGGTCCGTTGACCCATCACATTATGGTGCTTAACGCGACAGGGTGGTCCGTCGCGTTCTGGGTGCCGAAGGCTTAAGGCCTTGGCTGGAGACCCTTCCCCCTCTCTCTCTTCTTCTTCCCTTCTCCCTCTCTCTATGGCCGTGCTCCACCTCCCCCTCTCCCCTTTGAGCGTTTCACGTGAGGTGGAGGGCCATGCATGGTGTTGTGGCGTTGTGGACCTTGTGTGGAGCGAGGAGGAGGTGGCCAACTGACGTGAAGGGCCCTATTGGGGTTCATTCTTCGTGAAAGGTAGGGATTTCTTGTGCTCTTCCCAATCCCAGTGGATTGGGAGCCCTCGGTGTTTTGTAGCTAGCTTTACTGCTTTCCCCATGCTCCCCTCCCCCGTGTGGAATGTTTGTAGCTCGTGGGCAGCCCTAGAATTGAGGATCCTGTTGGTCTGCCTCTCTGCTGATGTCGCGATGGCTCGGCGCGTCGCGACATCAGAAGAGGTGTTGGCCCGGTCAGGCGCGGCTCGGCGCGTCGCGGTTGGTCATCGCGATAAGGGTCGCTATCGCGACGCGCTTTCTGGTCGCGACAGGGTTGCTGTCACGATGTATTGCCCCGTCGCAACAGGGTGGCTGTCGCGGTGCCCTTCCCCATCGCGATGGCGTCGCGATGGCTTTGGAGTTCGCGACAGTACATGTGTTGTCTCGGGTGCTTCCGGGGGCCCGGTTGTGTGTCGGCGTGTGCCCCAGGGCAGGCTTTGCCCATAGGACCTTCTGGTAGAGAACGCGGTAGCTTACCTCCTTGTGTTCAGTGACTGTAGGTGACACCTTCATGGCCGTGTCCTAGCAGGGGTGCTAGGAGGGTCGCGTCTGTCTAATAATCGATTGACTGGCAGTCAATCGATTATTAGCCGAGCGACGAGTTTCCATGCTGGCGGGTGGTGTTCCGAGGCTTCAGCTTTTTCCGTACGTGTTTGGTTGGCCGACGACCCTTTTGAGGGTTTGTGTGTGCTTCTCGCCTGCTGTGCTTGTTGTGGTAACAAGCCAGCGGTTCGGTGTGGTTTTGTGTGTGCCCCTCCTGTTCGCTGTGTGCTAGGCACTTGAGGGCTTGTCCCAGATCTGAGAGGTTGTTACCGCTACCTGGGACCCCCAATCTCGGGCGCCTTCGAGGGAGGTATCGGGGAGACGAGCGTACTCGAGTCGGCAGCCGAGTGAGGCAGACTCTGGAGTTGAGGGGAAAACGGTTGTTTGGGCAGCGTCGTTGAGTCGTTTGTAGAGTTCTCTTGGCTAGGCCTGGGACACCGAGGACGGCTAGAGTTCTACCTGGTGCAGGCTTGCTAGTCCTTTTTCTCACTGCCTCTCTCTACGTTGGTTCCAGAGCTACATAGGGAGGTCAGGCGTGAAGCCACAGCTTGGCCAGGCTGTGGTGTTGTGTGCATTGGTGTGCTTCTATGGCGGCTCTGTCTCACCCGTCCGCGGGGGCAGAGGCAGGAGCTAGGCTAGCGAGCAGAGCGTGTGGACTACGGGTCCCCCTCTTGGCTGCTAGCGGTAGTGGCTTGGTTGCTGTTGTTGTGACGATGTTTCCTCACGACGTTTCTAAGTGTTATCTATTGCCCTAGCGTGCACGGCGGTTATAGCTTGGCTGTGCCCAGTTTTGGTAGGCGTCGTCGGTCTGGCCTTGAGCGGACCTGTGCTTCTGGTGGTTTCCACTCGATGTTCTCTCGGTTCGTCCCGTTCTTGGGTACCAGTCTGTGGTGGCACCGGCGAGTGTGGTTTCCCAACCTGGTGGTGTGTCTAGGGTCTGGGGTGGTTCTGCTTGTGGGTCGTCGACCTTGTGGAGGTCTGAGGTGGCCGTGCTTGCGGTGAGACGTTGTTCTCACCTGGTTGTTGCGTGGCCCCGGCGGGTGTGCCGAGGGCTGCTTCCACTTTTGCTCGACACCGTTGGTTTCTGCGGGAGTCGTGTGTGTCATGACTTTGGTATTGAGCAACTACCTTTAAAAAATCTAATGACTTTCTTAGATTTTATAAAACTATGTTTTTGCTATAACAAATCTTTAAATATATGTTTTATACCACAAAATCTTTAATCTTTCCAGGAAAGAATATCCTAAAATTTTCTAAGGCCACAACTATCTCTCAACATACTGAATCCGACTACCATATTCAACTCCTTCAGAATAGCAGTCAGAAATCAAAGTCCACATTGTTTACATAGCATTCGACTCATGCACTCGAATATCTTTATTCTGCATTCAACTATACTGAAATTCTGTACTTTGTACTTATTTCACACACTGTCATTTCTATATGAACATCATCAAATCTAGTTTGTGTATTTTCAACAACAAGATTGCTGTATGCATATTATCTTAATAACTCCGGAAATTACTATTATATTTCTGACAGGATCTTGACATGAAAGCTCTCAAATTAATTATCCTGTACTAAACATGTTCTGAAAAATGTCTTCTTAAATTTCTCAGTACTGATGCCCCACTTTGCCTTATTGTTAGCTCACAAAAATCACATAGCATTTATGCAAGACTCAGATGTATGGCATCTGACCATCTCACCTACCACTGACAAACCCATGCTTTAACTTTTTGTTTGTCTGCTATCTGTAATAGTGGGATACGAGGTTCCATACTTTGTATTGAACTTTTTTGACTCACCTACCATAAGGGTATGGAGATACGTTTTTTCTTTTGTCTTGTCCTTGTAGCAGGCATTTATTGAGCATATGTCTAGCATGCCTCTCCCTCAGCTATTTTCTACAAGAGCTTATCTTCTAGCTGTTAACAAAATAAAGACCTCGGGAAGAAGCCATTTTGAAGACCTGCTGGGCAATATCTTCAGGACACAAAGAAACCCAGAATTCCTCCTCAAACGGCTATATTGCAAACGACTACAAGCTTCAACGGACATCTTCTCAAACGGTCACAATTGAAGACTTAAAAGGAGCCCAAGAGGAAGAGAATTGATATACACAAGATACTAAGAGTTACATACAGTGATACATAGAATCCTCAAGTGTTTCAAGACTCATTCTCCTACAAGATCCATTCGACTTCCTCAAGCTCTCTGAAGCCTTCATGCTTGTTTCCTTGTGCTCAGACAGGAGAAGTTCTGTTTGTGGGTGGCGATTGTACTCAGTTTCAATTCTTGTTAGTCCACCCCTTTTTACTTCAGATAGGATTAGAGCCAATTTTATATCTGTTATATCCATCTGAAGTCTGTGGTTTGTGCTCAATTTTGAGGCAAACACACCTGTGTCAATTTCCTTGTATTTGTGCAGAAGTCTTTCTTTGCACTTTGCCCCTCTTGTGTAGGGAAGGCCTGGTGAAAAGGCTTTGTTGTACCCCTGTATAGGGAAGACTTGCTAGGGAGCAAGTGGGTGTTGTAATTCTCTCAAGGGTGAGAGAAGGCTAAATTTATTGGTAGCTTAGTGAAATCTCAAGTGGTTGGCATGAGGACTGGATGTAGGACTTCCATGTGGAAAGGGCCGAACCAGGATAAAATCTGTGTTCAATTTCTTGTGTGATGTTTTCGCACCAATCTACACTTGAATCATACACATCACTTTGAGTACTAACTGTTTATTAGTGCTGTGATTTTAAGAAGAAATTTGAAAATTCAAAAGTCCTATTCACCCCCGCCTCTAGGACTTGCTTAGCTTGCCATTTCGATCCAACAAGTGGTATCAGAGCGAGGTCTTCTCAGAAGAATCCCAAAAAGATTTGAGAAGAAATGGCATCTGAAGCTCACAACTATGTAGGCCAATCGGTTTCAAGACCACCATTCTTTGATGGTGAAGATTATCAATATTGGAAGATGAGGATGGAATGCTTCATCAGAGGTACTTACTTCGACCTCTGGCAGGTAATAGAACATGGTGATTTTCAAGTCCTTGTAGAATCCTCTTCTGGTGCTCTTTCTATTGCTGACAAAAGAAATATGTCTTTAAATTACAAAGCAAAAAATTATCTATGTTGTGCGTTATCTAAAATAGAGTTTAATAGATTATCAGCCTGCAAAACAACAAAAGAAATGTGGGATAAGCTACAAGTTACATATGAAGGTACAGATAGAGTTAAGCAAACTAGAATAGACATACTTGTATCTCAGTATGAACAATTCAAAATGCTTCCAGATGAAAATATCACTCAAATTTACAATAGATTTTCTAATATAATTGTAGGTTTAAGTGCTTTATGGAAAAATCTGACAAACGAAGAAACTGTTAGAAAAATATTAAGATCTCTAACAAATATTTGGACACCTAAAGTCACAGCCATAGAGGAAGCACATGATTTAACACAATTAACCATTGATAAGTTAATAGGATCCCTTATGGCACATGAAATAAACATGGAAAGGGTCTTTGAAAATTCTTCTTCTTCAAAAAAATTCAAATGCTTTAAAGATTGCAGATTCTCTTCATCTGAGGATTCGAAAGAGAAATCAGATGACAGTGATGATGAGGCTATGTTCTCAAGAAAGCTGCAAAGAATCATGGCTAAGAAGAAGAAATTTGGGTCAAGGAAATTCTTTAAGAAAGACAAGAAGAAGGAACCTACATGTTATGAATGCAATCAGCCAGGGCATTACAAATCTGAATGTCCCAGACTCAAGAAGAAGGACCAAGTAGACAAATCAGATAAGAAGAAAGGAAAAAGAAAAGAAGTTCAGAAGATTCAAAAAGAAGGCTGTGGCAGCAACATGGGATAATGAAGATGCTACCAGCTCAGAATTCCAGCTCAGAATCTGATGAAGAAGAAAAGGCAAATCTAGCCCTCATGGCAGAACTAGAACAGGTAAATTCTGAAATATCTTTTACTTCCTGTTCTGAATCTGATTCTGATAATATTGAAGATGCATTTAACGAGCTCTTTGAAAATACAAATCTGTGGTAAAACAAATAAAGATAGTTAAGCTAAATTTAATCAACCAAGAAAAGAGCAATACCTTTCCTAAAAGGAAACTGAAAGGTTAAATCAAAATCTAAATGAAACTAAAAGAACAAATGATTACTCTGTGAAGATTTGAAGAATAAAAATAGCAAAATTCTAGAATTAGAATCAAATCTAAATTGCTCAAAAATGAAGAAAAATTAGTAGAGGAAAATAACTATTTAAAAGCTACCATTGAAAAGATTTCTAATTGCAAAACCTCACTATTTGTTAAAATTAAAGGTTCTAGATCTGGTAAAAAGAAATATGGATTAGGATACACACCTCCACATAATGTAGAAGAAATTATTTATCCTGAAGTATATCCAACTCCTAAATTTGTGGCTGAAAAGAACACAAAAATACTAAAAAGGTAAATCAGCATAACTATAAACAAAAACAGAAATTCAGCAACAATGTGCACAGAAAAAATACTTTCAGTTTGTGCTGTACTCATTGCAATCAATTAGGACACACTGTTAGCACCTGCACCACTAGACATTTAAGATGGATTCCTAAACTAACCATCATGGACCCAAGAAAATTTGGGTACCAAAAGTTACAACTTAGCCTATTTTGCAGGGCCGGCTGAGGGCATCCAAATGGTATTTGGATAGTGGATGCTCAAGGCATA
The DNA here is from genome assembly GCA_014218235.1 of Colocasia esculenta. Classification (NCBI taxonomy): domain Eukaryota; kingdom Viridiplantae; phylum Streptophyta; class Magnoliopsida; order Alismatales; family Araceae; genus Colocasia; species Colocasia esculenta. The sequence continues at coordinate 30,638,993 of CM024761.1, read as the reverse complement.
TGACAGAGATAGAAAGCTTTTCACAGTTTTAGAAAAGAATCCGGTCAAGTAGCTTATGGAGATAATGGAAAAGGAAAGGTGCTAGGATGTGGAACATTGGTACTAAAGAGAAGAATCTAATTGAAGATGTTATGTATGTAGAAGGTCTGAAGTGCAATCTGATCAGTATAAGTCAACTATGTGATAAAGGACATTAGTAAGTTTTCAGAATGACAAGTGTATAATTCAGAAGGAACAGATTATCTTTGAAGCACAAAGATTGAAGAATTTGTATACATTGCAACTAGCAGAATAAAAGAAATAAACTTGTGTTAGATACCACCAAAAGTGATGAATCTGATCTTGGCATAGAAGACTTGGTCATGCTAGCACTTCAGTGATCAAGAAGTTGATAAGGCATGATCTGGTTGAAGGACTTCCCAAACTCAAGCTCAGAAAACATGGAATATGTTCAGCCTGTACAAAGGGAAAGCAACCAAGACCTCTTTTCAGTCTAAAACAATTGTTACAACTTCCAAGCCATTGAAACTAATTCATATGGATTTGTTGGACCAATGAGGACAGTCAGTCTTGGTGGAAAATTGTATGGCTATGTGCTTGTTGATGATTATTCAAGGTATACTTGGGTATCATTTTTAGAAGCCAAATCTGAAGCTTTCCAAGCATTTCTAAAGTTCAGCAAAGTAGTTCAGAAAAATCAGAAATTTCAGGTCGCAAGTCTCAGGTCAGATCATGGTGGGGAATTCAAAAATGAAGATTTTATGGAGTTCTGTGAGGAAAATGGAATTGAACACAACTTCTCAGCTCCAAGAACACCCCAACAAATGGAGTAGCAGAAAGAAAGAACAGAACACTGTTGGACATGGCCAGAACAATGCTAAATGAGTACAATCTACCAAAGTACTTCTGGGCAGAAGCAGTGAATACAACTTGCTATATCATCAACAGATGCATGATCAGACCAATTCTAAGAAAACACCATATGAGCTATACAAGGACAAGAAGCCAAATATCAGTCATCTTAGACCCTGGTTGTAAGTGTTTCATTTTAAATAAGGTAAGGATAATCTAGGAAAATTAGATGCTAAAAGTGATGAAGGTTTTCTCTTAGGATATATTTCAAAACCTAGTGCTATAAGGTATTTAATAGAAAAGCTTTAACAATAGAGCAATCAGTTCATGTATATTTGATGAAACTAACCCCTCTATCAGAAGAATAGAAGAAGAAGAAGGTGTTGATGATCTATGCAGGGATTAGAAAAGACATCTCTTGAAGAAGAAGGGAAAGATAAAGAAGAAGAAGATCCTCCATTAGAAGATCTTCAACAACAAAAGAATCACAAGAAGGACTACCTAAAGAATTGAGGTACCCGGGACCATCCTAGAGAAAACATAATAGGTGATCCTCAATCCAGAATAAGAACAAGAGGTATGCAAATTCCTTGTGACTTCTCTGCATTAGTTCTCCAAATTGAGCCTAAAACAATCAATGATGCACTGGTTGATGAATCTTGGATCCTTGCTATGCAAGAAGAGCTTAATCAGTTCAAACGAAGTGAAGTTTGGACTCTTGTGCCTAGACTAGTAATCATCCAGTGATTGGAACCAGATGGGGTTTTCAGAAATAAAATGGATGAGTCAGGGGTAAAACTAGGAACAAAACCAGACTTGTAGCTCAAGGATATTCCCAAGAGGAAGGCATAGATTTTGATAAAACCTATGCTCCAGTTGCTAGATTAGAGGCAATCAAAATTTTATTAGCCATGCTGCTTCTTAATATCAATTTATTTCAGATGGATGTTAAAAGTACTTTTCTGAATGGTTTTATTAAAGAAGAAGTATATGTTGAGCAACCACCTGGTTTTGAAGATAATAAGTATCCTGATCATGTTTTCCGTTTAAAGAAAGCACTATATGGTCTGAAACAAGCACCAAGAGCTTGGTATGAAAGATTAAGTGCTTATCTTATATCACATAATTTTATAAGAGGAAAAGTAGATAGCACCCTATTTATAAAGAAATTTCAGATGGAATCTTAATTGTACAAATCTATGTTGATGACATTATCTTTGATCTACTAATGAATCACTCTGCAAATTCTTTAAAAATTGATGCAAAGTGAATTTGAAATGAGCATAATGGGTGAACTTAATTATTTTCTTGGATTGCAAATTAAGCAAACCAAAGAAGGAACTCACATTTGTCAAACAAATACATTTCAGATTTACTGACTAAGTATGGCTTTGACAAATGTAAGACTTAGGAAACCCATGATGTAAGTCCCGAGAATTACGCAGCGGATATTAATAATAACGATTCGAGTCGATATCCCGAGACGTGGACAGCCGGCAAATAAGCCTCTAGCTAGCACGCACTAAATGTGTATCAACACAACATCATAATAGGGCCCAAATGTTGAACTCAAAAAAAACTGTATTCAATTTCAACTCAACTATAAAAAATTGGAAACTAGTACAAGACTGAGACTCAATAAAAAGGAAAATACATTTACCACCAACTTCCAACTACATGTTCTAACTCTCAAAATAAACTACTATAACTAGACTCATATTGGGAACGCTCATCACTCGGATGCATTCCCATCCTCTGCTTGCTCTTCCTCTTGAACATCATAGTCACCTAGATTGGGAAAAAGGTAGGGGATGAGCAAACTAGCCCAGTAGGATTTATATCTCAATGTGCGGGCAATGATATAAGTGATTAACATTTTAGAACTAGGCAAGTACGATGAATGATATGCAAGTACGAATAAAACTCATTAAACATGATATATATAAAACAGCTGGATAGAGTGAACAAGATAGAATAAGATTGTAAACAAGATGCCAAGAAAGAATTAGCTATAGATCACTTTGCACAAGCACGCAAGATTTCTCTTGATGTCAATGGTTTTCAAGAAAGCAAGTTATCACTAGTTGCAATAAATGCAGGATGGCCATATCACGCAAGCAAGCAAGATTGCACAAGCACGTTCAAGTAACACTAATCAGGCACGTAGACACCAAGTACACCAAGAAAAGATCCATCAAGAATGTACACCAGGACACGTGTATGTGGTTATGTATCTAACATTCAACAAGCAAGAAAGTACTCCCAGTGCAGATGCAACGCCAGTAATCATTATACCCCATGGTTAACAGTATATTATGACTCTCCGTCATTGGGGCTAGACTGGAGCCCTTGGACACGCCGTGCCCTGTCAGCCATCTCATGTAAAATTTCAAATGTAGATACCCACAGTCATAAATAATGGCCAATGAGAGTTTCAATAAGTAAGCATGTGTAATGTCATGTTCATGATGATGATGAGAAGAAATAAATAAATTGAACATGATTCCATGAGGACAATGGTCAAGAGATAAATTGACAGCTGAACGGTAGGATTTACAATTTAGTTCAATCTTTACATTAAGGCTTTAGTCTAGATTGTAATTCATACTCACGAGAACAAGAAGAGAAAAGAAGTGCACGCCCTTGATGTAAAGTGTGGAGTAATGTACGTGTGTCAATTCACAATCCGTCGGTCTCAGACTCTCGAAAAAAAAAAAACACTTACGTGATGGCATGCAATGAACAATGCATTTAACTACATATGGGTTTACAGATTTTAAGATAAATTTATCATTTAAAGCAAGCTAGAATGGTAACAAGAGTAAATCACAAGTTTCATGTATGATCATATCATTAAGAAAGCAATTAGAATAATATTCATGTAATTAAGGATTTTTCAATGGGTTAAACACTTTTAAGTCATTAAATAGACATTATGTAATGAACAAACCCAAGACATGCAATATTTTGCAAAGGTAGTGTCGACACAACCCATGCTGGTGTCGACACCATGCTCAACATAAAGCAAAAACATGAAAACTGGTCAAGTAGTGTCGACACTAGTTCAAGTAGTGTCGACACATGCTTCAAAAACAAGGCAAAATGATCAAGTAGTGTCGACACTAGAGACAGGTTCCAGAAAACCATCTGGAAAACATGGGACAGTGTGTCGACACAAGATGGGGCTTGTCGACACTAGATGGCCTTCCCAGAACTTTCTGGGTCAAACTGGGACAATGTGTCGACACAAGATGGGACTGTGTCGACACTAGATGCTTTCCCAGAACACTTTCTGGGCTGTTGGGACAGCAGGTCGACACTAGCACAGGCTGTGTCGACACTAGTGGCTTTCCCAGAACAAAACACATGGTCAGGTGTAACCAGAAACATGTCTCATGCAGCGATTCACTTTAACTCTTATAACTCTCTAAAGAATGACATTTGGACAAAACATTCCAACATGAAAGATGAAGAGGACAACTAGTAGAAAAACTTGATGTTGAGGGTTTTATCTAATTCGGTCTTGAACCCGAGAAAACATATGAAGAAAAGAAGTCCAGTGTAGCCCGAAATCCCAGTTTCATGCAGTGACTCTCTTCCCATGCCGTAACTCTAAACCAAGGACTTTTGGACAACGTCCAACATAAAGATGATCATGAATTCGAGTCAACGACAAAAACAAAAACTTTTGTGAAGAAAGTCACATTCAGTCTTAATCACGTGCATAATAAGACGAACGGGAAAAACCCTAACAGTGCGTGACTTGGAAAACACGAATAGTCAAAATCTACTCAATGAAATTCGATGAAACCAGTGGATTGAAAGTTAACTTGATGCACTACACATTGGTATAGGATTGTTAAGGTTTGGCCGAGAAAACCTACCTTATGGGTTGAAGAAGTCTCGTTTGTCCAGAAAACCCGAGTTCAGACCACTCGGAGGAAAACGCTACTGCTCCGAGTATACTACATGAAATTTGAGAATTCCACTTGGGTAGAACGTAGACTTGACCCTCTTTCCAAGGGTATAAGCCTTGCAACGGTTTGGTTTAGGTTTGACCTACCTTGGTCGACTTCAAGATGATGGTCTGCACAGGTCGCAGCAGACGAAACAGGGGAAGAAGAACGACTTGGTGTGGATGATCTCCTGCTCCCCAGCCACCAAGAACTTCTCCACACGATCCCAGCAAGTTCTAAAACTCGTTCCTAGAGTTTGGTGAAGAGTATTTAAGCAACCATGGTGTTTTAGGAGTCCTATTATAACTAGGAAAGCTAAGCTGCGGTTTTGACAGTGCAGTTTCCTATCTTTTGAGGATTCCTTCCTCCCTTAGAGTGTGTGAGGCTTTAGGAAACCTCCCACCATAGATAGGCACGAATTTGGTTGCCAAGAATGCATGATTGCATCCCAATCCAACTCAGATTGCCTCTTCCTAATTTCAGCGAATTAAAGTTACGAATTTCCCTGCATTTTCTAGCTTTCTTTCATTGTTGGGCCAAATGATGTCCATTGACCCAATTATGATATTGGGTCCTTAATATATAATGTTGGAAGTCCCTCCAACACTTTATTAAATTTGATTCCTTTATATACTAAAATTTCCGGGTGCTACACCCTCCCCCACTTAAGAGAATTGGTCCCCAAATTCACGTATAGCAAGTTATTGTACAGTGAGGTGTACTTACTGGAATAGCTCCGGAAATCTTTTGCGCATTGCTTCCTCGGTTTCCCACGTGTCGTTCATCCATGCGTTGATTCCATCTAACCCTTACTAGTGGGATAATCTTTCCTAAGTTGGCGCAGTTCCCGGTCCACGATCTTAATTGGCTTCTCTTGATATGTTCCGTCTTTGTTGAACTCCAGAAGCTCGTATTCTATAACATGCCATGGATCTCGTACATACTTTTTCAACATGGAAATGTGGAACACATTGTGTATTCCATCCATTTGTGGTGGTAAAGCGAGACGATATGCCACCTCGCCGACTCTTTCAAGGATTTCGAAAGGCCCAACAAACTTAGGTGACAACTTGCCTTTAATGCCAAATCGCCTGATCCCACGGCCTGGGGACACTTTCAGGAATACATGTTCACCAACCTGAAATTCCAGGTCTCTTCTTCTATTATCTGCATATGCCTTTGTCTTTGCTGCGCCACTTCCATCCTTTCTTTAATAAGCTTTACCTTCTCTGTGGTTTCCCTTATCATCTCGGGTCCTAGCATTTGTTTTTTCGCCAACTTCATACCAGCATATTGGAGAGCGGCAACTTCTGCCATAAAGTGCTTAAAATGGTGCCATCTGAATGCTAGCTTGGTAGCTATTATTGTAGGCGAACTCCACAAGAGGTAAGTGTTCATGCCAGCTACCTCCAAAATCTAGGACACATGCTCTGAGCATATCTTCAATCACCTGGTTAGTTCTCTCCGTCTGTCCATCTGTTTGTGGATGGAAAGCCGTGCTAAAATTTAGTTTAGATCCCAAGGAGTAATGCAGTCCTTTCCAAAGGGATGTAAACCTGGGGTCTCTATCAGACACGATAGACACCGGTACTCCATGTAATCTGACTATTTCCTTCACATACAATGCAGCCAGAACATCTACTGACCACTTATTCTTCACTGGAGAAGTGAGCTGACTTGGTTAAGCGGTCGACTATAACCCAGATACCATCGAATCCACCTCTAGATTTAGGTAGTCCGAAAATAAAATCCATCCCTATACCTTCCATTTCCATGCCGGAATTTCTAGGGGTTGAGTTTACCTGCGGGTCGTAAGTGTTCTGCCTTGACCCTTTGACATGTTAAGCATCGGGCGACATATTCCGCCACCTCTCTCTTCATATTCGGCCACCAGAAGCTTCTTTTCAAATCTTGATACATTTTGGTAGTTCCAGGATGAATAGTATATCTGGTCTTGTGAGCCTCGTCCATAATCATTTTCTTTGTCTCTGCATGGTCGGGTACACAGACTCGATCCGGAACAATAGCCTTCCATCTTCAGTTAATGAAAAATCTGGCCTCTGGTCCAGATTAGCCTTAATCTCCACAACTATAGGGTCATTGTCTTGGAGTGTTGTGATGTCCTCCAATAGTGTGGGTTGTGCTCTAACACTCGCAACAAGGCATCCCTTCTCTTTGATGTCTGCATCAATATTTAACTTGGCAAAGTCTTCTAATAACCTCCATTCACCCACCATGAGACTAGACAAGGTAACCATCGGCTTCCTGCTAAGAGCATCTGCCACAACATTTGCTTTTCCTGGATGATATTGAATAGAGAAGTCGAAGTCCTTGAGATACTCCAACCACCTCCGTTGCCTCATATTCAAGTCCTGCTGAGAAAAAATACTTCAAGCTTTTATGGTCAGAAAACACAATGAATTTCTCACCATATAGGTAATGACGCCATATCTTCAAGGCAAAGACTACAGCCGCTAGCTCCAGATCATGTACGGGATAATTGTCCTCGTGCTTCTTCAATTGTCTGGACGCGTAGCATAACTTTCCCTTCTTGCATCAGCACACAGCCAAGGCCGATCCCGGATGCATCGGTGTATACTTCAAAACTACCCCGGCAATGGCAAGGTTAGTACGGGTGCTGAGGTAAGGTGTTCTTTCAATGCCCCGAAACTTTCTTCACATTCATCAGTCCATGCATATGGATTTTCTTCCTGGTAAGCCTGGTCAATGGTACAACTATCTTTGAGAAATCTTTAATGAAGCGACGATAATAACCGGCTAACCCCAGAAAGCTTCTCATCTCCGACACAGTTGTCGGCCTTTCCCAGTTCTTTACCGCCTCCACCTTAGATGGATCCACAGAGATTCCCTCCTTGGATATGATGTGACCAAGGAAAGATACTTCCTCCATCCAGAATTCACACTTACTAAGTTTAGCATAGAGTTGATTATCTCTAAGCACTTGCAGAGCAACCTTCAAGTGTTCCTCATGTTCTTCTTGGGATTTGGAGTAAATAAGGATGTCATCAATGAACACCACTATGAACTGGTCCAAATAGGGCCTATAATATTGTTCATAAGTTGCATGAAGGCCGCTGGAGCATTGGTTAAACCAAACGGCATGACTACGAACTCGTAGTGACCATATCTACTCCGGAATGCAGACTTGTGAATATCCTCTTCCTTTATTCTCAGTTGGTGGTAGCCCGACCTCAGATCTATCTTGGAGAAAATTGTGCGCCAGAGATCTGATCAAACAGTTCATCGATGCGGGCAGTGGATACTTGTTCTTTATTGTCAACTGGTTCAACTGACGGTAGTCAATGCAAAGCCTCATTGATCCGTCCTTCTTCCTGACGAATAATACTGGCGCTCCCCACGGGGATGTACTGGGCCTGATAAAACCTTGATCTAGCAATTCTTGGATCTGTCTCTTCAACTCCTGCAATTCAACAGGGGACATGCGATACGGGGCCTTTGAAACAGGGGCTGCCCCGGGAGTAACTCAATGGTGAAGTTACTTCCCGATCAGGTGGTATTCCGGGCAATTCTTCTGGAAAGACATCCGGTAGTCTCTAGCTATGGGGATGTCTTCTAGGTTTGGTTTCTGCTTTTCAATCACCATGACCGAAACTAGGAAAGCATCACAACCCTGGTTGATTAGCTTAGAAGCTTTTAGGGATGATATCATGATGGGGTGTTTATGATAGCGATTCCCAAGTAGGGAAAAGGTTGGAAGATTTGGATCTAAAGGTGACCTCCTATGACGACAATTTACATCAGCATCATATTCGATCAGCCAATCGACACCAATATGCCATCATAGCCCTTCATGTCTAGACAGATAAAATCAGCAGGGAGATTGTGTCCCCCACTATAGTTTCACATTTTGGAAAGTAGTGGGTAAGTTTAGATTCTGAGCCCAGTGGAGAGGCTACAGTGATCTTGGATTTCAAGGGTACAGGTTGGACAGGTAGAGTTGCAGCAAATGTGGTGGAAATAAATGAATATGCAGCTCCCGTATCAATAAGTACAAATGCAGGTTGAGAGTGTATGGAAATGGTACCTTCCACCATACCTCCTTCCTCGGGTAGGTCAGCTTCTATGACTGCATTAAGGCGTCCCCACGCCGTGGTACATTCTGGGCTTTTCTGGTTGGTCCTTCAGCATAGGACAGTCCGGAATACGGTGATCACGACCAACACACCTCAAGCATGCCCCGAGCTTCTTCCAGCATTCCTCAGCTCGGTGTCCTGGTTTATCACAAACTTGCAGTTTTCAGACACGCCTACCTTCCACTTTGACTCTTTTATCTCCCGCCGCATCTCTTCCAGCAATTGGCCTCTTGTTGTTGCTGTTGAAGTTATTATTGTTGCTACGAAACGTTGGAACAGTATTAGGTGCTCCCTTCTTGACAAAGACCGGCTTAGAGTTGTCCTTGCCCCTCATGCTCTCTACTTTGGCCATGGTGTCCTCACTAGCTGAGCTCTTTGGACCATCTCAGTGTAAGTTTGAATGTTGTGTGGTCCGAGCCTTTCGATGAACATGGGCCTGAGTCCATCCATGAAACGGTTGGCTTTCAACCTTTGTGTGCCCACAAGATGTGGGGCATACACTGCCAGGCGAGCAAACTGAGCTTCATACTCAGCCACAGACATGCTCTTCTGTTTTAGTGCAGCAAACTCTGCTGCCTTCTTCTCCTTCACTCTCTCAGAGAAATATTTTCCCGGAATATCTCCAGGAATCCGGCCCACTCTAGTTCAGCTACGTTTGGCAGGTGGGCCGAGGTGGCCTTCCACCATGCTCGAGCATCCTTGGTAAATTGGAAAGTGGCCAGTACCACTTTCTCCCTATTGTTGCATTGCATTACTTGGAAAATCCTTTCGATCTCCTCTTGCCAATTTTCTGCTTCATCTGGGTCAGGGGATCCAGAGAAACGAGGAGGGTTTAAACTCCTAAAATTTCGGTGCAGATCACCGGCTCCATTCCTTGCAGCTGCAGCCTGATTTCCAGCCTGAACTACATTTTGCAGGGCCTGCGTAAGTCCAGCCACAGTGTCTTGCATAGCTTGCCACTGTTGCGAGCCATTGCAGTTGTGTGAGAGTGTTATGAGGATTCCTGAGAAAAGGATGGAAACCAATTAATGTCTCTAGATACATTATAAGAGTCAATGGGTAGGAGTGTTTAATTCTTTCTAACATATTCCCAGTCTCTACCCATTCTCACCAGGTACTGTATTTAATTTCCATGACCTAGGTTCCATAGGTATCTCCTATTCCTGAGACATATCCTATTTGATATTCCTAGGCTCTGATACCACTTAACTGTCACGTCCCGAGAATTACGCAGCGGATATTAATAATAACAATTCGAGTCGATATCCCGAGACGTGGACAGTCGGCAAATAAGCCTCTAGCTAGCACGCACTAAATGTGTATCAACACAACATCATAATAGGGCCAAATGTTGAACTCAATAAAAATGTATTCAATTTCAACTCAACTTATAAAATTGGAAACTAGTACAAGACTGAGACTCAATAAAAAGGAAATACATTACCCCTCACTTCCTACTACATGTTCTAACTCTCAAAATAAACTACTATAACTAGACTCATATTGGAACGCTCATCACTCGGATGCATTCCCATCCTCTGCTTGCTCTTCCTCTTGAACATCATAGTCACCTAGATTGGGAAAAAGGTAGGGGATGAGCAAACTAGCCCAGTAGGATTTATATCTCAATGTGCGGGCAATGATATAGTGATTAACATTTTAGAACTAGGCAAGTACGATGAATGATATGCAAGTACGAATAAAACTCATTAAACATGATATATAAAACAACTGGATAGATAGAGTGAACAAGATAGAATAAGATTGTTAAACAAGATGCCAAGAAAGAATTAGCTATAGATCACTTTGCACAAGCACGCAAGATTTCTCTTGATGTCAATGGTTTTCAAGAAAGCAAGTTATCACTAGTTGCAATAAATGCAGGATGGCCATATCACGCAAGCAAGCAAGATTGCACAAGCACGTTCAAGTAACACTAATCAGGCACGTAGACACCAATGTACACCAAGAAAAGATCCATCAAGAATGTACACCAGGACACGTGTATGTGGTTATGTATCTAACATTCAACAAGCAAGAAAGTACTCCAGCGCAGATGCAACGCCAGTAATCTATACCCCATGGTTAACAGTATATTTATGACTCTCCGTCATTGGGGCTAGACTGGAGCCCTTGGACACACGCCGTGCCCTGTCAGCCATCTCATGTAAATTTCAAATGTAGATACCCACAGTCATAAATAATGGCCAATGAGAGTTTCAATAAGTAAGCATGTGTAATGTCATGTTCATGATGATGATGAGAAGAAATAAATAATTGAACATGATTCCATGAGGACAATGGTCAAGAGATAATTTGACAGCTGAACGGTAGGATTTACAATTAGTTCAATCTTTACATTAATGGCTTTAGTCTAGATTGTAATTCATACTCACGAGAACAAGAAGAGAAAGAAGTGCACGCCCTTGATGTAAAGTGTGGAGTATGTACGTGTGTCAATTCACAATCCGTTGGTCTCAAACTCTCGAAAAAAAAAACACTTAACGTGATGGCATGCAATGAACATGCATTTAACTACATATGGGTTTACAGATTTTAAGATAAAGTTTATCATTTAAAGCAAGCTAGAATGGTAACAAGAGTAAATCACAAGTTTCATGTATGATCATATCATTAAGAAAGCAATTAGAATAATATTCATGTAATTAAGGATTTTTCAATGGGTTAAACACTTTTAAGTCATTAAATAGACATTATGTAATGAACAAACCAAGACATGCAATATTTTGCAAAGGTAGTGTCGACACAACCCATGCTGGTGTCGACACCATGCTTCAAACATAAAGCAAAACATGAAAAACTGGTCAAGTAGTGTCGACACTAGTTCAAGTAGTGTCGACACAGTGCTTCAAAAACAAGGCAAATGATCAGTAGTGTCGACACGAGATCAAGTAGTGTCGACACTAGAGACAGTTCCAGAAAAACATCTGGAAAACATGGGACAGTGTGTTGACACAAGATGGGCTGTGTCGACACTAGAGGCCTTCCAGAACTTTCTGGGTCAAAGGGACAGTGTGTCGACACAAGATGGGGTGTGTCGACACTAGATGATTTCCCAGAACATTCTGGGCTGTTTTGGGACAGCAGGTCGACACTAGCCCAGGCTGTGTCGACACTAGTGGCTTTCCCAGAAAAAACACATGGTCAGTGTAACCAGAAAACATGTCTCATGCAGTGATTCACTTCAACTCTTATAACTCTCTAAGAATGACATTTAGACAAAATGTTCAACACAAAGATGAAGAGGAACAACTAGAAGAAGAATTTAATGTTGTGGGTTTTATCTAATTCGGTCTTGAAGCCCGAGAAAACATATGAAGAACAGAAAGTCAAGTGTAGCCCGAAATCCAGTTTCATGCAGTGACTCTCTTCCCACGCCTGTAACTCTCTAACCAAGGACTTTGGATAAAACGTCCAACATAAAAGATGATCATGAATTCGAGTAGAAAAACTTTGTGAAGAAGTTTAGTCAAATTCAGTCTTGAATCATGTGCATAATAAGACGAACGGGAAAAACCCTAACAGTGCGCGACTTTGGAAAACTACGAATAGTTCAAATCTACTCAATGAAATTCGATGAAACCAGTGGGATATGAAAGTTAACTTGATGCACTACACATTGGTATAGGATATGTTATGGTTTGGCCCAAGAAAACCTACCTTATGGGTTGAAGAAGTCTCGTTTGTCCAGAAAACCCAAGTTCAGACCACTCGGAGGAAAACGCCTACTGCTCCGAGTATACTACATGAAATTTGAGAATTCCACTTGGGTTAGAACGTAGACCTGACCCTCTTTCCAAGGGTATAAGCCTTGCAACGTTTGGTTTAGGTTTGACCTACCTTTGGTCGACTTCAAGATGATGGTCTGCACAGGTCGCAGCAGACGAAACAGGGGAAGAAGAACGACTTGGTGTGGATGATCTCCTGCTCCCCAGCCACCAAGAACTTCTCCACACGATCCCAGCAAGTTCTAAAACTCGTTCCTAGAGTTTGGTGAAGAGTATTTAAGCAACCATGGTGTTTTAGGAGTCCTATTATAACTAGGAAAGCTAAGCTGCGGTTTTGACAGTGCAGTTTCCTATCTTTTGAGGATTCCTTCCTCCCTTAGAGTGTGTAAGGCTTTAGGAAACCTCCCACCATAGATAGGCACGAATTTGGGTTGCCAAGAATGCATGATTGCATCCCAATCCAACTCAGATTGCCTCTTCCTAATTTCAGCTTAATTAAAGTTACGAATTTCCCTGCATTTTCTAGCTTTCTTTCATTATTGGGCCAAATGATGTCCATTGACCCAATTATGATATTGGGTCCTTAATATATAATGTTGGAAGTCCCTCCAACACTTTTATTTAAATTTGATTCCTTTATATACTTAAATTTCCGGGGTGCTACACATGAGCTCAGGCATTAAGTTAGACAGTGTTCCTCTTGGCAAAAAGGTAGACCAAAAGATCTATAGAGGAATGATAGGATCGCTACTCTATCTCATTGCAAGTAGACCAGATATAATGTTTAGTGTTTGTCTCTGTGCAAGATTCCAAGTTGATCCAAAGAGAATCTCATGTTCTTGAGTAAAAAGAATTTTCAGATATCTTATTAATTCAAGTACTTAGGTTTGGTATCTAGATGTTCTGATTCAAGTGATTGGTTTAGTGATGCTGACTATGCTGGATGCAAATTAGATAGAAAAAAGCACAGTGGTACATGTCAAATTCTTGCAGGTTGTTTGATATTTGGTCCTCTAGAAAGCAGAATTAGTAGGTTTATCCACTACAGAAGCTGAAATATTGCAGCTGGAAGTTGCTGTACTCAACTCCTATGGATCAAGCATCAGTTAGAGAGACTATGGGCATCAACTTCAAGATATTCCAATGCTTTGCGACAACACAAGTGCTATAAATTAACAAAGAATCCAATTCATCACTCAAGAACCAAGCATATTGAGGTTAGACATCATTCATCAGGGACCATGTAAGTAATGGAAATATTTCTCTTGAATTTGTTTCTACAGAAAATCAATTAGCAGATATTTTCACAAAACCTCTCCCTGAAGATAGATTTATTTCAATAAGAAGAGAAATAGGTATGTGCAATCCTGATTAAACTAATAAAGTAGTGTTTGAATTACTTGATAAAACCTTCCTTGACTGTCTGTAAAAGTATCTTGAAAATCTAAGTCCTATATTCGACTCCCATTCGATTCATGAGGAACCAATGCATTCGATTCATGTCATAATAATATATTCGATTAATGTAGTCGAATACCTAATTCGATTCATTTAAGTTAATTTAAACTGACGCTTACCACTTAGAATTCTTTTTACATAATGGGGTAACTGACACCTCATTTAAGGCACGTCCTTTCGTAATTTAACGGTCAAATCAATCATCGCGTCCCTTCATCATAAAATCAAGCGCCAGTTACTTTTTCGTCTTTATATAAGTAAACCCATTCTAACTTTCAAAACACCCGTTTGAAATCCTCTTTCGACTCACCAGTCTTCTTGCGTTCTTCGCGCCTTCACTGTACTCCGGCAAAGGACTCTTCGAAAACCATCTGAAACCTCATTCCTTCAGAAGAAAGGTAGGATCTTTCATCCCTACTAGTCATTTCTTTCTCTCCTCTGAAAATTTCCTAAGTCCCTTTTGTTTCTTTCATCTAGATGGCTTCCCTTAGGGCACACGAGTCTGTCCAGTTGACCCCTGACCAACTCCAACGCCTTGCTAAGATTCTCATTTGCTCTGGAAAGCTGTTGAGTTCTCTCACCTATATGGAAATTTGTCTTGGGTCGAAGAGACTTTGAATGCTATGGGTTGGACCAGAATGTGTCAGATTTCTGAACCATTTGTTGCCGATGTAGTCAGATCTTTTTATGCTTCTTTGGAAGTCTCTGCTGGAAACTCAGTTGTAGGGTATGTTAAAGGCACCAAAATCATAATTTCTGAAGAGCTTTGGTCGAGTTGCTGGATTGTCCCACTTAGGGCATAGGCTTAGTGAGTTCATCCCTTTTGAAAAACAAAGCTAGTGATTATTGGTAGCCTGGGGACCCTCAGCAAACGAGCACTTCAAGTCATGAGTTGTCTGCTGAGAAAAGATTGTTCACTCTATTATTACCAATATCACCCCTAGAGCAGGAACTCATTCCGCCATACTGCTAGAGATGGAAATTTGTTATTTTGGGCAATTCAGAGGCATAGGTGAATCTGCCAGCAGTTATTTTGGAGAGATGATTGCTTCCAAGGATCTCCAAGAATCTCTCCATATGGATCTCTACTTACTCTTATCTTCAAGAAATTTTCAGTGGATCTATCTAGAGAAATGTTGTTGGAAAACAAGGAAAAGATTGGTATTTTCACTCTGAAAAGAAGCAAGTACTCCTGGTCGGTAAGAAGCAAATTTGTGGTACAAAAGTTCAGTCCCTGAGTGTGAGCATGAGTATATCCTGATGAATCCTTTGTCCACTACTCGCTCATGAAGCCCCTGTATCCGAAGTCAGCATGAACTCTTTTTTCAGATCAGATCTGAAGAATCCATTCCAGTGTAAGAAGATGTTCCTCCAACCATTTCAGTTCCAGATGTTCCAGAGGACACCATCAATGATGTCCTAAGAGATCTCAGAGGCAAAAGAATCATTTCTGAAGATATTCCAGCCTCTTCCCCCAGGATCACCTCTTTGAAGATAGAGAGCCTGACAACTCTCCTTCTCAGTTTGAGACCAGGCCAACGTCTCAGAAGGAGAGCAGCAACAGCCTCAGTGATATTTTGGAAATGGTTAGAAGTCAAAGTGAAAACTTGTCAGTTCTCCATATGCAAGTTGTGTTGTTAGATACTAAGTTTGATAGTTTATCTGATGAGGTTAAGCAAATCAAGGATCTTCTGCTTCAGTTAGTGTGCCAACCAGGCACCTCTAGGCCATCAGGGCCTACTTCCTCACAGCAACCAGAAGAGACAGTGCCAGCCCAAGAGAAAGAACACCAAGCAGAACCTCAAGTACCCATACCTGAGGAACCAGTTCTTGAGCAACCTGTTAAAGAACCAGTAGTTCAGACTGAAGAGCAGCCGATTGAATCTGAGCAGCAGCATGTTGAGCAGACCACTGAGCAGCAGGCTCAGTTGGTAGTAGTTGTGTTTAAACCCAGTGATCAGCAGCCGTAGCAGCAAGGGCAAGAATAAAAAATTCAGCCAGAAGAAGTGGCAACAGTTGTAGAGGACCCTATGCAGAAGGCAGCAGCCAAGAGACCGCTCGAGCCCTCTCAATATTGTCAGACTTTTAAGAGAAAGGTGAAGAGGAGATTAGTCAAGGATGGTGTTCCGGTCAAATCAATCCTCCCTTCTCCTTCTTCCAGAGCCATATCTCCCACTGCTGCACCTGCACCTGATCCTGCTTCATCAGCACCACTATCTCCACACTCCTACTTGGATCTACTTCCAGTAATCACTCCTGTAGATCCTTCAAACTGGATGTTAAGTTCTCTATCTACCCCTTGAAATATCAAGTTGAACCTCTTGAAGAGTTCACCATGACTCTTTCAACTCAACCTCCTTTTTATTCCTCTCTTCCTACAGCCTCCAAATCTGACTCCAAGAAAAACAAAATGCCTTTAGTTGAGATACTTCCTAGTATCCAACTGTCAGCCTCCAAAGGACCAAATTGGGATACAAACCTTCCTCTCTACTTCCTCCGTTTTGGTATGCCTTCACTCATCACTCTGAACAAACATGAATTTGTTCAGAGAATATCTTGCCATTAGAGCTTTTTGGAAGTTCATGAGTTGCCAGATTTCACATTGAACACTGGCTTCCTATTTTAATTCAAACTTCCCAACTTTCTATTTTGATCTCCAACTCATATCTAGGAAGAGCCACTGCCTCACTCCCAAGAATTTGTTGATCAATATCCTGAAGAGGCAGCCAGGTCTTAGAAAATCAATCCAGAACCCATCACTTGACAACTGCTCAACATCTTCTCTTAGATTTCATGCCCTGTTTGCAGACATCTCAGGGCCTCCCAGGCCAAGTATCTTGAACTCAGATCTTTCAATCATGAAAGATTCAAACTAGGATTGCATGATGTCTCTAAAGGACAATATGAAAATTTGCTCAGAGGGCAGAGAGAGATTATCCCTTCCATGACAGTAGCTTTACAGTCAGGACTTCATCCTCCTTTGGTAGGAGCAGTCTCCTACAGAAGAGAATTGCTGAAATATTCTTCAATAGATTCCTCAGATTTCTGCCAGATTCAAGATCAAGTACAAATCTAAGCTCAGTTTCCAGAGGTTTATATTTATTCAGTTGTCAAAGAAATCCAAGCATCTCCTTGATATCCAGCTCAGTTTTGCTGAATCCGAAAGATTCACCCCTGAGCAATGGGAAGCAGCTATCCATCCTACCACTCTCAGTGCCGAAAATGAAACTCAACATCAATCAATTTCACTCAAAGTTCTCTTGGATTTTCATAAGAGTGTCACTCATCGTTGGGTTGAGAGGTACCTCATATACTATCAGGCTAAGGATGCAGCCATCTCACATGGCCTCTATTGGACTCTGACCTTCAACGAATTCCTCCAACTGGCATCCACAAAAAATTTGTGCCTCTCCGAGTCAGGATGGACATTGACAAGTTTCACTACAAGGTTGGTTGGTACAGGAGGCGCCGCATTAAGTCTATCAAAAATTACCTCCACCAACCCAGCCTACAATGTTGATGAAGCTCTCTTTGACCTTTCCTTTAACAAGAATGAAGAAAAACTCTGGGAGCTCATCCAACCTTCCTGAAACCATCCCCGCTTCTCTGTTGTTGCCTCGTTAGCTAGAGTCTGAACTTTATAGTTGTAATTTCTTGTTTACAACCTGCTGCTACTATGTACTGTTTGCCTTTTTATAGATACAATTTCTTCCTACTTGTGAATTTCTAAATTTTTTTTATCCTTTCTGTAATGTCACAAAGGGGGAGAAAAAGGTTTAAACATAACACTGATACATATCTATTTAAAGATTTTTGTCATTAACAAAAAGGGGGAGAATTGTTGAGCAACTACCTCTAAAAAATCTAATGACTTTCTTATTTTATAAAACTATGTTTTTGCTATAACAAATCTTTAAATATATGTTTTATACCACAAATCTTTAATCTTTCCAGGAAAGAATATCCTAAAATTTTCTAAGGCCACAACTATCTCTCAACATACTGAATCCGACTACCATATTCAACTCCTTCAGAATAGCAGTCAGAAATCAAAGTCCACATGTTTACATAGCTTCGACTCATACAGTCGAATACCTTTGTTCTGCATTGACTCATACAGTCAAAACTTTGTTCTGCATTCGACCATACAGTCGAATACCTTTGTTCTGCATTCAACTCATACAGTCGAATACCTTTGTTCTGCATTCGACTCATACACTCGAATATCTTTATCTGCATTCGACTATACTGAAATTCTGTACTTGTACTTATTTCACACACTGTCATTCTATATGAACATATCAAATCTAGTTTGTGTATTTCAACAATAAGATTGCTGTATGCATATTATCTTAATAACTCTGGAAATTACTACTGATTTCTGACAGGATCTTGACATGAAAGCTCTCAAATTAATTATCCTGTACTAAACATGTTCTGAAAAATGTCTCCTTAAATTTCTCAGTACTGATGCCCCACTTTGCCTTATTGTTAGCTTCACAAAGTCACATAGCATTTATGCAAGACCAGACGCATGGCATCTGACCATCTCACCTACCACTGATAGACCCATGCTTTAACTTTTTGTTTGTCTGCTATCTGTAATAGTGGGATACGAGGTTCCATACTTTTTACTGAACTTTTCTGACTCACCTACCATAAGGGTATAAATGGAGATGCGTTTTTTCTTTTGTCTTGTCCTTGCAGCAGGCATTTATTGAGCATATGTCTAGCATGCCTCTCCCTCAGCTATTTGCTACAAGAGCTTATCTTCTAGCTGTAACAAAATAAAGACCTCGGGAAGAAGCCATTTTGAAGACCGTGGGCAATATCTCAGGACACAAAGAAACCCAGAATTCCTCCTCAACGGCTATATTGCAAACGGCCACAAGCTTCAACGGCCATCTTCTCAAACGGTCACAATTTGAAGACTATAAAAGGAGCCCAAGAGAAGAGAATTGATATACACAAAGATACTGAGAGTTCATACAGTGATACATAGAATCCTCAAGTGTTTCAAGACTCATTCTCCTACAAGATCCATTCGACTTCCTCAAGCTCTCTGAAGCCTTCATGCTTGTTTCCTTGTGCTCATACAGGAGAAGTTCTGTTTTGTGGGAAGAGCCGAACCAGGATCAAACTGGTTCAAATTTCGTGTGATTATTTCGCCAAATCTACACTTGAATCACACAATCATTGGAGTACTAACCTGTTTATTTAGGCCTTGTGATTTTCAGAAGAAATTTGAAAAGTTCAAAAGTCCTATCACCCCCCTCTAGGACTGCTTAGCTTGCCATTTCGATCCAACCCTGGTGGTGGTCGTGGCATTGTACTGTTTATTCCACTGCTTTATAGTACCGTGATGTAGGTGTTCCTCGCTTTATAGCTTTCTAAGGTAGTTTCCTATTTTCGGAGTTTCTGTTGCTCTGGTCAGTGAGGGACTGGTAATCCCTACTGGGCCTTGTCCGCGAGTCTCACCTTCCTACTTCCTTCAGCTAGGGGCTCGTCGTCGTGGGAGCTCAGTGTCGGACGGGTTGCAGAGACGGCTGTGGCGCTGTGTGTTGTCAGCAGCAGTGAGAGCGAGTGTTGTGAGCTCTTGTACCTAAGTGAGCAGAGAGTTGTGTTTTGCAAGTTCTCGGGGTATGCCCCTTAATGACTGCACCTTTCTTCTTGTACCTGTGCTTTTGCTTGGGACATGTTGTACAGATCTTTGTATATCGTACAGATTGTTATAGTTATTCGAATTCAGTACATATATCACTAGACTATTTCTTCTAACCCTTCTGGGTCTTCGGATCCGTGTGTGGCGGCGCGACGTTCGGGGTCCCACGCGGGGGTCTGGGAGGTCGGGTCGTTACAGTGGTATTAGAGCATGGGTCTATTGAGATTTGTAATGAGTTAATAACTATAGCTATCCCAAAGAAAGGTACTAGTACGCTGCTGACACTGTCCGACTAGTGCTAGGCTTGTGCTTTCAATTATTTTGCAGGTGTGCGACTTCCATGCAAGTTTTGTGTGTGCACTGTAGTGGGTTGCAGTTGTTGCTGCGTTGCGTGCATGGCGAGCATGGTCGCTCAGTGTGTTCGTGTCGTGGTGGCGCAGTTGGTGGTGGACTCGCTGGCAGTGGTCTTCCCGTATGGAGGACGGGTGTAGGGAAGTCCAGGTGTAGTGCTCTTGGTCGTCTTCGACGCATTTGAGTGTGTGTGCATCGTGAAGGCTGAGAGAGCCTACGTGTGGCAAGGCCTTCACCGGTGTAGGGTTGTTGCCTGTGGAACTGGTCGAGGTGTCCCTGCCTTGTGGGTTGTTCCCCTGTTGTTGGGGTGGGGGTTGTGTTGTTTGTTGTGTGTGGTCTTTGTCTGTACGCTGTTGTGCGTTGTGCTCTGCTCAGTCAGCATTGTTGCTCGAGCTAAGCAGATGTTCCGTGTGCCGTGTTGCATCGCTGGTTGAGCGCTACGACACTTGCCTGTGGTTGTTGTCGGCCTGGTGCTGGCTGGTTGTGAGCTCTGGTGAGATGCTCACAGAGTCTTTTTCTGTTGGTTCTGGCAGAAGTGAGGTTTCCCCAGAACTGTGTTCTGCTCGTTTCTGGTTGCTGTTGCGTTGCCCTCTAGGCTAAGGTTCATCACTTGGCTGCCCTGTGTTCTAGTGTGGTTTCCCAGAACCGTTTGTTGTTGTCCTGGTGAGGGTTTCCCCCAGGGCTGTTCCATGCTCATTTCTACTATTGTTGTGCTGCCTCAGGGTCTGAGGTGTGCTATTGTTTTGGCTGGTGCATTCTGGCGGGTTTACCCAGAACATTCCCTTGGTGGTTCTGGTGGAGGTTCTCCCAGGACCAGTTTGTTTCTGCAGTTCTGCTTGCTGTAGTGTTCTCTCTGATGGTCCGTGTTGTTTGGTCGTTTGGGTTGTGCATCCTGGTGAAGGTTCTTCCCAAGATCGCCTTTTGTCGTTTCTAGTAGAGGTTCTTTCTAGGAGTGCTCTGTGTTCATTTTAGGCCACCATTGTGTTGCCCCTATGGTTCGAAGTGTGCCGTTTAGTTGGGCTACGTTCTGATGAGGTTCTCCCAGGATGGTTCTTGGCGCTTTTGGTGGAGGTTCTCCCCAAGGCTGCTTCGTGTTGTTTTAGTTGTCGCTGCTCTCTCTCTCTCTGTAGAGATGAGCTGTTGTTGTTGCCGGGTTGACTGTCTATGTTACAGTCTGCTAGGGCATTGTCGGTCAAGGCGTTGTGCACTTGGCCGTGTGTCTGGCTGCTGCATTGGCCAGCTTGTCTCGTTGTTCATTTCCAAGTTTGTCGGCTGCGCTAGTGGGACTTCGTGTGTCCCCATGGTCAGATGGTTTGTTTCGTTTTTCGCACCCTGCGTGCTCTCCCAGATGGTGGTCTGGTGAGTGCCGTGGGTGTTTGGTGGGCTGTGCTTCTTGTGGAAGTGCCAGTCTTGTGCTGTGGTTTTATCCCCCTCTCGTTGGTTGAAGAGACTCATTGTGTGTGTCTCCTTCCCCTACTTTCAGTTTTGTGCTCGGTGTGTTGCGGATTTTCCGCGAGTGTGGTGTTGCTTTGGTTCTCGCCGCTCACGTGGCTTCTCGATTGGGCTGGTGAGCAATGCTACCTGCTGCTAGTAGTGTGAGGCTGTTCCCCTGAGCGTTGTGCTTGGCTCTCAGCCATTTTTCCGGATTGTTGTCAGCAACAGCGTCCTCTGTCGGGTTTTTTCTGGTGACAGAGTAGGTTGCTGGTCGGCTGGTCCCAACAGCGGGGTCTGTTGGTGGTTGCAGCCGTGGGGCTTTTGGCTGACATTTTCAGCTATTCAGGTCTGTGTTGGCGTTGCTCAGTGCCTGTTGGGTTGTCTTCCCATTTGGATGCACCACGTATGGCTGGATTGAGCCATTGGTTTCGTTGTGTGCTCCCCATGCATTGGAGCCCGTTGTGTGAGCTGTTGGTTTTCCGGCTTTATGTGCCCGCATGCGTTGGCGGTGTGGTTGTTGCCACGAGGAAGTCGTGTTGAGACTTAGTGGCTTCTTCGCTCTGTCTTACGCCTGCTCCCTGTGCTTCGTTTCGTGCCACGGGATCTTTTAAGCTTGCCCTAATTTTGAGGACAAAATTGTTTTAAGGGGGGTAGAATGTAAGACCCCGCTTTCCGTCCGGTGTCTGGGATGACTATCCACTAACGCATCCAGGCTTGGAGACACATTAGTGTCACGTCGTGGGTGTTTGACGCGATAGTCATCCAGTTGCGACGAGCGTGTGCGTCGCGTTCCGGTCACGCCCGGCTTTCCCTCGCGTCTTCGTGTCGTGCCCAGTCAACGGGTCGTGACCTGCTTTATTCATGTAGGTCGTCTGACCCTGTCAGGGTGGCAGGTGTGTCAGTACGATCTGTCAGGTTGTCGCGCGTCCCTGGGGGTCGTGTTCTTGTCGCCGTCCATTGACCCGTCGCGTTACGGTGCTTAACGCGATGGGGCGGTTCATCGCGTTTTGGGTGCTGAAGGATTAAGGCCGTGGCCGTGACCCTCCCCTCTCTCTCTTCTTCTTCCCTTCTCCCTCTCCCTCTGGCGGTGCTCCACCTCCCTCTGGCGGTGCTACGCCTCCCCCTCTCCCCTTGAGCATTTCAGGCGAGGAGGAGGGCCGTGCGTGGTGGCGTGGCATCGTGGACCTTGCGTGGAGAGAGGAGGAGGTGGCCAACCGATGTGAAGGGCCATATTGAGGTTCATTCATCGTGAAGGTTTGGATTTCTTGTGCCCTTCCCAATCCGTGTGGATCGAGAGCCCTCGGTGTTTTTGTAGCTAGCTTTACTGCTTTCCCCATGATCCCCTCCCCCGTGAGGAATGTTTGTAGCTTGTGGGCGGCCCCGGGATCGAGGACCTCGTCGGTCTACCTCTCTGCTGATGTCACGACGGCTCGGCGCGTTGCGACATCAAAAGAGGCACCGGTCAGGTCGGGCATGACCTTATAACGACGCGGTTGGCAGTTGCGACGCACTTTCCAATCGCAATAGGTTGCTGTTGTGACGCGTTGCCCCGTCGCAACAGGGTGGCTGTCGCGGTGCCCTTCCCCACGCGATGATGTCGCGATGACTTTGGGGGTCACGATAGTACCTAAGTTGTCTCGGGTGCTTCTGTGGGCCCAGTTGTGTGTCGACGTGTGCCCCATGGCAGGCTTTGCCCTTAGAACCTTCTGGTAGGAACGCAGTAGTTACCTCCCTATGTTCAGTGACTGTAGGTGACATCTTCATGGCCGTGTCCAGGGTGCTAGGAGGGTCGCGTCTGTCTAATAATCGATTGACTGGCAGTCAATCGATTATTAGCCGAGCGATGGGTTTCCATGCTGGCGGGTGGTGTTCCGAGGCTCCAACTTTTTCCATACGTGTTTGGTTGCCGATTCCCTTTTGAGGGTTTGTGCGTGCTTCTCGCCTACTGAGCTTGTCGTGGTTATAAGCTAGCGGTTCGGTGGGGTTTTTGTGTGCTGCCCCGCCTATTCACCCAGTGCTAGGCACTTGAGGGCTTGTCCCTGATCTGAGAGGTTGTTACCGTTACCTGGGACCCCCATCCTCGGGCGCCTTCGAGGGAGGTATCGGGGAGACGAGCATACTCGAGTCGCAGCCGAGTGAGGTGGACTCTGAAGTTGAGGGGAAAATGGTGGTTTGGGCGCGTCGTTGAGTCGTCTGTAGAGCTCTCTTGTCTAGGCCTGGGACCCGAGGACAGCCGGAGTTCTACCTGATGCAGCTTGCTAGTCCTTTGTCTCACTACCTTGCTCTACGTTGGTTCCGGAGCCGCGTAGGGGGTCAGGTGTGAGGCCGCAGCTTGGCCAGGCTGCGTGTTGCGTGTGTTGGGGTGCTTCTGTGGCGCTCTGTCTCACGCGTCCGCGGGGGTGGAGGCAGGAGCTAGGCTAGCAAGCAAGCGTGTAGACTATGGGTCCCCCTCTTGGCTACTAGTGGCAGTGGCTTAGTTGCTGTTGTTATGACGAGGTTTCCCCATGACGTTTCTATGTGTTATCCGTTGCCCTAGCATGCACGGTGGTTATAGCCTGGCCGTGCCCAGTTTCTGTATGCATCGTTGGTCTGGCCTTGAGCGGACCTGTGCTTCCGGTGGTTTTCGCTCGATGTTCTCTCGGTTTGTCCGTTCTTGGGTGCCAGTCCGTGGTGGCACCGGCGAGTGTGGTTCCCAACTAGGTGGTGTGTCCAGGGTCCGGGGTGGATCTGCTTCTGGACCCTCGACCGTGTGGAGGTCTGAGGTAGCTGTGCTTGCGGTGAGACGTTGTTCTCACCTGGTTGTTGCGTGGTTCCGGCGGGTGTGCAGAGGGATGCTTCCGCTTTGCGCCCGACTCCGTTGGTTTCTGCGGGAGTCATGTGTGTGCCACGACCTTGGTTGGTGGTCGTGGCGTTGTACTGTTCTATTCCGCTATTTGCAGTACCTTGCTATAGGTGTTCCCCGCTTTACAGCTTTCTAGGGCAATTTCCTGTTTTTGGAGTTCCTGCTTCTCTGGTCGGTGAGGGACTGTAATCCCTACTGGGCCTTGTTCGTGAGGCTCACCCCCTACTTCCTTCACTAGGGCTCGTCGTCGTGGAGCTCGGTGTCGGACGGGTTGCAGAGGCGGCTGTGGCACTATGTGTTGTCAAGTAGCAGTGAGAGCGAGTGTTGTGAGCTCTTGTACCTGAGCAGCGAGAGTTGTTTTTTGCAAGTTCTCGGGGTATGCCCCTTATGGACTGCACCTTTCTTCTTGTACCTTTGCTTTTGCATGGGACATGTTGTACAGATCATTGTATATCGTATAATTATTATAGTATTCGAATTCAGTACATATCTCACTAGACTATTTCTTTTACCCCTTATGGGTCTTCGGATCCGTGGGTGGCGGCGCGACCTTCGGGGTCCCTGGCGGAGGTCCGGGAGGTCGGGTCGTTACAAGAGAGATGTAGAGAGGGCGGTTCTGGAGAGAGGGGGATGAAGTAGGGAAGGAACCACCTTTTGGAGGAAGGTGAGGGGGTGAAGAGTCGTGGTTTCCCCTTTAGTTCTATTTAGGAAGAGTTTGAAATAGAGGGGACCCACAAAATCTAGTCAGAATTAGAACCAGTTGGGCTTCTGAATGGCCCAGAATTCTGGCTGTCGACAGGCGCATGGTAGCTGTCGACAGGTGCTCTCCAGAAATGTGCCAGAACAGGATTTTGACAGAAATGAATGGGGAATGAGTGTTCAAATGGTATCTTAAGGTTGATAACTGGTACATACCCATTACAAGTGTCATACACACTAGCATAATACATAAGTGTTCTACAATGATTAAGAGATAATACTCCGGGAATCTTAAATTGTAGCATGTAGAAGACACCGTTCAAAAGCATATGAATATAAGATAACACCTTTGAATGAAACCGTTGTAGAAGAACATAGTCCTAGGTGGATGATGTTTAGTTTGGTAGTGAAGGTAATGTTTACATGAGCAATTAATAATAAACAACAAGTTGCCCTTGATTTAAAAACATGGAGGCTACACTCTATTTCTAGCATTGAACTATTTTGACAAGTTGAGGTGGGAAAAGTGGTAATCAGGTTCACTTTCACCTTTTGACGTTAACGTAGACATTTGTGATGTCCGTACCCCCAGTTACTCAGTATAGTTGACCATCATACCATTGTGCAAAGATAATACATGGACTTCTTCACGCGAAGACAAACATTTGTGATGCCCATGTCCCCGTTACTCAGTGATGCTCATCATTGCTCTGCCTTTGCCCCATTTCATATATATGTTTTTTGAATTTTCATGAAGTTAGAAATAGGTAGCTTTTCTCCTTTTTTTTTTTAAATTGAGAGATCAAGTACAAAAATTTATTAAGGTCAAAGACCAATGAAAAACATTAAGTTCAATAACCTTCTTACTTGTCAATCCATTTCAGAAAAATGATTATCCACAAAGAAGTTATTCAAGTGAGTTATGTTAAGGCCATTAGATTTGTTCAATGTGTTCTAGATGATACAACCTAGACTCAAGCACAGAATATTATTTCAAAACCATTGTGATTAAGTCAATGTCTTGAGTACTATGTGAGTATGAAAGGTTGTAATGAGTATTAAGGCCCAATTCTTCCCTTGCACATAAATAATGAACATACTCATGGAAATTTTGAGAAATCAAGAAGAATCCACAGAAACAAGGTCATCTGTCGACAGCTAAAAGTGGGCTATCGAAAGCTAATGTGAAACAACATAAATGTTGTTCTGGAAGGGAGGATCTGTCGACAACTGGTGTTCTGGCTGTCGACAGCTACAGAAATGAATAATATTTTGGCTTGGAATTGAGGGACAAGTGGATCAAATGGTCAAGACATGATTACAACATGATTATGAAAGGTGTCCCTCAAGCATCTCACTCAAACAACCTTGACTTACTCCCCCATAATGTGTGCATGTGTGTAGAGCAAAATTCAAGCAATTCAAGCAGTTATACACACATTCATGCCAAACATTTACACAAATTGTGAACATCCATGAGCAAGTGAGCACCAAAATTTCATTCTTTGAAAGAGATAAATATGCAAATGAAATTGTTTTAAGATTATGACCTTCATGTACAAATAGACTATGGATACTTGGCGAAGGATGGTTCCTCACGCATAATGATAGTTTTTGAACAAGCATGACTTGTTCTTCCACATTTGACCATTGATATACCTCATAGTCCTACACAAAGAGATCATTGTTCCAAAATTTGGCATTAGTTTCATTGGAGTTTGCATAAGCCCATTTCTCTTCTCAATATGTAAACCTATCTTAAGATAGTGTTTGGTGAAGATATCAGCCATTTTTTTTCAGTTGGAATGAAGTTAAGCTCCAAGTTCTTGTTGGCTACCTCTCTCTCAAAAAGTGGTGCCTTATTTCAATGTGTTCTGTCTTGGAGTGTTGAATTGGGTTCTTTGAAAGGTTGATAGCACAGGTGTTGTCACTTAGGATAGATGTGCATCCAATGTCAATGTTGTAATCACATAATTGACTTTTGATCCACAACACTTGAGCTACACAGCTCCTTGCAGCAACATACTCTGCTTCTGCAATGAAGAGTGCAACTGAGTGTAGCTTCTTGAATGCCCACGAAACCATGCCCCTTAGGAGTTGACAATACCCACTAGTGCTTTTTCTATCAATTTTACAGCCAATATAGTCAACATCAGAATGAGGCCAAATCAAAACTACTACCTACTGGATACCATAAACCCAAATAACATGATCCTGAGAGATATCAAAAAATCCTTTTCACTACAATCAAGTGGCTTTCCTTAGGACTAGATTGACATCTAGCACAAAGGCACACACTAAACTGCATATCCGGCCTAATTGCAGTAAGGTAAAGGAGAGAGCCAATCATACCTCGGTATTACTTTGCATCTAGCATTTTACCTTTTTCATCATTTTCCAGTTTTACACTTGTGCTCATTGGTGTAGACTGGCTTGGCTTGTTCGAACTGAAATCGTTTCAGTAGTTCCTTGACATATTTCTCTTGATTGATGAAGAAGCCATCTTCATATTGTTTTACCTGCAAGCCAAGAAAGAATTGAAGCTCCCCCTTTAAATTTATCTCAAATCACTCACTGTGCATGTGTTTTTGAGAACTCTTCACACAGTCAGGGTTAGTGGAACCAAAAATAATGTCATCCACATAGACTCAAACAACAATTATATGATTGCGAACACATTTAGTGAAAAGAGTTTGGTCCACTTTACCTCTGGAGTAGTTTTTACTAACCAAGAAATTGCTCAATCTGTCGTACCAAGCTCAGGGTGCCTGTTTCAAACCATAGAGAGCTTTGTGCAATTTGTAGACATGGTTAGGTTTATCATGAACCTCAAATCCAGGCGGTTGAGAAACGTACACTTCTTCTTTGATGTAACCATTCAAGAAGACAATTTTAACATCCATTTGAAAAAGTTTGAATTTGTTTGAGCATGCATATGCTAACAAAATTCTAACTGCCTCAAGCCTAGCTACTGGTGTAAAGGATTCTTCAAAGTCTACTCCAAATTCTTGATTATACCCTTTTGCTACCAGTCGAGCTTTGTTTCTCACCACTTTACCCTCTTCATTCAGCTTATTCCAAAATACCCATTTTGTTCCAATTACTGAAACTTCATGAGTCCTAGGAACTAAGCTCCAAACATTGTTTCTTTGAAATTGCCCAAGTTCCTCATGCATAGCATCTATCCAAGAAGTTTCTTTTGAAGCTTCTTCAACATTTTTGGTTCCACTTGAGAAATAAATGTTAAATGATCATGTTCAACAATGTGTCTATAGTGAGACCTAATGTGAACTCTATCATTTACATTTCCAATAACGTTCTCAAGTGGGTGATCTTTTGAGTACCTTACATTTCTTAGTGTGGACTGGACCTGTTGAACTTGTTCTTGAGGATTTTGCTCTTGGGGA
The DNA here is from genome assembly GCA_014218235.1 of Colocasia esculenta. Taxonomy (NCBI): domain Eukaryota; kingdom Viridiplantae; phylum Streptophyta; class Magnoliopsida; order Alismatales; family Araceae; genus Colocasia; species Colocasia esculenta. The sequence goes on along the minus strand of CM024761.1, from coordinate 30,610,468 downwards.
ATTGTTCTTGAGGAATTTGATCTTGAGGATTCTGATCATCTTGTTGATCTTCTTGAGGTCTGTCGATAGCCTCTTCTTGGTCTGTCGACTGAAGCTTCTCAACTGGTTCTTCAGTATTTTACCTTCTTCATCATCATACCCCTGCAAGTAGTGGCGGAGCTAGGGGGTCAAGGGGGGGCAATTTCCCCCCCTTATTTTATTGCATAAAATTTCCTCTTATTATTTTTTTTGCATAAAATTTCTCCTTATGATGGGCATGTGAAGAATTTTTTTAACTTTTAATTGCCCCCCCTTGCGTTGAGTACCCATGAATAATTATCTTATTAATTACCCCCCCCCCCCTTCTAAATATTTCTGGCTCCACCACTGCCTGCAAGCAATTGAGTTTTTAGTTTTTGCATGAGACTCATTAAAAATAACATGTAGAGTCTCTTCCATAGTTTTGGTTTTATTGTTAAACACTATATAGGCTCTAGAGTGCTCAGAGTAACCTAGAAGATACCTGGATCACTTTTGGCTTCAAACTTCTACGTCGCCCTTGTCATTGTTGTGGATAAAAACTTTGGGCCAAAGATTTTGAAATACCCGATATAGGTTTTCTTACCTTTCAAGAGCTCATAAGGGGTTTTCTTCATCACAGGTCTTACCATGACTCTATTGAGGATGTAGCATGATGTGTTCACCGCTTCTGTCCAAAAACTCCTTGAGAGTTGGCTTTCAACCAGAAGTGTGCAAGCCATCTCCACCAAGGTTCTATTATTTCTCTCCACTACTCCATTTTGTTCTGGAGTCCTCAGAGAGGAAACTTATAATCAACACCTTGGTTCCTGCAGAATTCAGAAAATAAATTATTGTCAAACTCTCTCCCCCATGATCTGTACGAATTGAGCATATTTTGTTATTTTCCCATGCTCAATTTTGTTAATGAACTCTTCAAAAAATTTCAGAACTTCATTTTTATGAGCTAGAAATTTGACCCAAGTGAACCTAGAAAAATCATCTACAATGACAAACCAAAACGTTACCATTGAGACTAAGTGTTCTTGTAGGTCTCAAAAGGTCCATGTGCAACAGTTCAAAAGGTTTTGAGGTGATTATAGGTGCATTAGATTTGAATGACTTTCTAGTTTGTTTTCCCTGTGCACATGCATCACAAAAGCTCATAGTTTTTATTGAAATGAATTTCAGAAAGTCCACTTACCAGTTTCATCCTCATGATCTTCTGCAAAACATTGTAGCTTGCATGACCTAGCCTACGATGCCATAAAGACAATTCATCATGCTTATTTGCAACAAGACACAAATTTTTGTTTTCTGGTTCATCTAGATCAACTAGATAATGTTTACTTACTCTTTTTCCAGACAACTTGACACCTCCTAAAATTTTATCAATGATTTGGCATGCATTTGACGACTCAAAAATGACTTTATGGCCTTTATCACACAATTGACTGATGCTCAGAAGATTGTGATTCTGACCATCAACTAGAAGCACATTATCTATTGAGTTAGAAGCATACTTACCTACCTTACCTGTGCCAATTATTTGGCCCTTATTTTTGCCTCCAAACACAACTTGACCTCCATCTTTTTCAACCAACAAACATAATTTTTCTTTATCAACCGTCATGTGCCTCGAGCAGCCACTGTCCAAGTACCATTTGTTTTGATTTTGAGCTGCTAAGCATTCTTACATAGATGGATCAGACAAGAGGTTTTGGTACCCAATTACTTTGGGTCCCAATCTTTCATTCATGCCAAAAAGTAAATGCTTTGGAATCCAGACTTGTTTGCATTTCAACTTGTTTAATTATTCCAACATTGTGTTTTAGTGTGGCCAAGTTTTTTATAACAATTGCATGATGGAGTTTTACCTTTTGCATTTCTTTTGCTGTTTTTTTGAACTTGTGATTGCTTTGACCTTTTTGTTGCTTGTTGACTTTCATTTTTTAGCATATTTCCAGGACTATCGACAGTTCACTTTGGGTTTGTTGACAGATGTCCTTCCTTTTTTGAGCAGTTGAAATGTTTGGTTTATTTTCACTTCATTGCTTTTAGCTTGAACTTGTTTACCTGTACTTAGACTGCAATCAAAGATGATGTGATCAATTTTTCTCCAAGATTCTTTGTTTTTCATTTTGAAATCCAAGCCATGCCTTGTTATGTTTATCTTAACTCCCAAAACAACATCGAGATTTTGCTTTCCTTTAAAATCTTGACAGATCTTCATTTATTCCTTTTAGTTCCTTTTGAACCTCTTCAATCTTTTTCTTAATCTCCTGGTTTTCATTTTGAAGGGTTTCTGTAAGTGTATTTAGGACTTGTTTTTCTTTTTCATTTTCTTGGAGTTTTTCTTTCATGCAATCCATTTCACAAGGTGGCTTTCCTTTACAATTTTCGGTAACTCTATTTCTTTGGTTAGGATTGCAACTTGTTGATCATTGTTAGTGCTATTAACAAGTGAGGTGATTTTCTTTTTTAGTTCTTTAATCTCAGATTTACACTGATAAAAATTTTCAAACAGTAAGGTATATGCCACTTCCCATTGATCAACAGTGTAATTTTCAAAGGAAGAGTTTACCTCATTGGAGTCTTCACTCATTGCCATTAAGAACTGGATCTCGTCATCATCAGAGCTCTCTTGAGCATTCTCATCTTCATCTTCATCACTCCAAGTTGCCATCATGGCCTTGGCTTTCTTATATGAAGATTGTCCTTTTTCGGCTTCTTCTTGAGCTCTGGGCATTCACATCTCATGTGCCCTTGTTTCCTGCACTCATAGCAAACAATCATGTCAGATTTTTTGTTAGAATCAAATTTTCTTGAGAAATCCTTTTTGGAAGAGTTTTGAAGTAACCTGATTCTTTCCTTTTGAACTTGAGGAATTTTTTGAACTATCTAGTGAGCATTTCCATTTCATCACTCTCACTTTCACTAGATGTATCAGTTTCCTCATTTTCTTGTTGAACCTCTTTCTTGGAGCTTGAAGAACTATTGTTAGAGGCTTATAAAGCAATGAACTTTCTGGATTAACCTCAGTTTCTTTTCTTTTTAGATTTATCTCATAAGTCATAAATGATCCTATCAATTCTTCAATTTCATTATTGATAGGTCTTTAGAGTCCTCAATGACAGTGGCCTTAGTATGCCAAGAGGATGGAAGAGGCCTAAGTATCTTCCTTACTAAGTCACTCTCATTGTACTCTTTCTTTAGACCTTTCAAGCCATTAATAATGATCATGAATCTAGCAAACATTTCTGAAATAGTTTCATCATTTTTCATTTTGAACATTTCATATTCAGAGACAAGCATGCTAGCTTTAGTTTCCCTTACCTCTGACATACCTTCATGCATTAGTTCCAACTTGTCCCACATTTCCTTTGCTGACTTGCATGTGGCGACCCTTGAGTATTCCTTCGGATGCACAACGCATTGCATCATGTTCAACGCGCTCCAGTTCAAGGTTCCTTTGCTGATCTGTTCTCTAGTCCAGGTGTCTTCGTCAGCAGGAAGCTTATATGGACCCTTGCTAACAATCTTCCACAGCTCATAGTCTTGAGCTCTCAAAAAGTCCTACATATGGTTTTTCCAATATGTGTAGTCAGTGCCATCAAAGAATGGAGGCCTAGACATTGAGTGTCCTTCAGCCACAAATCCCTTGTTAGTTTCCATTAAACATAATCTCTCTTGATCGTGAGATCAAACTGTTAAAGCTGTAAATTGGAGAAACCTCGCTCTAATACCAATTGTTAGGTTCGCGGAATCACCTAAGACAGTAATCTAGAAGGGGGGTTGAATAGATTACCACCGATTAAAAACAATTTACCCTTCTTTTCGATGTTAACACTGACTTGATGAAATCTTAAACAAAAGTGAATCAAATTCAGACATTGATGTGTGTAAATTGTGATTGGGAAATTAACAATCTATCAAGCATGTGAACAAATATTCGTCCCTACCATACATCTAACGTAAAAATGTGCAAACCACAAGACACAAAGATTTAAGGTGGTTCGGAGTACACAACTCGTGTATCCTACATCCACCGTCCACACACACACGCACAGAAAAACTGCTTATGAAGTGAGTTTAACCCAACAATCACACACACACGGTGTCTGAGGCAAACATGCACTCAGAACAGCCACACACACGTGGATCAAGGACAAGGAACACTCAAACCACTACCACACACACAGTATGAAAAGTAGAAAGAAAGAGGAGTTTTGAGTTCAATATCAAATCCAAAGATGAACTCCTCGATGTGGTCGTCCTGAAGAACTTCAAGCTTCGAGTTGATGACAATCAAATGATGTAGATGAAGCTTGACTTGTGGACGAACCAGCTTCAACTCCTCACACGAGATGGATCTTCCGGGAACATGCAAGAGGGTTGAAGTAGAGTAGAGTAGAGAAGGCCATCTTCTTGATCCTTGCTTAGGGTTTTTGTGTGGAGGCTTTTACTGCGAAAATAACTCCATATGATCTATATATAGTGGTGTTCAAGTTTGGAGAGTCGTGTCAAAAGGGAACACCCTAATACAGATCACATGCTGCTCATACGTTGTGACTTATCCTCAATCTGTCGACAGGTACACTTTATCTGTCGACAGCTACTGCCTTTTAAGTGCTTCCAGTAGCTTGTTTGTTACTGTCTTTTCTATCTGTCGACACATGGCATCTTGGTTGTCGACAGGTGAGCACTTGATGTGTATTCTAGTCTTTTGCACTTGATTTTGTTGCTTGCCTTGTGTGTTCATTCACACCTACATGAAAGACATTCTAAGTGAGACATCATGAATGCATAAATGGTTATAAAGTCATTTTTTATCTTTCATTTCTTGATCATGTATTTATCATGTTTGCAACATCAATTGTGTCAATCATGTCAACCATCAAAAACATTTAAGCACCGTAAGCACCATCATACACATTATTACCCAACAAACATGATATCACATTTAACATGAATTACATTAACACATGTATGACATGGCCATATGCACTTTTAACTTTGTTTTCACATACATTTACTCTCAGATTAATATTCTCTTTCACTTACACATTCACGTATCTCATGTCACATCACTTGCACTTACCACGTGCCACATTCACATGGCACTTTACACATTATTCACATTTTCACATTTTTACACTTAATTTGCCGTGACATATAGTCCGAACCACCATAAGAAGAACACAAATACACATAACACATACTCGTCACCTAGGCAATATAGTGACGAATCTTGGTACTGCGCAGACTGGGAGAAGCCCTCTCCACGTACCCTAACCAGTGGTACTTGTCCACCTCCATGATTTCATCCTAATGCCCATAGGATATCACATACACATTGAGCCTTCCCATAGGGACTTTACTACAGTACGGCTCCACAGCCCTCTATGGTAGCAGTGTCAATCTCGGCACAATTTACACATTATCACTTAATCACATGGTTTACATTATTCACACACACTATTTAATTCATTCTCATGCACTTTAAACACACACACATGTTTCAGTTTATAGAACATGATATTACTATTTCACCATGATAATTAAACTATAACAGAGCCTTAACATGCTGCTAATCACTGAAAATCACATGATTTAATTCAAACACACGTAGTATGGCCTAAATACTCCGTTAAAAGATTAACAGTACTAACAGTTGTCAAAATAGTACCAAATTTTTATCGCATGCTTCTTATATGCAACATGTCATATATCTAAATATTCAGATTTTTTTGTAATAGTAAAACAAATTTTAATAATTTAAACAAGTTTCATGTTAATTTGGCAAATTATTCACTTAAGCATGGTTCACAAAAGAACAGTCATATCTAACAGTTCTAAAACTTGGAAACAGTAATCATAACATCATGGAAAATTTTGATCCCTAGCATTTAACAATTCCATTTATTCGGAATTAAACATAGTCAAATCATGCTTATTTCCTTAATATAGAAATTATATTAAATGAAACTATGCACAAAATTTTGACATACCCTCATGATATGACCTACTAACAATACCTGACCAAACATAAATTTTACAGCATGCACAGACCCCTAAACAATCGAAAATCATAGTACAGAGTTCAAACATGTAGTTTGGCAGAGAATAGATAAACTTGACGGTAAGGGAGTTGCCAATGTAATGCCCCGATGCAGAATATCGGAGCGGAATTATAGTTATTAAATAGTACAGAGTGAAAAATAAATGACAGATCATTGCTCAATCAAATAGCCTCCAATTTCATTAATAATCATCCACTAGCTATTACATCAACTGATTAGAGCCATAACTAAGGCCCATAGTACTTTATTGAAATTCAAACTAATACATATGGACTAACTGACTCACTAACTCATAACTATACTAACTAACTACAAAGCAGATGGTATCTGAAAGGGGTCACTCCTGGACGTCATCCTCGTTCCCATCCACGTGAGTGTGGTCATCATCCCACTCACCTGAACACATGAAATAAAAACACAGGATGAGCGAATAACGCCCAGTAGGACTTAATATTTCATGAGAACAAGCATGCTTAAAATAATTAATGTCTTAATTGCCATGGTAACGAAATAGTATAGCCATTTAGAGCAAGTAACGATATCACGAGAGTAATAGCACTGGTATAGCACAACGATAACGACAATAGAATGGCCATGTAATGATAATAGCACTTGAATAGATAGCACTCGAATAGTAGCACTTTGATTGTCAACGATTAATTATTATAGTATTAAATGGCACTGGATGCATGCCGTACACATCCTGATCATGTAACCCTTGCAAGGAAATAGGACTCTTCGGGAGCTCTCCCAAGGACTAGATCGGGCCCTATTGCACTGGCATATAGCACTTGTTATTTTATTTTCGACAATCAATTGTATGGCCAAATAGAGTACCAAGAAGAGATGAGAGTAGTAGACGAAATATATGAGAGTGTAGAGGGAACGTTAATAGATGAGAGGATATAGATGGTAGACGAGATAGGGACAATAACGTAAAACACGATAAACAACGATAGTCATAGTTGCACGACACATGGTCGTGTACCGCAGTCTGGTAGAAATCATCACTGCCCACTAGCCATGCTATGAACACATGCTATATGGTCAGGCATGATCAGGAGGCAAGAGAGAACACAATAAGACCATGGATCATACTGATCCCTAAAGGTGTAACGGGTTTTAAGGTACAACCAGCTCGTTGGCTAAGGACGTGCGCCAAAGCCAAGAAGACTTACGGAGGCCTTGACAAGGAGTCCCTTGCCCAGTCGAGAGTATTCCCGATGGAGAGGTTGTCCAAGTCAAGAGAAAGTGTGTGGAAACTAGTCCGTCGTGCCTCGAGTGCTCAAAGGCCGAGGGAAAACGGTAATGGTATTCAAAATGTGCGTATAAAATGAAGACAATTGTGTTTAATTAAATAGGGAATTTAGTAATTTATTTCGCTAATTTACCAGATATATTATTGAATAATTTGACAAGGTTTAATGGCAAACATGATGGTTAAGTGTGTCTAAGTGTAGATGAATCAAGAGAACAAGTATGGTTGTGCATATAGCTTTTAAATTAATAATTTCCATGTAATTAATACTCATTATTAATTAGCAAGTTTTTATCTAACATGTTAGCACTTAAACATGGTCAAAATGTCATAAAGACAAGGTTATATCAGCAAATCTTATGTTCTAGTCGAAATTCAGAGGTCGCGACGTCGCAAAATAGGGGTGTTTGAAAGCTAACATGATGTAGTATTTATGAGAATTTCCTCATGGCATGGGATCATGTATGCACGAGGTTTAAAAGCAAACATGAAGGGTCGGGTACATGGAACTGACATGGATTCAAAGAATTAATTCTCCCTCATGGGAGATCGAAATAGAGCGAAACCAAAGGGCTTTTACACGGGATCATGAAATCTTTCTAGGGTAAATTTTTACACGAGTTTGGCTTGAGAGATTGCCTACCTTTTTCAAGAACTAAAGAAATCCCTAGTTGTTAACGAAAAATGATGAAGAAAATCCCAAGCTCTAGCCCTTCTCCTCCAAGCTCCTCGTCCAAAATTGCCTCCCCTTCGTCTCCCAAGGCTCTAGACACGAACTAGGGTTTGGTAGGGCCAAATTGGAGGAGTTTTAATGTCTAATAGAGTCCTAAATGTTTAAAACTCTTCTTTCTCTTTCAAATTCCGAAAATAGATAATTATCTCATATTTCCTATTAATTATCCACCTAATTAGGATGAGGATGGGGCCTAATCTCATGGCCAAAGGGTTAGGATGGGCTAAGGGCTCTTGTTTTAGATAAATACAAGTTATTTAGTATTTATCATAACCTTTTATTATTTACTAATTAATTAAATCCGAATTTGAGATAATTATTTCCCATCCCATGATGGGCTCCACTATATTAGGCCCATTATTTTATAATTGAGCCATTCACACAACCCATTAGGGTTTTAACTTAATGGGCTTGCTTAAATTCCGTTTTATTTTACTTATTTATCATTTATTCTAATTAAATATATTTACCTCATTTATTTAAAAATAAAAATTTTATTTTATTTGGATTTTAAAAATCATGGGTACTACATCCTCCCTCTCATAAAAAGAATTTGGTCCCCAAATTCATATGATCGTGAGAGGAAGAGTGACTTACTAAATATCTCTGGGTAATTCCGTCGCATTAATGCGTCGGGCTCCCACATGGCTTATTCGACTTCATGATTTCTTCATAATATCTTGACCACGGGTATAGATCGATTCTAAAGCTGTTGCATCTTCTTGTCCAATATCTTCATTAGTCTTTCTTCATAGGTCATATCTTTGTTCAAAATGATATCATCATGGCTGATTATGTGTGACAGATCATACATGTCTTTCCTCAGCATTGACACATGAAATACGTTGTGTACAGTGGAGAACTGGGGAGTTAGTGCTAGTCGGTACGCCACCTCGCCAACTCTATCCAACACTTCAAATGGACCTATGAATTGCGGTCTCAATTTGCCTTTCATCCCAAATCTTTGAAATCCTCTGGTCGGGGATACTTTAAGCATTACATGGTCTCCAGCTTGGAATTCTAAATCTCTTCTTCTCTTGTCTGCATAGCTCTTTTGCCTGGACTGAGCTACTTTAATCCTGTCTCGGATGATCTGTATATCTCTGCTAGTGCTATGTACCATGTCTGGTCCTAGCCATTGTTGTTCTCCTACCTCGTTCCAGCACACTGGCGACCTACAGCTTCTACCATACAGTGCTTCAAAATGTGCCATCTTAATGCTTGCCTGATAGCAATTGTTATAGGCAAATTCAATTAGGGATAGCTGTTCATTCCAATATCCTTCAAAATCTATAGTGCAGGCACGAAGCATGTCTTCTACTATCTGATTTGTCCTTTCAGTTTGTCCATCCGTCTGGGGGTGAAAAGTAGTACTGAAATTTAACTTGGTTCTCAATGCCGTCTGAAGTCCCTTCCAGAATCTAGAAGTGAATCTGGGATCACGGTCTGAGACAATGGATACGGGGACTCTATGTAATCTTACTATCTCTTTTACATAGAGGGCTGCTAACACATCAACACTCTAGGCACTCTTGATTGCCAAGAAATGTGCGGACTTAGTTAAACGGTCCATAATAACCCAGATAGCATCAAGTCCACCACACGTTCTGGGTAAACCCATGATGATATCCATGCCAATACTTTCCCACTTGCATTCGGGTATGTCCAGGGGTCTGAGTACACCCGCAGGACAACAGTGCTCGGCTTTCACCTGTTGGCATGTGAGGCAGTGTGAAACATGCTCAGCCACCTCACGATTCATGTTTGGCCACCAAAATGACCTTTTCATGTCTTGGTACATCTTGGTTGTGCCTGGGTGAATGGTGTACTTGGTCTTGTGGGCTTCATCCATCAGCTTTCTCTTCAGTTTTTCATTGTCAGGCACACAAGTCTTGGCGTGGAATAATATTCTCCCATCTTCAGCGATGGAGAAATCTAGCTTGTCAGCTATGGTCTCCTTGACTCAGATTAGGAATGGATCATTAGCTTGCTGCTCTTTGATCTTGACAAAAATGTCTGGTTGTGCCCTAAGGTTGGCAACTATCATCTTATCACTTCTTTTTTCAATGTTCAGGTCCAGACTGGCAAATTGTTCCAACAATTGCATCTCGCCCATGACTAGACAGGATAAAGAAGCTACCGGCTTCCTAGTGAGTGCATCAACTACTGCATTACCTTTGATTGGGTGATATTGGATATTGAAATCAAAATCCTTCAAGTACTCCAGCCATCTCCGTTGTCGCATATTGAGCTCCTTCTGAGAAAATAAATACTTCAAACTCTTGTGATCGGAGTAGACAATAAATTGCTCCTCATATAGGTAATGCCTCCAGATCTTGAGTGCAAAAACCACTGCAGCTAATTCTAAGTCATGGACTGGGTAGTTGATTTCGTGTGGCTTCAACTGCCTTGAAGAATACGCTATCACCTTTTCATTCTGCATTAACACACAACCTAGACCGATACCAGATGCATCAGTGTAGACCGAGAATCCTTCGCCCTCGACTGGCAATGCAAGGACAGGTGCAGATGTCAGCAATTGCTTGAGTGTTTGAAAGCTCTTCCCACACTCCTTGCTCCAGACGTATGGATTCTCTTTCCGCGTAAGACACGTAAGAGGTACAACTATCTTGGAGAAGTTTTTTATGAACCGCCTGTAGTATCCAGCCAGTCCAAGGAAGCTTCTGATCTCTGTGACATTGGTCGGCCTTTCCCAGTTGAGCACGGCTTCTACCTTGGAAGGATTGACATTGATACCATCCTTGGAAATTACATGGCCTAGGAACGACACCTCCTTGAGCCAGAATTCACACTTGCTCAATTCGGCATAGAGTTGGTTGTCCCGCAAGATTTGCAGAGTGATCCTCAGATGCTCCTCATGCTCTTCTTTGGTCTTGGAGTATATGAGAATATCATCAATGAAGACTACGATGAATTTGTCGAGGTAGGGCCGATAGATGCTTTTCATTAGTTGCATGAAAGCTGCAGGAGCATTGGTTAGTCCAAAAGGCATGACTACAAATTCGTAATGACCGTACCTGCTCCTGAAAGCCATCTTGTAAATGTCTGCATCTTTAATCCACATCTGATGATATCCCAATCTAAGGTCAATCTTATAAAAATATTTAGCTCCTGATATTTGATCAAATAATTCATCGACATGAGGCAGAGGGTACTTGTTCTTGATATTGAGATTATTCAGCTGCCTGTAGTCGATGCATAACCTCATAGATCCGTCCTTCTTCTTGACGAACAGCGCTGGTGCTCCCCAAGGATAAGTACTCGGTCTGATAAAACATTTTTCCAGCAGTTCCATCAATTGCTCCTTTAATTCTTTCAATTCAGCGGGGGACATCTTGTAGGGTTGGCGTGATACCAGTGCAGCTCCAGGTATGAGATCAATTGAGAAATTCACATCTCTTTCTAGTGGAATGCCTGGCAGCTCATCGGAAACACATCGGGGTATTCTTGCACTATATGGATGTCTGATATCTTAGTTGCCTTCTTTTCTACAACAATTGCGGCAAGAAATGCAACACAACCCTTTCTAATCATGTTTTGTGCTTTTATGACAGAGACGAGAGACAAATGCCTCTTGTGTCTACATCCCATAAAGGTTAACTTAGGGAATTCACTAAAAGTAATTTTCCCTCTTCTAGAATCAACACAAGCCCCATAAGTAGATAGCCAATCGGCTCTCAGAATAACATCGTAGCCCTCCATGGGCATACATATTAGATCAGCTCTAAGGTTAAGATCACCAATCTTAACATCAACTAATGGAAAATATTTATTAAGTTGAGCTTTTTCTCCCAGTGGTGTTGTGAAAAGTAGTTCAAATTCCATAGATGCAGGTTTTTTAGTTAATGTATCAGCAAATGCTTGTGATATAAATGAATGTGTGGCACCAGTGTCAAATAAAACAAATGCTGATTGGGAAAAGACAAGTAGTGTACCTTCCACCACTCCACCTTCCTCGGTGGTTTCCACCTCATGCAAGGCCTACAGTCGGCCGGGCATCCTCTGTCCCATAGGATGCTTCTCATTTTCTTTCAACAGAGGGCAGTCGGATATGCGGTGCTCTCGACTACCACAACGAAGGCATGCACCTACCTTCCTCCAGCACTCCTCTGCAGTGTGACCTAGCTTGTCACAATGCTTGGATCTGGGCTTGTTGTTCAGAGTAGTAGGAGTGGGGACTTTGGGCTTTCGCTCTTGGCTTGGCCCATCGGTAATGCTTAACGGCCTTTTCTTACCGTTAGTGTGCTTGCTCGGCGCTCCGGATGTCAGCTCCTTCTTTACCATTCTACCTTTGATGCGTTCGGTCGCATCCTCCAGACATTGTGCTCTCTTGACCATCTCTGGATAGGTTTGAATATCAAACGGTGCCAATTGTGTGATAAAAGCGGGTCTGAGCCCGTTGAGGAATCTTTTCACCTTCATCCTCTCGGTGTTCATCAGATGATGGGCATAGTGTGCCAATCGGGAAAACTGAGCCTCATACTCAGCAACGATCAGGTACCTCTACTTTAGTGCTGCGAACTCGGCGGCTTTCTTCTCTTGGACTCTTTCTGAAAAATATTTGGAGTTGAAATGCTCCTTGAACTCATTCCATGTGAATTGTGCATCAGCCCTTGTAGCTTCAATGGACTCCCACCATGCACGAGCCTCCCTTTCAAGCTGGAATGTGGCAAGTAAAAGCTTATCTCCATCCGCGCATTGCATAATGCGGAAGATACGCTCAGTCTCCTTGAGCCAGTTCTCGGCCTCATCAGGGTCAGTAGACCCACTAAATCGAGGCAAGTTTAGATTGCGGATGTAGTATCTCTGAAAATCTATTAATTAAAAATTATAGATAAATAGAAATTTTATTTATTAATAAATTCAGGTAGTTAAAAAGGTACGCGTCATTATTGCATGCGTATAAACCCCTATAAAAATTTCGTAAAAATAATAGTTATACTTTAAATAATGTTCTCTAATGACCCATCATGAAATTTGGGCATATAAAAATCATTTGGACTTAGTTTAAGAATTTATGTGACTTATTAGCATAATTAAGGAATAAGTCGGAGAACCCATTATCTTATGAGCCGTAGTGGATTATAAATTAAAATAAATATGTGGGTAGACTTTAAATAATATGGGTCGATAGCCCATTATGATATATGGACCAATGGATAATCTTGGCCCATGAATTAATTCTCTAATAAAAGGATAATTAAAAATCCATTAAGTAAAGTTAGTACATGGGTTGTACAATTAAGCTCACACGAGTTATTGGGCCAAGAGTAAGAGCCCAAACGATCAAGGTTAGAAATATTGGCATGAATAATATTTAATCAAATTAAAAATATGAAGTTACTTGAATAAGTGTGATAAATATATTTAAGAGCAAAGGGTGAATAGTTGAAATTAAATCAATACCCATTAAGTTAAATTAGTAATGAGTTTTGTTAAATGTCCTAACATGGATTGTTGGACCCAAATATGAAGAGCCCATCATGAAATAGGAGTTAATTAAGTAAAATTCGTATTAAATATAGCAATAAATAGAAAAAGGGTTAAGATAAATAATAAAAGACATATAAATATCCCTAAAAAGAGTCCTAGACTTACCCTAACCTATTACCCACGAAATTAGATCTCTCCCTAAGCCAATTAGTGGATAAATGGTAGAATAGGGGAGATAAATGTGGAAATTCAGAGTTAATAAATAAATAAATAAAATAAGGGTAAGATAAATACTAAAAAGGGTTATAAATATCCTAAAAAGAGTCTTATCCTTATTTTATAAGCCTTTTTAGTATCTGGTAATTAAGTGAAATTAATTACCTTATTTTCCTATTATTTAAATGACACCGTTTTATTCACATGATTTGTGCACCGTTAGCGCATCCCTCTGCCTTCGAGCACTTGAGACATGACGGACCAGTTTCTACACACTTTCTCTTGACTTGGACAACCTCTCAATTGGGAATACTCATGACTGGGCCAGGGACTCCTTGTCAAGGTCTTCGTAAGTCTTCTTGGCTTTGGCGCACGCCCTTAGCCGACGAGCTGGTTGTACCTTTAAATCCCATTACACTTTTAGGGATCAGTACGATCCAAACAACCTTAGTGAGATCTCTCTTATCTTGTGATCACGCCAGACCACCTGGCTCGTGTACACAGTACGGCTAGTGGGGAGGATGTGACTTCTAGCAGATTGCCGGTACCCGACCTGGTGCTGTGCAACCGTTACTATCGTGGTTTATCATTGTTTTACGACAATGCCCCTATCTCATCTACTATCCTTGTACTCTTATCTATTCATGTTCACTCTACTATCTCGTCTATTCATCTAGTACTCTTTTGAGACTCTTGAGCTGTTGCGGCTCCTATTGCTTATGCTATACATGACTGTCTAGCACCATAATATGGGCCCGATGACCCTACTGACTTGAATGCATACTGTGCAGGGCATGAAGAGTGTCCGAGGGGCTCCAATCTAGTCCTGGGGGCAGAGAGCCACCCAAAAATACCTGCAGGGGCAATTGATGGTGTTCTGCATTGCACCAGTTCTGACTATACTATCTTGGCTAGACATCTAACTGTTATACTATTAGTCTGAGGAGTTCAGACATACTGTATCATTTCAGTGCTATTACTGTGCTAGCATTGACTGTTATAGTATTAGTCTGAGGAGTTCAGACGTACTATACTATCGTGAAACGGCTACTGTCTTAAAGTGACTATTGCCGTACTCGTCTAGTGCACTGCGGTGCAACCATACACGTTATCTCTTTATACGTTATCTCTTTACACATTATCTCATTTCGTGCTATCTCCATTATATGGTCATTTCTCTATCATTCTAGTTTTGCAATATCTTGTGGAATGTATTATCATTCACATGTTATGGCATGCTATCATTCTCTTGATATAGTTGCCATCAATCTCTTGTTATCTTGTACTATTACTCTCTTGACTATACTTGAACGTTCTCTCTAGTTAACCTGCGTTACAAGACATTAATCACTTAAAGCATGCTTGTTTACATGAGATATTAAGTCCTATTGAGCGTTATTGCTCACCCTTCGTTATTTGATATTGTGTTTTCAGGTAAGTCAGGTGATGACCTTACACACATCAACTGGAATGGTCTGGAGTGATGAGCGTCCTGGAGTCATAGCGATGGATTATCCCCAGTACCCTAGAGTTAGTTTAGTTAGTTGCTTAGTTATCATTTCCAAATGTAATGATGCTATTGAGCCCTGTGTTTTGGCTCTGAATTAGTGGTTGCAATAGTTTAGATGAATTATCAATAAAATGATGAGTTTTATTGCAATTATTATTCATTAGTTGCTCTGATATTTGCGAATGTATGCGCAATTTACATTGTCATACACATTGTTCATGCCTCCCTGATTTATTCCGCTGCTAATTAGTGGGGCATGACAGTTGGTATCAGAGCCTTGGATGTCTATATTAAGATATTTCAAGTCTAGGATGTTCTAGGTGAACTGCCCTGACACATGTCTAAATCAACTACCATACCTATATGAGAATTGGGTAGAACCATGGTTAAGATTTAAATACATTTATAAATATATATGTATCAACTTAGAAATATCTTAGTACCCAAGGTCTAAAAAGAAATAAATTAAATGTTATTGCTCGCAGGAGATTAGTGGAGATGGCTAGTGAGTATGCACAATTGCGGGACTTGTAAAGCACTGTACAAGGGTTAACTCAAGCCCTTAACAACATGATTCAAGTAGGAGTAAGAAATGGGGCAGGAGATTTATACGGGAACTTCCAACAAATGAATCCCCCTATGTTTAATGGAACTCTGGATCCCGATGAAGCTGAAAATTGGGTGAAGGCGATGGAATAGATTTTTAGAGTTATGCATTCAGAACAGGAGAAAGTTCTTCTGGAAACCTTCCAATTGGACCACGATGCTTGAGCTTGGTGGGAAGCTACCAGTCGACAATTACCCGACATTAACATAGAGTGGGATGAATTTTTAGAACTCTTCAACACTAAATATTTTTTCGACAGGATTCGTGAGAAGAAGG
Organism: Colocasia esculenta; assembly: GCA_014218235.1. NCBI lineage: Eukaryota > Viridiplantae > Streptophyta > Magnoliopsida > Alismatales > Araceae > Colocasia > Colocasia esculenta. The sequence continues at coordinate 30,594,334 of CM024761.1, read as the reverse complement.
CAAGAGAATTTACAGAGTTAAAACAATGAATGATGTCTGTAGCAGAATATGAAGCACAATTTGAAAGACTAGCACAGTACGCATCACATTTGGTGAGTACGGAAAAGATGAAGGCAAAGAGATTCTTAGAAGGGTTGAGACCTGTGTTCTGGGAAAAGTTGGCTCCGCTAGACCTGGTAGTATATTCAGACATGGTATTGAGGGCTCAAATAGTTGAGGACACCATGAGACTTCTTGAAAAGATCCATAAGAAGAAAGCGTTGAAAAGGGAACATGCTACCCATTCCAATGATAATAAAGGAAGAAATATAGTACATAGAAAGAGAATGAAATGGAAGTGAAACGAAAGAATTCTGTAAATTTTGTAAAAAGCCAGGGCATCAGATGGATAACTGTTGGAAGAAATTAGGTAGATGCTTGCGTTGTGAATGTCAACACCACCGAGTCATCAACTGTCCAATAAAGAAGAACCAAACTCCACGCCAAGGACGATTACAAGCCCTTGTAGATACAAATCATGCCAATAAAGGTAGACAAGGTACCATTTCTAAACCCTTAGTTTGAAGTTCATATTATTTTTTTGATAGCAAAACCCTAAGTGGGGGAGATGATGGAATGAAATATTCCAAGTAAATAGGTAATCGTATCATGTCATATGAATTTGGTGAGCAAATTCTTTTTAAGTGGGGGAGGATGTAGTATCGTGAAAAATTATTAATTAAAAATTATAGATAAATAGAAATTTTATCTATTAATAAATTCAAGTAGTTAAAAAGGTACGCATCATTATTGCATGCGTATAAATCCCTATAAAAATTTTGTAAAAATAATAGTTATACCTAAATAATGTTCTCTAATGACCCATCATGAAATTTGGGCATATAAAAATCATTTGGACTTAGTTTAAGAATTTATGCGACTTATTAGCATAATTGAGGAATAAGTTGGAGAACCTATTATCTTATGAGCCGTAGTGGATTATAAATTAAAATAAACATGTGGGTAGACTTTAAATAAAATGGGTCGATAGCCCATTATGATATATGGACCAATGGACAATCTTGGCCCATGAATTAATTCGCTAATAAAAGGATAATTAAAAATCCATTAAGTAAAATAAGTACATGGGTTGTACAATTAAGCTTACAAGAGTTATTGGCCAATAGTAAGAGCCCAAATGATTAAGGTTTGAAATATTGGCATGAATAATATTTAATCAAATTAAAAATATGAAGTTATTTGAATAAGTGTGCTAAATATATTTAACTAAGAGCAAAGGGTGAATAGTTGAAATTAAATCAATACCCATTAAGTTAAATTAGTAATGAGTTTTGTTAAATGTCCTAATATGGATTGTTGGGCCCAAATATGAAGAGCCCATCATGAAATATGAGTTAATTAAGTGAAATTCGTATTAAATATACCAATAAATAGAAAAAGGGTTAAGATAAATAATAAAAGACATATAAATATCCCTAAAAAGAGTCCTAGACTTACCCTAATCTATTACCTACGAAATTAGATCTCTCCCTAAGCCAATTAGTGGATAAATGCTAGAATAGGGGAGATAAATGTGGAAATTCAGAGTTAATTAATAAATAAATTAAATAAGGGTAAGATAAATACTAAAAAAGGTGATAAATATCATAAAAAAGTCCTAAGCTTACCCAAATCCATTCCCTATAAAATTGGCTCTCTTCCGAACCCTAATTAGGAGATAAAGGAGAGAAATTAGGTGATAATTATGGAAATTCGTAATTAAATGGAAATGAAGAGTTTTAGAAGGGGTAGGACTCTTAAACCAAGTCATACACACCCAATTCGGCCCTATCACCCCATAGATCGTTGCTGGAGCTCTAGGGGATGAAGGAGAAAGTTGTGGACGTGAGGAGCAAGGAGAGGAATGCTTGGAGCAAGGAGGGTTTTCCTATTTTTGTCCACAACCCTAGGTTTTCATTACCTATGAGAAAAGGTAGGCAATCTCTCAAGATAAATTCGTGTAAAAATTACCCTAGGTAGATTTCATGAACTTCTTCAAAAGCCCTCTATTTCGTTGTATTTTGCTCAACCACTTGGGCGAATTAATTGCTTGAACCCTGCTATTATCATGAACCTGAATTCTCATGTTTGCTCTATACCCCTGCAGGTACTTGTTCTCATGCCATGAGAAAATTCTCATTAATACTACATCATATTAGCTTTCAAACGCCCCTAGTTTTGCTCTATTTTGATCTCCTATGAGGGAGAATTAATTCTTTGAATCTCTATCAGATCCATACACCCAACCCTTCATGGTTGCTTCTGAACCTCATGCATACTTGACTTCATACCATGGTAAAGTTCTCATAAATACTACATCTTGTTAGCTTTTGAATGCCTCTAGTTTTGAAATTTTCATCATGTATCCATTGTTAATTAATTCATTGAACCTTGACTATGCATGTTTAGGTCACTAAAAAGTAACCCGATTAAAGCATGCCTAACCCTTGTCTATTTCCAAATTAACCATACATGTTGAAAGATCCACGTATCTACTTTCGTTTAAAATTGGTTTCGTGATTTTTAGATCATCGTATGATTTTATACTGAATTTATAAGTACCATGTGTCAAATAGAATCTGCCCTGGAAAAAGGGAAAAAGGGCCGGACTCTGTTGATATCGCGATGGCGCGACCTGCCGCGATATCAACCAGATTGCGCCCCGCTATCATGTCGCGTTAAGAACGTGGCGACCAAAGCCGTCGTGATTCCCACCCCGAGCCAGGCCAGACCGGCTGGTTCACATGATGCTCCTGGCTGCCCCGCCGCGATCTGAATCGTGACGGGCTCCCCCGCCGCGATTTAAAGATTACGGCCAGAACCTTTATTTGTGCCCATATCCCTGCTTTATTTGTCATATAACCCTTGTACAAGTTAAACCATGTACTATTAAGCCTAACCATTGACCTGAATATTTTTATTGGATAACAATTAAATAATTCTTATTAATTTAAACGCCGTGAGCACGACTTATCATATTCTCATGATCCCTCTACACTTGCACACACATATTATTAATGTTTGTCATTTGACCCTATTAAATTACTCAATAATGTATTTGGTAATTAAGTGAAATTAATTACCTAATTTTCCTATTATTTAAATGACACATGTCTTCGTTTTATTTGCGTGATTTGTACACCGTTAACGTATCCCTCTGCCTTCGAGCACTCGAGGCACGACGGACCAGTTTCTACACACTTTCTCTTGACTTGGACCACCTCTTCATCGGGAATACTCACGACTGGGCCAGGGACTCCTTGTCAAGGCCTCCATAAGTCTTCTTGGCTTTGGCGCACGTTCTTAGCCAACGAGTTGGTTGTACCTTTAAATCCCATTACATTTTTATGGATCAGTACGATCCAAATGGCCTTAGTGAGATCTCTCTTATCTTGTGATCACGTCGGACCACCTGGCTCGTGTAAACAGCACGGCTAGTGGGGCGGATGTGACTTCTACCAGACTACCGTACTCGACTTGGTGCTATGCAACCGTTAATATCGTGGTTTATCGTTGTTCTACGACTATACCCCTATCTCATCTACTATCCTTGTACTCTTATCTATTCACATTCACTGTACTATCTCGTCTATTCATCTAGTACTCTTTTGAGACTCTTGAGCTGTTGCGGCTCCTATTGCTTGTACTATACATGACTGTCTAGCGCTATATATGGGTCCGGTGACCCTATTGACTTGAATGCATACTGTTCAGGGCACGGAGAGTGTCCGTGGGGCTCCAATCTAGTCCTGGGGGCATAGAGCCACCCGAAAATACCTACAGGGGCTATTGACGGTGTTCTGCATTGCACCAATTCTAACTATACTATCTTGGCTAGACATCTAACTGTTATACTATTAGTCTGAGGAGTTCAGACGTACTGTATCATTTCGGTCCTATTACTGTGCTAGCACTGACTGTTATAGTATTAGTCTGAGGAGTTCAGACGTACTGCACTATCATGAAACGACTACTGTCCTAAAGTGACTATTTCCGTACTCGTCTAGTGCACTGAGGTGCAACCATACACGTTATCTCTTTACACGTTATCTCATTTCGCGCTATCTCAATTATATGGTCATTTCTCTATCATTCTAGTTTTGCAATATTCTTGTAGAATGTATTATCATTCACATGTTATCGCATGCTATCATTCTCTTGATATAGTATGCCATCAATCTCTTGTTATCTTGTACTATTACTCTCTTGACTATACTTGAACGTTCTCTCTAGTTAACCTGCGTTACAAGACATTAATCACTTAAAGCATGCTTGTTTACACGAGATATTAAGTCCTACTGAGCGTTATCGCTCACCCTTCGTTATTTGATATTGTGTTTTCTAGTAAGTCAGGTGATGACCTTACACACATTAACAGGAATGGTCTGGAGTGATGAGCGTCCTGGAGTCATAGCGATGGATTATCCCCAGTACGCTAGAGTTAGTTTAGTTAGTTGCTTAGTTATCATTTCCAAATGTAATGATGCTATTGAGCCCTGTGTTTTGGCTTTAAATTATTGGTTGCAATAGTTTAGATGAATTATCAATAAAATGATGAGTTTTACTGCAATTATTATTCATTAGTTGCTCTGATATTTGCGAATGTATGCGCAATTTACCTTACCATACACGTTGTTCATGCCTCCCTGATTTATTCCGTTGCTAAATTAGCGGGGCATGATAGCGGAAGTTCCGATGTAACTCTCCAGCTCCTCGGTTGTTGTTGTTATTAGCTCCAGCAGCCTGGAGTAATGCCTGAGTGAGCTGTTGGATTGTGTGTTGAATGTCACGGAGTTGAGCACGCTCCCCCGCCATTGCTAATGTTTATGTTCCTTCAAAAGAGAATTTTCAAAAGTAAGTCATTGAGTTTGCACTAGGTTTGTGCTTGTGTGAGTTGATTTTTATCTTATTACCCTTGGTTCTATCCATCTCACGTAGGTACGAAATTTAGACTCTAAGTCGAGGCAGGTCAAACCTAGATCATCCTATATGTAAGAATAACCTAGGCTCTGATACCAGAAAACTGTAACGCCCCGACGCGGAATATCGGAGCGGAATTACAGTTATTAAATAGTACAGAGCGAGAAATAAATGACAGATCATTGCTCAATCAAATACCCTCCAATTTCATTAATAATCATCCACTAGCTATTACATCAACTGATCAGAGCCATAACTAGGGCCCAGAGTACTTTATTAAAATCGAAACTAATACATATGGACTAACTGACTCACTAACTCATAACTATACTAACTAACTACAAAGCAAATGGTTGCTGAAAGGGGTCACTCCTGGACGTCATCCTCGTTCCCATCCACGTGAGTGTGGTCATCATCCGACTCACCTGAACACATGAAATAAACACGCAGGATGAGCGAATAATGCCCAGTAGGACTTAATATCTCATGAGAACAAGCATGCTTAAAATAATTAATGTCTTAATTGCCATGGTAACGAAAGAGTATAGTCATGTAGAGCAAGTAACGATAGCATGAGAGTAATAGCACTGGTATAGCACAACGATAACGACAATAGAATGGCCATGTAACGATAATATCACTTGAATAGATAGCTCTCAAATAGATAGCACTTTGATTGTCAACGATTAATTGTTATAGTATTAAATGGCACTGGATGCATGCCGTACACATCCTGATCATGTAACCCTTGCAAGGAAATAGCACTCTTCAGGAGCTCTCCCCAGGACCAGATTGGACCCTATTGTACTGGCATATAGCACTTGTTATTTTTTTTTTCGACAATCAATTGTATGGCCAAATAGAGTACATGAAGAGATAAAAGTAGTAGACGAAATAGATGAGAGTGTAGAGAGAACGTGAACAGATGAGAAGATATAGATGGTAGACGAGATAGGGACAATAACGTAAAACACGATGAACAACGATAGTCACAGTTGCATGACACAAGGTCGTGTACTGGCAGTCTAGTAGAAATCATCACCGCCCACTAGCCGTGCTATGAACACATGCTAGATGGTCAGGCATGATCACGAGGTAAGAGAGAACACAATAAGGCCATGAATCGTACTGATCCCTAAAGGTGTAACAGGTTTTAAGGTACAACCAGCTCGTCGGCTAAGGACGTGCGCCAAAGCCAAGAAGACTTACGGAGGCCTTGACAAGGAGTCCCTGACCCAGTCGAGAGTATTCCCGATGGAGAGGTGGTCCAAGTCAAGAGAAAGCCGTCGTGCCTTGAGTGCTCGAAGGCCGAGGGAAAACGGTAACGGTATTCAAAACATGCGTATAAAATGAAGACACTTGTATTTAATTAAAAAGGGAATTTAGTAATTTATTTCGCTAATTTACCAGATATATTATTGAATAATTTGACAAGGTTTAATGGCAAACATGATGGTTAAGTGTGTGTAAGTGTAGATGAATCAAGAGAATAAGTATGGTTGTGCATATAGCCTTTAAATTAATAATTTCCATGTAATTAATACTCATTATTAATTAGCAAGTTATTATCTAACATGTTATCACTTAAACAGGGTCAAAATGTCATAAAGATAGGTTATATCAGCAAATCTTATGTTTTGGTCGAAATTCAGAGGTCGCGACGTCGGCCTCTGTCGCGTTCAGGTCGCGACAAGGCTAACCGGTGCGTTCAAAAAGTCAGGTCGCGACAGGCTTGAAGACCGTAATCAGGTCGCGACCCAAAGGGCTATCGCGTTAAGGCCATCGCGACACCCACGCATGTCGCGTTCAGTCGAACTGGCACTAGGGGTTAACCGGCGGGTAGGTCGCGACCAGTCGACCTGTCGCGTTCATATCGCGATGGGTCCTGATGTCCCGACCCCCTCTAAGGTTGCGGCGGATTGGGCCGTCACGATCTCAGGGAGTGGCCCGAGCCCAGAAAAGAGGGATTTGCCCTTTTTCCAGGTGGGTCTACATGATACAGGGCTATTCAAAATTCAATAATAAATCGCCTAGTGATCCCAAAAGCATGAAACCAACTTAAAATGAGAGTAGACATGGAGATCTATCAACAAACATGATTAATTCGAAAATAAACAAAGTTTAGGCATGCTTTGATTAGGTTACATTCCAGTGACCTAAACATGCACAGCCAAGGTTCAATGAATAATTGACGATGGATACATGATGAAAATTAGGCAAAACAAGGGCGTTTGAAAGCTAACATGATGTAGTATTTATGTGAATTTCCTCATGGCATGGGATCATGTATGCACGAGGTTTAAAAGTAACATGAAGGGTCGAGTACATGGAACTGACATGGATTCAAAGAATTAATTCTCCCTTATGGGAGATCGAAATAGAGAAAAACCAAAGGGCTTTTCCACGGGATCATGAAGACTTCCTAGGGTAAATTTTTACATGAGTTTGGCTTGAGAGATTGCCTACCTTATTCGCAGAGTAAAGAAATCCCTAGTTGTTGACGAAAAATGATGAAGAAAATCCCAAGCTCTAGCCCTTCTCTTCCAAGCTCCTCGTCCAAAATCGCCTCCCCTTTGTCTCCCAAGGCTCTAGACACGATCTACGGTTTGGTAGGGCCGAATTGGAGGAGTTTTAATGTCTAATAGAGTCCTAAATATTTACAACTCTTCTTTCAAATTCTGAAAATAGATAATTATCTCATATTTCCTATTAATTATCCACCTACTTAGGATGAGGATGGGGCCTAATCTCGTGGCTAAAAGGTAAGGATGGGCTAAGGGCTCTTATTTTAGATAAATACAAGTTATTTAGTATTTATCCTAACCTTTTACTATTTACTAATTAATTAAATCTGAATTTTAGATAATTATTTCCCATCCCATGATGGGCTCCACTATATGAGGCCCATTATTTTATAATTGAGCCATTCACACAACCCATTAGGGTTTTAACTTAATGGGCTTGCTTAAATTCCCTTTTATTTCACTTATTTCTCATTTATACTAATTAAATCTATTTACCTCATTTATTTAAAAATAAAATTTTTATTTTATTTGGATTTTAAAAATCAAGGGTGCTACAACCGCCAACAAGGGTTAACGGCATACGATGTTTCCGTCAACACAAGAACTTGGTGGCACACAAGTGGCTGCCAACCTCCTGTCTGCAGAAGTGTAGACAGAACGCAATAAACAAGGGGAAATTTGAGGTTCCAGGACACGAAATAAATTCTGTAAAAATCCTGAGACCTAAGGGACATGTATAGGGATGTAATCCCTAGACTACTTGCCTGAAATAAAACCTCTATTGGATCAATTTAGCCGAAGAAGATCTCCTCAGCCAGGCCAAGAAGATGCACAATCCCCTCCCGAATCTGGTCTCCTCAGTTGCACAAAAGGCCTCTTGAAGTCGGGGACGACTCCTCAATGCCAAGAGCTCCTCCAAGTTGATGAAGATCGCTGGAAGAAGCACAAAAATGTCAGATCAAGCCTGCACAAAGTCTCTTCTTCTCCACAAAAAACCATAGTTTTTCCTTAAGCCAAAAAGACCTAATCTAAGAAAAACTAGGTGTTTTATAGGGCTAATGGGTTAGGGTCTGCATTAGGTTAAGTTTCCTATCGTTGGAGGTGGGTTTCCTAATTAAGAACCGTAAGAAACACAATCGTTTCTAGATCTGGAATCACAACATTACTGGGAAATAAACGTCCACACTTCTGCCGTTAACAAGAAGTCGACGTCCACTGATGTAGATGCCAATATTAAGTCAACGACACACTAGTTGCCGTCAACCTGATGTTAACGTCACACTTGTTGCCATCGACTCACTCTTAACGTCAAGATATGTTGACATTAAGCAGAATTTCGGAAGAAACACAAAAAAATCAATAAACATACATGCATCATATAAATACATGCAATATGCACTGCATTATTTAAATACACTATACACAATTAAATAAATATAACGTGCACATAAATAAATACATACATACATGCAATATGAACAGCAATAACTATATACCATATGTATATTTAAATAAACCTATTGCACGTACAGAAATAAATAGATATATACATATATACATACATATGCACATAAGTAAATAAATACTTATAATATGCACAAAGTTAAACAAACATAATGTGAGCAAAATTCGAGGGTCTCACACCCCGACTCTTAACCCCATAAAACCTAGTGATTTCGGCCAGATTAAGTCCTTTGGTTCAAAGGGAAAAAGCTAGGGCTTGTTGAGAGAAAAACCAGAACTTCCTAAGGCTTGATCCGGCGTTTGAGTGCTTCTTTCGGCGATCTTCTTCGACTGGAAGGTGCTTCTAGTGTTGGAGAATCATCTCCAACTCCAAGAGACCTTCTGTGCAGGTGTGAAGACCAGATTTGGGGTTGCAAATCTCACCTTCTTGGCTTGGCCGAGGAGGGCTTCTTCGACAAATTGAACCCTTAAGAGATTTTATTCCATGCAAGCATAATCGAGGGGTATCATCCCTAGACATGTCCCCTAGGTTCTAGATATTTTTACAGATTTTATTTGTGTCATGGAACCCCAATTCTCTCTTTTATTTGAGTTCGGTCTGCACTTTCTGTAGATAGAAGGTTGACGGCAACCATGTTGCTGCCAAGTTCCTGTGTTGATGACAACAGATTGTGCCATTAACCCATGTTGACGACAAGGCCCTTGCCGCCAAGTTCTTTTGTTTTCACATAACAGTGTTTGTCATGTATGAGTGATAATTTTCAGATTTCTGAATCTATGTACATGTTGTAAAAATTATGGTTGGTCAGGTATGGTGTTTAGGTCATATCATGAGAGTCTGTCGAATTTCTGAGCATGAATTTATTTATATAACTTCTGTTATGAGAGTATATGCATGTTTTAACTTGTTTAATTCTGAATAATTAGTTTTACTGCAAGTTATGGTTACAGAGAATTTTCATGATCTTAGGGTTACTGTTTTCATGTTGTAAACATGTCAGAATAGACTGTTTTATTGCATACCATGTCAAAGTGAATATCTTATTAATTTTGCATGAAACCTGTTTAAAATGTCAAAAATAGTTTTGTAGTTTCAAAAATTCTGAAAAAATAGACATATGACATAATACATGTATAGAGTCTGTGGTTAAAATTTGATACTATTTTGATAACTGTGGGTACTATTTTCTTTTAACAAGGGTAATTAGACCATGTTAAGTATGATTGATTAAGAGCATGTAAATTCCAGTGATTAGCAGCATGTTAGGGCACTGTTATGCTTAATTTAACACTTTTAAATAGTCATGTTAAGTTCTATAACCTGAAGTATGTATGATTACATGAAGTGCATGTGATTGGATCAAAAGTGCATGTAAATAATGTAAATCATGTGGATAAGTGAGAACATTGTGTTTAAAGTGATCTGCCGAAATTGACACTGCTACCATAGAAGACTGTGGAGCCGTACTGTAGAAAAGTCTCTATGGGAAGGCTCATTGTGTATGTGATATCTTGTGGGCATCAAGATGAAATCCTAGAGGTGGACAAGTACCACTGGTTTGGGTGGAGAGGTCTTCTCCCGGTTCTGCGTAGTTACCAAGATTCGTTACTATATTGCCTAGGTGACGCATATGTGTTATGTGAATGTGTGTCATTCTTTATGGTGGTTCGGACTATGTGTCACAACAATTAAATGTGTAAAAGTGTGAAAAGTATGCAAATGTGAAATGTGATCATGTGATAGTATTGTGTAAATGTGATACCATGTGAAAAGATGTGAAACCATGTGAATGTGATTTAATTGTGTTTAACAGCACAAGCAAAAGATGTGGATATGTGTCATAAAAGCATGTGAAAAATGTTAGATATCATGCTAGTATTGTTAGTTACTATGTGCATAAATCCATGATCATTGTGTAGAATTGTGAAATGATAGAATATAAATTGAAACCATGAATCATGTTACATATTATGGGTAGAAAGCATGCTATAGGTTATTCATGGATATTTGTTTAATTGACATGAAACATGTGCCATGTATTCTTATTTGTTTAAAAGAATAGCATGCATGTGATATGTGTAAGGATGTGCCTTTAGGTTGCTTGCTGGGTCTTTTTGGAAGACTCATACTTGCTTTAACATACAGGCGAGACAAGTGTTCCCATTCTAGAGGCGGACTTAGTGAGGAGCGACTCCGAGCGCGAGGAGTAGCTGTTCTTGAGGAGACCACGTGTTTAGTTTACTTCCATTAGTATGTGAACAATGTCATTATGTTATTATGGACTTTTATAATTGTGGACAATTGTTATTTACATTTGCTATATAGACTGTAGAATGTGTAAATGATGTTGGAATAAGATTTATCTTTTATTTCCATTGTCCTCTATGTACATCTTGACCGATTGTGTTGTGTTGGGTAAATGTCCGACTGTGACAGCGCCCTTTGTATCGATGTGGATTGGTATAATCGTACCGGTATAAAGAGAGTCGTTACATTGACACTTTTAGTAACTATCTTTTACGCTGTTCTGAATGATCATAGAAACCATGCTTCTGTATTCTGGAACTAAATTATTTTTTAAATGATAATTTTGTTAGAATTTCTTGCTATCCATTATTTGGCTTGTTTATTCAAGCAAGTTTCTATGAAGTTTAATGCACTTAGATTGTATTTTGTTATTTTTTCCCCTACATATCAACTCCCTGAGAGGGTGCAATAATACTCCTGAAGGAGGCATAGAACATTGTTCTCAGCATGTTAGTGGGGTGAGCTAGAACACCTAAACTGCAACCAAGGGCATAGAACATTGTGTATAGTATCCATTGTTCTTGATGAAAGAAAATCCATTGTTCGTAACTTATTTTTGGAGATCACCAAGATTTTTTTACACCCATTAAATTAAACTACTAACTTACTCATTTATATTAATCTTTGATTAGAGCATTTATCTTCATAGTAAATCTGCTACTTCTTGGAAGATTGATTGTTGCTACTTCTAAGATAGAACTTTCTGTCTTGTTAAACACACGAGATTGGTCTTCCATGTGTTTTCATGGCTTTTAGCTAAAGAGATTTACAGGATATCATAGTAATTGTGAAATTGTTTGTGATAGATACAAGTTGACTTTGCTAATTTATTGTGCATTTTTTTACATATTTGTACAAAACTAACAGGTTCAATATGTAAAATTAGGGGAATTCATTTTTTAAACTAAAATAAAATATGTGTAGACAACTTCCTAGCCAAGTGACAGGTCATGACAATGCTAACTTGGGTTGGCAGGGGTGGGGTTGGGAAGTGGGAGGGGGAGGGGGTCACCGGGGGTGTAGTAGGGTCACCCAAGGGGGCCAGCGATTGGAGGGGGAGGGGGGCTGGCAGGGGTGGGGTTGGGGAGGGGGACGGGCTGGCAGGGGGGGGGTTGGGGAGTGGGAGACGGGCTGGGAGGGTGGCTTGGAGGGGTGTTGGTGATTGAAGGGGGAGGGGGTTTCCAGGAGGGGGAGGGGGGCTAGCAGGGGTGGGGTTGGGGAGTGGGGGGGGAGGGGGTCGTCGGGAGGGGGAGGGGGGCCGATAGAGGGGGGTTGGGTAGTGGGAGTGGGAGGCGAGCCGGGAGGGGGAGGGGGGAGGGGGGAGGGGGGGGGGGGGGGGGGGAGGGGGGCTGGCAGGGGGGGTTAGGGAGTGGGAAGGGGGCCGAGTGGGGGTGGGGGTGGCCTGGAGGGGGCCGACGATTGGAGCGGGAGGGGGTTGCCAAGAGGGGGAGGGGGGCTGGCGAGGGTGTGGTTGGGGGTGGGAGAGGGAGGGGGTGGGGGTCGCGGGGAGGGGGGAGGGGGGTGGTAGGGGGTGGGGGGTCACCTGGAGGGGGCCGACGATTGGAGGGGGAGGGGGTTGCCAAGAGGGGGAGGGGGGCTGGCAGGGTTGGGGAGTGGGAGGAGGAGGGGGGGGGGTCACCGAGAGGGGGAGGGGGGCTGGCAATGATGGGGGGCCAGGGGTGGGGTCACCGAGAGGGGGATGGGGGCTTGCAGGGTAGGGGCCGAGAGTAGGAGTAGGTGGGGGAGGGGTTGGGGGTCGCGGGGAGGGGGAGGGCGCTAGCAGTGGGAGTGGGCTTCACCGGGAGGGGAAGGGGGTCGTGACAGTGGGGTAGTGTCGCAGCGGAGGCGACAGCGTGGGGTCGTGACGGCGGCACGGGGTCACGGTGGTAGCGCGGCGACGGTCCTCCACCCTCCACGTCGGATACGAGAGAGAGAGAGAGAGAGAGAGAGAGAGAGAGAGAGAGAGAGAGAGAGAGGAGAGAGAGAGAGAGAGAGAGAGAGAGAGAGAGATTTGGCAATGGGGGTGGGGGGAAAATTGGAATTTTCTGACAAAATTATTTCCGTAAAAAATTCCATCGGCATTACCGACGAAATTTTTTTGATGGATATATTTCCGTCGGAAATACTGGCCGAATTCCAACATAGTACGTTTGTTAGAAATACTGACCAAATTTCCGACAGAGTACGTTCTTTCAGAAATTCTGATGGATATTTTCGACGAAAATATATTCATCAGAAAGTCAGACAGATTTAACGACGGAAAATTCCGTCGAAAAGTTCAGACGCATCTACCGACAAAAAATTTCCGTCGGAATGTTCCGTCGGTAAACCCGCTTTCCCTTGTAGTGATCTTGGGCCGTTGGATCATGCTGATCCCTAAGGGTAAAATAGGTATTAATGGTACAACCTGTTCGTCGGTAATGGATGTCCACCAAAGTCAAGGAGTCTTATGAAGGCCTTGACAAGGATTGCCTGGTCCAATCTAGAGTATTCCAAACGAAGAGTCCATCAAAGCCCAGAAAAGTGTGTAAAGAAACATTTTCTTGTCATGCCTTGAGTGCTTGAAGGTAGAGGAGCTTTGATAATGGTATCCAAATCGGCAAATAAAACGAAGACAAGATCAATTAAAAAAATAGGGAATTTAACATGAATATTTACAATTAATTACCAGATATATTATGGAGATGGTTTTTATAAGGTCGCATCACAAAAATTCAATATTTGGTGTGTGCATGTGAGAGAAAATCAAAGATAGCATATGAGAGTCGTGAACATATCTTTTAAACAAGAAAATCATGTGGAGATTATTAAAAGTTCATTAACTTGATGTTACTATTTGTCATAGAGCATTATAAGGGTTTAACCATGATTATATAGCATGGAATAGCAAGATTTAATCCAAGGTTAGGGTTCTGAAATTACACAGTGAAACGCGGCGTTTGTATCAGTCGCGTTCAAATCGCAACCGTTAGGTATGTCGTGTTCAAGGGAATTGAATCAGGCAATCATTTGTGGAACTGAAATGGTGCCATCTTGATACTTGCTTGGTAACTATTGTTGTATGTAAACTCCATCAGTGATAGTTGCTCATTCCAGTATCCTTCGAAGTTTATAGTATATGCTCGTAACATATTTGCCCAGTCTGTGGGTGGGAAGCAGTACTAAAATTGAGTTTAGTACTGAGTGCAGTTTGAAGTCCTTTCCAAAAGCGAGAGGTAAACCTTGGGTCATGATCGGAGACTATAGATGCAGGAACTCCATGTAATCTTACAATCTCCTTTACATACAATGTGGCTAACACATCCGCACTCTAGGTACTCTTTATTGCTAAGAAGTGTGCGGACTTAGTCGGTCTACTATGACCCAAATAGAATCGAGTCCACCACGAGTTCAGGGTAAACCCATGATGAAGTCCATGCCAATGCTCTCCCACTTCTATTCTGGTATGTCCAGGGGTCTGAGTACACCCGCAGGACGCCGGTGCTCTGCCTTGACTTGCTGATAGGTGAGACAGTGCGCGGCATGCTCAACTACCTCACGTTTCATGTTAGGCCACAAGAATGTTCTTTTCATGTCTTGGTACATCTTGGTTGCACCAGGGTGGATAGTGTACCTGGTCTTGTGAGCTTCATCCATCAGTTTTCTTTTCAATTCTTCATTGTCAGGCACACAGGTACTACCATGAAATAGTAATCTTCCATCCTCAGTGATGGAGAAATATGGTCTGTTTGCTATGGTTTCCCTGACACGAATCAAGAATGGATCGTTTTCTTGTTGATCTCAGATCTCGACAAAAATTTCGGGTTGTATCCCAAGGTTAGAAACCAGTACATGATCGCTCCTTTACTCAATATTTATGTCTAGTTTAGAAAATTGCTCTAGTAATTACATCTTGCCCTTAACTAAACAAGACAAGGATGCCATAGGCTTCCTACTAAGTGCATCAGCTACAAAAGGACCTTTACCAGGGTGATATTAATTGTTGAAGTCAAAGTCGAAGTCCTTAAGATACTCCAACCATCTTCTCTGTCTCATGTTGAGCTCCTTCTTAGAGAATAGGTACTTCTAGCTTTTGTAATCTGAGTAAACAATGAATTGTTCTCTGTAGAGATAGTGTCTCTAGATTTTGAGTGCGAAGACAACCACAACCAGTTCTAGGTCATAGACAAGGTAGTTGCCCTCATGAGGCTTTGATTGCCTTAACAAATAGGCCATCACCTTTTCCTCCTACATCAGTGTAGACATGCTAAAAATGATACCATCATGGGCAAATTTCAGATTATGTCATAATGCAACAAATGGCTCTCTTTTTGCCTTGTGAGAATAATTTCACCATTATTCAGGGTCTTCCACCCATTTTCCTTCATTTCTTGGTGCTTCCCCCAATTTTCCTAGTTTTGCCGAAGGTGTGGATGAAGAGTGAAAATCGCGATGGGTCACGTGGTCGCATTTATGATCGACTGAAGAACAACTTAACCATGACGGATCAGGTGGTCGCGTTTATCATCGATTGCTATTAAACATGTCAGACATTCTCTTCGTGATTCAGAACGATTGTTGATCCGACAATCGATTGGTCTACATCTATTATTCATTAAATGCGTCAGTTATGTACATTGTGACTTTAAACTTCCATATTTTCCTGCGATTTTCTTATTTCATTTATGGAAATATATATTGCCTTTTCTAAAACAAGTTGGGTAACCCCGTCACGATTTTAATTTCCATATTTAACATTTGGCAAGTTTCCATAAACAAAATTCAAAAATTCTTAAACGCGTCATATAGTGTCGTTGCGATTAAGGGTCATAATTCGATCAGAAATAGAATTTCATGAACGTGTCCACTCAGGTCGTCACGATTCAACTTTAATGGCGACCACTGCCTCCGTTACGATTTTCACTGGTTGTTCACCTCAGACTTTGAGCCTGTCCACACATTGCTTCATCGTCCCTAAGGTTGGATTCCCCAGAGAGCATACCACGTCCAGTGAGTGTGAGAGAGAGATTTCTAAGGCAGAGCCCTGCCGGACTGCCGTCTCTTCAATGCCTCTCCACTTTGCATTGAACCAACAGCAGGTGTAGCATCATCCCCTCTTTTTCCTCTATACCATCATCAAGCTCCAGTAGCCACTTGCGCCACCATCATAGGGGAAGCACCTCCTCTCCCTCTTTTGTTATTCAACTTGTTCATATCTCCCTCTTGTTCAACCTCCTTTTATTCACCTTTTAATCAATCAACACACATACATCTACTACATGCATACACATAACTCACCTAATTTTTGGGGGGTTTAAAAGCCACCACAAGGTGTGTTCATCTCCATGCTCTTCTACTTGTTTGTGATTTGATACTACACATCACTTGGCTAATCCTCTAATTTTTATTTGTGTTTTGCAAGGGTAATCAACAAGGAAAAGTTCCTTCTACCATGGCTGGCCGTGCTCATAGAAGAAGAAGCGGACCCCAATCTCTTCCGCGCAATCTCCCCGCTCAAAGGTATTATTCGCGATCATCTCCATTTGTTTATTATTATTTTTTACTCCTTCGACACCCACGTATGTCTGGCGATTATGATCCATCCAAGGAGTTGCTCTCCACCTTCTTCCATTATTTTCTCTATATTTTCTTTGTAGTGCCTCGTAGTTCGAAAGAACGAAAAAGCATAATCTACAATTAGTACACAACCTAGACCGATTCCAGATGCATCAATATAGAGTGAGAATCCTATACCTTCAACTGGTAGGGCTAGGACAAGTGCAGATTTCAAGTATTTCTTTAATGTCTAAACGTTCTTCTCACATTCCTTGCTCTAGACATAAGGGCTCTCCTTCCAGGTGAGGCGAGTGAGGGGTACAAGAATTTTCGAGAAGTCCTTAAAGAACTGGTGTAATAACCAACTAGTCCGAGAAAACTTCTAACTTCAGTCACATTTGTTGGATGCCCCCAATTGAGTACAACTTCAACATTGCAAGGATCAACAACTATACCATCCTTGGATATGACATGGTCTAAAAATGAAACTTCTTTAAGTGAAAACTCACACTTGCTCAACTTTGCATAGAGCTTGTTATAGCGCAAGATCTGCAGGGAAATCCTCAGATGCTCATCATGTTCTTCTTTAGTTTTGAAATATATAAAGATATCATCAATAAATACCATGACAAATTTCTCGAGGTATGGCCGATAGACGTTGTTCATGAATTGCATGAAAGTTGCAAAAGCATTTGTTAGACCAAAATACATAACGACAAATTCATAATGTCCATACCTGCTCCTGAAAGCCATTTTATAAATATCTTCATCCTTGATTCTTATCTAATTATATCCTAACCTAAGGTCAATCTTCGAAAAATATGTAGCTCCCAAAATTTGATCAAATAATTCATGGACGTGAGGCAGAGGGTACTTGTTCTTGATAGTTAATTGGTTCAAGTGCATGTAATCGATACATAGTCTCATGGATTTGTCCTTCTTCTTAACAAAAAGAATGGGGGCTCCCCATGGGGAAGTACTCGGTCTGATGAAGCCTTTCTCCAGCAACTCCATCAATTGCTCTTTCAACTCTTTCAACTCGGCAGGAGACATTCTATAAGGTTGACGTGACACCGGTGCAGCTCCAGGGATTAAGTCGATAGAGAAATTTACATCTCATTCAGGGGGTATTCTTGGCAGCTCCTTGGGGAAAACGTCAGAGTAATCTTACAGTATGTCTATGTCTGCTACCTTGGATACTTTCTTTTCAACTACTACCATAGAAAAGAATGCCACACAACCTTTCCTAATCATGCCTTGTGCCCGAATGGCAGAGATTAGAGACAAGCGTCTCTTGTGTCTACGCCCTGTGAAAGATAGCTTAGGGAATTCACTAAATGTAATATTCCTTCTTCTACAATCGACACTAGCCCCATAATGGATAGCCAGTTGGCTGCTAATATAACATCATAGCCTTCCATGGGCATTCATACCAGGTCGGCTATTAGGTTGAGTTCTTCGATCATTACATCAGCTAATAGAAATTATTTATTTAGTTTGGCTTTATCTCTCAGTGATGTTGTGTCAGAGAATTCAAAACCCATAGCTACAGGTTTAATGTTAAGAGTATCAACAAAGTTTTGAGATATGAACGAATGTATAGTGCCAATATCAAACAAAATAAATGTTGATTGAGAAAAGACTTACAGTGTACCTTCAACCACTCCACCTTCTTCAGCAGTTTCTGTTTCTTGGACGACATGGAGTCTACCTTGTCTCTTCTGGTCACCCGGACGCTTATCATTCTCCTTCAACATAGGGCAATCGGGAATGCGTTGTTCTCGACTCCCACAGTGCATGCACGTGCTAGCTTTCCTCCAACATTCCTTAGCAGTGTGACCCGGCTTGTCACAATGCTTACAATTGGTCTTGTTCGGAGTAGAGGGGATAGAGATCTTGGGTTTCCTTCTTGGCTCGGCCCATCAGTGATGCTGAATGGCTACTTCTTGCCGTTGGTTGGTCTTCTTGAATAACTAGATGCTTGCTCCTTCTTGACAATGCCACCCTTAATACGATTTGTGAAATCGGTCACATCCTCCAATAGCTGAGCCTTCTTGACTATCTCGGCATGAGTCTGAATGTCGAGTGGTGATAGTTGGGTGATATATGAAGGTTTGAGTCCATTGAGGAACGGCTTCACCTTCACCCTCTCGGTGTTGGCAAAGTGATTGGCATATCGTGCCAATCGAGAGAATTGAGCCTCATATTATGCAACTGTGAGGTTCCTCTATTTCAATGCAGCGAACTCGACATCTTTTCTCTCTTGAACTCATTTAGAAAAATACTTAGAGTTGAATTCCTCTTTGAACTCATTCCACGTGAATTATCCATCCGCCCTAGTGGCTTCCACAGACTCCCGCCACGCACGGGCATCTTCTTCTAATTGGAAAGTAGCAATCAGTAATTTGTCACCATCCACGCATTGCATGACATGGAAGATGCGCTTAGTCTCCTTCAGCCAATTCGATCTCATCGGGATCAGTCATTCCACTGAACTGAGGAGGATTCATACTGTGAAAATTCCTGTGTAGGTCTCCAGCTCCCCGATTCCCACCACCTTGTACAGCTTGTAGTAGGGCTCAGGTCAAAGCCTGTATGGTTTGTTGCATGTCGTGCAGTTGTGCACGCTCCACTGCCATTGCTATAGTTCAAATCCTTCAAAAAAGGAAAAGATAGTTAATAGGTTATAATGTCCTTGGTTTGTGCATAAGTGTACTTTATTTTTAACGAGTTACCCATGGTTCTACCCATAACTCACACAGGTAGGATAATTGATTTTGTTGAACAGTTATCTCTTACAAATGATTGATTAATGTTTGTGAGAATTGTTGTGCATTTGATTATTATTTTTTCTTATGACAAAATCTCTTAGTTATTTCCTAAACAAATTTATTTAATTATACCACATTGTATTTTGTATGAAAATTAATGTGTTAAAGTAAAGGCATACATGTATTATACCATATAACCTTTATAGTCTATTAGTGTCGACACACAAAGCCTAAGTGTCGACACACTGTCATCTTTCATTAAGAAAATTTCTAACTACCCCATAAATATATATATCATATTGACTCCGACTCCAAAGAAGTAGAAGTGTTGTACTGATTGCTGAACGAACTGCTACCACTATGACTCCTGAGAAATCGAAGTGGGCTATCAATTGTTGAACAATTGGCGTTACTCCGACTCTCAAAAAGTCGAAGTCGAAGGACCCCACTCCAACTCTTAAATAGTCGAAATCAGATACTGATTGTTGAATAAACCAAAAACTCACTCCGACTCTTGATAAGTCGAAGTCTGATATCGATTGTTTCCATCGATTGATTCAAATACATCGATTGTCTTAAACATCGATAGCCTATATATCGATTATCTGAAAACATCAATTGCTTCACTTAGACATTGATTACTATTTAGACATTGTGTAACGACCCTCCTTATACTGGTACAATTATACCAATCCACATCGATATAAAGGGTGTCGTCACAGTGGGACATTTACCCAACACTATACAATAGGCTGAGATGTACATAAATAAACAAGAGAGTACAACAGAAATAAAAGAGATCTTATTCCATCATCCCTCACATAATTCCACAGTCTATATAGTGAATGTAAAGAAATAACAATTGTCCATATTATACATGTCCATATGAAATAACATTGTCCATAACATTGTTTACATTGTTACATACTATGAAAAGAAAAGTGTGACTATGAAGCAATCTTCCACAGGTAGCTAATCCTTGTGCTCGGAGTCACTCCTCACTATGTCCTCCTCAAGTATGGGGACACCTGTTGACCTATAAGTCAAAGCAAGTATGAGTCTTCCAAAAGAAAGACTCAGCAAGCAATCTAAAGATAACATCCTTACACATATCACATACACATACTAATTTAATTAAAAATAAAAGAAACACATTGTAAAACGCGGTTTCCTGGCTTCCGTCCAGTGTTGTGGGATGACTGGCCACTGATGCGTCCTGGCTGGGTGACGCGTTGGTGTCATGTTGGGGGTGCCCGACGCGATAGTCATCCGTGTCGCGACGAGCCTGTGGGTCGCATTCTTATCACGCCCGGGTCGCGACTGCTTTATGTTGCTTCGATCGTCTGACACCCGTCAGAGTGGCAGGTGTGTCAGTACGGCCTGTCGTGTTGTCGCGGCGCCCGTGGGGGGCGCGTTCTTGTCGCAGTCCGTGGACCCGTCGCGTTAAGGTTTTTAACGCGACGGGGCGGTCCGTCGTGTTCTTGGTGCCGGGGGCTTAAGGCGCTGGCTGGCTACCCCTTCCCCCCTATCTCTCTTCTTCTTCCCTTCTCCCTCTCCCTCGGCGGTGCTCCCCCTCCCCCTCTCCCCTTTGAGTGTTTCAGGCGAGGAGGAGAGCTGTGCGTGGTGCCGTGGCGTCGTGGACCTTGAGTGGAGCGAGGAGGAGGTGGCCAACCGACGTGAAGGGCCCCATTGGGGTTCGTTCTTCGTGAAAGGTATGATTTCTTCTGCCCTTCTCGATCCGGGTGGATTGAGAACCCCTCGTGCTTTCTAGATAGATTTACAGCTTTCCCCATACTCCCCTCCACCGTGTGTGCATGTGTGTATCTTCGTGGGTGACCCGAGATTGAGGATCCCGCTGGTCTGCCTCCTGGCTGATGTCACGATGGCTCGGAGCGTCGTGACATCAGAGGAGGCATCGGCCCCATCGGGCGCAACCTTATCGCGACGCCATTGGCAGTCGCGATAAGGCTGTCACGTCACGCTTCTCGGTCATGACAGGATTGCTGTCGCGGTGTGTTTTTGGGTCGCGACAGGGTTGCTGTCGTGACGCCTTGCCCGGTCGCAACAAGGGTTGTCGCGGTGCCCTTCCCCGTCGCGATGGTGTTGCGACGGCCTTGGGGGTCACGACAGTACCTGTGCTGCCTCGGGTGTTTCCGTGGGCCCGGTTGTGTGTCGACGTGTGCCCTAGTGCAGGCCTTGCCCTTTGGACCTTCTGGTAGGGAACGCGGCAGGTTGCCTCCCTGCATTCAGCGACCGAAGGTGACACCTTTGTGGCCGTGTCCTGGCAGTGGTGCTAGGAGGGTTGCGTCTGTCTAATAATCGATTGACAGGCAGTCAATCGATTATTAGCAGAGCGACAGGTTTACGTACTGTCCGATAGTGTTCCGAGGTTCTACCCATTTGTGCGTGTTTAGTTGGCCGATGGCCCTCTTGAGGGTCTGTGCATGCCTCGTGCTTGCTGGGCTTGTCGTGTGTTACAAGCCAGCGGTGCGACGCGGATTCCTATTGTGCTTGCCCCGCCTTTCGCCCGGTGCTTGGCACTTGAGGGCTCGTCCCGTTCAGAGGTTGTCTCCGTTTCCTGGGACCCCCATCCTCGTGAGCCTTAGAGGGAGCATTCGGGGCTACGAGCGTGCTCGAGTTGGCAGCCTACAGAGCAGACTCTAGAGCTGAGGGGAAAACGAGGTTGGACAGTGGCGCCGAGTCGTTTGTAGAGCTCTCTTGTCTGGGTCTGGGATGCCGAGGGGTTCAGAGTGCTTTCCAAGCATAGACCAGACAATCCTTTGTCTCACTGCCTCGCTCTACATTGGTTCCAGAGTCGTGTAGGGAGGTCAGGCGTAGGGCCATAGCTTGGCCAGGCCGCGGTGTTGCGTGTGTTGTGTGTTCTTGGTGGTTCTATCTCGCTCTTATGGGGAGGTTAGAGGCGAGAGCCGGCTGGAGAGCGAAGAGGGTGCGGACGGCGCGTCCCCTTCTTAGCTGCCTGTGGTGGTGGCTTGGTTGCTGTTGTTGTGACGACGTTCCCTCACGATGTTTCTAAGTGTTATCCGTTGCCCTAGCTTGCTTGGCGGTTATAGCATGGCCGTGCCTAGTTTCCGTGGGTGTCGTTGGTATGGTCTTGTGCAGACCCGTGCTTCTAGTGGTTTCCGCTTTGGTGTTCACTTGGTTCTGTAGTCCCGTTCTTTGGTGCCAATCCGTGGTGGTACCGGCGAGTGTGGTTTCCTGACCTGGTGGTGTGTCCAGGGTTTCACTTGTGGGCCCTCGACCTCATGGATGTTTGAGGTGGCCGTGGTTGAGGTGGGACGCCATTCTCACATGGTTGTTGCGTAGTCTCGGTGGGTGTGCCGATCGTTGCTTTCACTCTGTGCTCGACTCCGTTGGTCTCTGCGGGAGTCTTGTGTGTGTGGCCCGACCTCAGTTGGTGGTCGTGGTATTGCACTGTTCTCTTCCACTGCTTAGTAGTATCATGCTGTAGGTGTTTCTCGCTTTACAACTTTCTAGTGTATTTTTCCTATTTTCGGAGTTCCTGCTGCTCTGGCCGGTGAGGGACTGGTAATCCCTACTGGGCCTTGTTCGCGAGGCTCACCCCCCCCCCCTACTTCCTTCAGCTAGGGGCTCGTCATCGCGGGAGCTCGGTGTCGGACGGGTTGCGGAGGCGGCTGTGGCACCGTGTTGTTGTCAGCAGCAATGAGAGCTAAGTGTAGTGAGCTCTTGTAGACGAGTGAGCTGAGAGTTGTGTTTTGCAAGTCCTCGGGGTATGGCCCTTAAGGACTGTACCTTTCTTCTTGTACCCGTGTTTTATCTTGGAACTCTTTGTACAGACTTTTGTATATTGTACATATTGTTATAGTTATTTAAATTCAGTACATATCTCACTAGACTAGTTTTTCTTTTACTAACCCTTCCAGATCTTCGGATCCGTGGATGGCGATGTAAACTTCGGGGCCCTGGCAGGTGTAATCACAGGGATTGTGCTTCCCCTCGACATAGACATGGATATCAAATATGATAGCATGGTAAATAGGAAGTGATCGCCACCTAGAAAGTCGCCTAAGAATGAAAATGAGATGATGGCTGACTTAAACTAGGAAAAGGAGAGAGAACAGGAACTGACCTGGTGTCGCGGTTGCCATTGGCGCCACGATAGACTGGTAACGCGTCAGCTTTCGTCGACGCGTCTATGGTCGAGTCACCCTCGGTCGTCGCGTTCTCTGAATGCGGGAGAAATAAGGTAGGGACCTTCTTCTCGTCCTCCAACCGGCCGGAGAACCAGAGCTTCTCGTAGACTTCACCAGTTTTCCTGCCAACCAAAGAAAATCACAACAAAACGCCCTATTAGAATACGTGAAGCATAGTATCTATTCTAAAAACGGAAGGAAATGGGAGATCATGGCGGGAACGCACCTGGGGTGGTTTTGAACCCCTATGAGTGTGGGAAAAAAAACGTGGGTAGATAGGGAAGTGCTCTATATAAAAATAACGCAAAAATGCATGTAGAAATAAGAGGAGAGAAAGGAGAAGAAAATGAGCCCCATTGGGGCAACTCCCTGGCATGAGTGCGGCTCCAAGGATGTTCAAGAGCTCCAGGAGATCGTCGAGGTCGCCCTTTTCACGTTCCGTGCTCCGTTAATGGTGGAAGAAGTGGCTTTTATGGAGTGGAAAGTGGAGGGAGAATGGCAAAATGGGTGGCTGTGGTGCTAAGTATAGGTCAGAGGAGATTTCGGCAGCCCTTCGGGGTGGTAATGAGGCTCTCCTCTCGTCCTTGAGGAGGGGCCTTGCTTATATAGAGCTTGGGATAAGAATTAATGATATTATCTCTTCAAAAAGGTTTTAGAAATTAAAATGGGAGATAAAGCCCTATAAAAATCGGGTTGAGAGTCCTTAGGGATCCTCATAAGAGTCCCTAAGGCTAGGATCCCGCCCCAAGGGGTAGGGATAATCCTTAGGATTAAGTTGAACTCAAAAGAGGATAAATAGGAGGTAGTTAAGGAGGCCAGAGGATTCGGTCACTGTCGCGACGTATCGTAGGGCCGCGACTAAGAAACGCGACGGTGCGGGCGGACGCGACAACACTGTCTACGTACATGGATAATGCATGGGCTGTCGCGGCTGCCAGGACTGTCGTGACTTAGAGATGCGGCGCCACGAGGCGTCGCGACAATAAATCCACATTATTTGAGAATTATCAGCCAACTACATGATAGGACAAGAGTTATTATGCCCCAAGGACTCTCTCAAGTGATAAATTTGGGATTTCAAGGCATTTTAATGGTTTAAAGGACTCAAAACAAGGCAAATGATGGGCTCAAGGTGTGTGACCAATTAGGGGCCCACTAAGACAACACGAAAAGTGGTTCAACCCATTAGTCAAAACCGGGTGTCTACAGATTGCCCCTCCTTGGCTTCCACTTTGCAGGGGAGCGAAGCGAAAGTGGAGTGGAGATGTCATGAAGTGACGGCGGAACGAAGATGACGAGGAGTGGACTGAAAAGTGGAGGCCAAGGTAAAGAGACACCCGATCTTAACTAACAGGCAATTGGAATCTTCGTGAAAGCCCCGAGTCGGTTGTTCAGGTAGAACGCAAAGAAGAGCACAAGTCTGGACGAGAGGAGAAAATAAGAGGACGATCAGCCCCTCGATTGAGAGGTACCCTAGCCGATTGGCCTGCAGGTTTCGTTTTGGAAAGACATGTGCGTGCCAGGCAGGTAACTCATGACTCTGTCCTGGGAGTGGTTCGCAACCAAAACGGATCAAAGGAGTAGGATGAATAATTGGATAAGGAATCCAGATAAGGAAATTCTTGTCAATCTGACGGGAACAACTTACTCGGAGGCAAACCTTCCGATTCAGAGTGGAATTGGATTTCTTGTTTGGAACATGAAGGATGATTGGGCACTCAACAAGAGCTCATCAATGGTCAAGAATGAGTCAGGAAAGCTCAAAGTCCTACATGATGCATGCTGGGCTAAAGTAAAAGAAATCATCAAAGCAAATGCAAAGAAAGGAAAAAAAATAGAAAATAGATCAAGGATAATATTGGTAAGTCAAATAAGAACGGGTCAAGAGACTACCCACAACCGCGGTGTAGGTCTGAATCTATCATCCCCGTGCTTAACTAACTCAACGGCCTATCCAACGATTAACAATGTGTATCTAGATTATCATTGTTTTTGGTAAATGGGAACTCAAATCCCAGAACACATTGAGAACCAGCCGGTCCTTGAAACGATATAATAGATAGAATACCATATAGTAATGCGAGGAGTAGAGAAAGAGATACTTACCTGACTTACCTGTAACGACATTTCTTGATTTTCTGAATTTCTGATTTTTTTTAGTTTTTTTTTTGGACAAGAAACAAGCACAATAAAATAACAAACATAACAATTATAAGTAATTAAACAACATATATACACAGCTCAGAGATGAAAACAACCCCTCGGGTAGAGAGGCGACATCCGAGATGACCGCGACAATGTCGCGGCGCAGCGCCCTGTCGCGACCTGGTCGCGTCAGATCGCGGCGTCGCGACTCGGACAGAGCTCGGAAAGACCAGGAAACCAGATTTCACCCTTATCCTAAGACATCTAGACTAACACTAGGACTCCTAAACCTCTTCTAGTCTTATCCTAACACCTAGTTTCGGGATTAGAGTGGGTTTCTAACTCTTAAGACTTTATAAATAGAGGGTTGGGGGTGCTAATCCCGCAGCTACCCTTGACATCCTCTGCTCTTCAAGTTCAAGCTCTCTTTCCTTCTCTTGCAACCATGAAGAGGAATTATTCGGCGTTTGCAGAGGATATCCCTCCTTACTCCGGCCCAAAAGCTGCTAGGGAGACGCATGCCGATCTGAAGCAACTCTCTGCTATCCCGGGGCACATCTACACGCGCCCGGAGCTCCAAGTAAGCGGCCTTTCTCTTCCTGAAAAAAACTGAACTTTTCTGCACTGTTCTGTTTTGCTCTGTTTTGCTCCTCTCTTTTCTCCCTCTTTTCCTCCATTCTTCATGCTTCCTTCTTCTATCTCAGATCCTCCCTTTCCAACGACGATTCTCAAAGATGCCATGGCTGGTACCCATGCTCGAGCTACTGCTGCCCACGTCTATTGGTCACTTAAAGGAGTGGGGGCTGTCCACTGTCTTTGTGCTGGCCAAAAACTACAACAAGCTAGTACATGTGTGGGAGGGCGTCCCGGCCATGGTGGAGCTATGGCACCCACAAACCAACTCATTCATTTTTCCAGAATTTGAAGCAACGATCCTTTTAGAAGAGTTGGAGATCATGCTTGGCCTCCCACGCTATCAAAGGGGCGAAGAATCGGCAATCTCCTACACCGTGGAACAGATCAACTCATGGAGCATCTTGGCGTACATTACCACGAAGAAAAATGATCTCTACTCCATGACTAGTGGTATGCACGTCCATCTTCTTCCAATTGCTTAGTGGATTACTTCCCAGTGCAAGCGGAAGACCACGAACTACACCGCCATCGCCAAAGCAGCCGCCATATGCATTTGCGGCGTCATACTCTTCCCGGAAGCCGACGGTGCCATCTCCTTTGGCAATCTTAGCATCATTGACTCCATCTCCGAAGGTATGAAAATTGGGCAAGCTGTCCTGGGTTTTCTATATGCCGGTCTGACCTCTGCAGCACTCGAGGGTCCTTTCTATGGATCGGTCGTCGCCCTTGAGCTATGGATGGGGATGCATATTCAATTCCGGGCGGTGGAGGACCTGACCACGAAATGCAAGACAATGCGGAACCACCCGCTGGCATATGTGGGCGGACGACTTCACATGAGCACTCGGGCATGGTGTAAAATGGCTCAAGTGAAGGGCATACAAGCATGGCGCCAATACCTCCGAAGTCTGACCGTGGGGGATTTTGACATGCGCCCTCGGTTCATGCACGGCCGAACAATCCGCCTTCCTCAACGTGCTGGGCTTGCTTTGAGGCTGCTGGGCAACGGGGCGCTAGTTTCCTACAACCCGGACCGCTGCCATCTCCAATGCGGTGCGGCTCGCACAGTGGTTCCACTTCTATCACACTTCCCACCTATCCAAGAGAGGAAGAGGGGCGATGCACAGGACGAGCGCGACATGCGTAGCGCCGTCGTCCACTGGGAGGGATGCGCGACGAGCGCGATTCAAGCCGAGGTGGAGGAAGATGATGAAGCAATCACGGAATACATTGAAGCTTTGAAGAAACTTCAGCCTGTGGGAGGGAACATTTGATTTGATGTCACGTCCCGAGAATTACGCAGCGGATATTAATTCGAAGAATTCGAGTCGATATTCCGAGACGTGGACAGTCGGAAAATAAGCCTCTAGCTAGCGCGCACTAAATGTATATCAACACAACATCACAATAGGGCCCATATGTTGAACTCAATATAATTTCATTCAATCTCAACTCTTTTTATTCAAATGAAAACTAGTACAGGACTAAGACTCAATGAAAGGGAAAGTACATTTAATCCTCACTTCCTACTACATTGTTCTAACACTCAAAAAACTATCTATAGATAGACTTATGATTGGGACACTCTTCACTCGGACGCATTCCCATCCTCGACTTGCTCTTCCTCTTGAACTTCATAGTCACCTAGATGGGGTAAAAGTAGGGAATGAGCAAACTAGCCCAGTAGGATTTATATCTCAATGTGCGGGCAATGATATAAGTGATTAACATTTTAGAACTAGGCAAGTACGATGAATGATATGCAAGTACGAATAAAAACTCATTAAAACATGATATAAAAACAAGCTAGAGAGAGAGATCATGATAGAACAAGATTGATGAACAAGATGACAAGAGAGAACTAGAAATAGATCACTTTGTACAAGCACGCAAGATTTCACTTTATGTTAATAGCTTTCAAGAACGCAAGATGTCACTAATTGCATTAAATGCAGGATGGCCATATCACGCAAGCAAGCAAGCAAGATTTCACAAGCACGATCAAGTAACACTAATCAGGCACGTAGACACCAATGTACACCAAGAAAAGATCCATCAAGAATGTACACCAGGACACGTGTATGTGGTTATGTATCTATCATTCAACACGCACGCACGATTTTCCCAGCGCAGATGCAACGCCAGTAATCATTATACCCCATGGTTAACAGTATATCTATGACTCGCCGTCATTAGGGCTAGATTGGAGCCCTTGGACACACGTCGTGCCCTGTCAGCATCTCACTTAAATTTTTAAATGTAGATACCCACAGTCATTAATAATGGCCAATGAGAGTTTCAAAACGTAGCATGTGTAATGTCATGTTCATGATGATGATGAGAAGAAGTAATAATTAAATTGAACATGATTTCATGAGAACAATGGTCAAGAGATAAATTCGGCAGCATAACGGTACGATTTATACTGTCGTTCAATCTTTACATTAATGGCTTTAGTCTAGATTGTAAGTCACACTCACGAGATCAAGAAGAGAAAGGAAGTGCACGCTATCTCTAGGGAACTTCAATGGTACAACCAACTCGTCGGCCATGTGGGAATCCATGGTCAGAGGAGATTTACGGAGGCCTTGGTGAAAAGGTCGCTAGTCTACTGATTCGGAATGACCGGTAGAGAGTTTCCAATTTCCCAAGAAAAGGCTGCCTAATAGTGCTAGTGTGTAGTGCGGTGCGCATGTCTCAATTCACGAACCATCGGTCTTAAACTCGTAGGAAACACTTGACAATATAACATGGAATAAAACTATGCACTTTAACTAATCATGGATTGCAAGATTTTATGATAACTCTTATCATTTAAACGTGGAAGAACAGTAGGAAGATTAAATCACAAGTAGCACGAATGGATCATAATATTTAAGGAGCACTTAGAATAGCATTCATGTAATTAAAGCTTTTTAAATGGGTTAATCGCTTTTAAGCCATTAAACAACAATCATGTAAGGATTAGACCCAAGACATGCAACGTACACAGTAAATATCATATTTAAACAGATCTTGGGTATATGCGAAAAACTATGCAGGAAAACACGTGGTTTCAGGTAAAGTTCTGAGATCGCGACATATCCCTATAAGGAAGGCGACAGGTAGTTGTGAAGAACGCGACTGGGGCGGTCCGATTCAGGCAGCATGATCGCGACAACGGTCTTGTCGCAATCAGGTCGCGACATGTCGGGCTGTCGCGACGAGACCTCGGAAGGCGACACATCGAGCCGTCGCATTCACAGGATCTGCGCCTGAGTCCGACTGGGATCTGACATGCTCTTGGTTCAGACTTACCATGTTTTGACACAGGAGCGATATTCATGAAACGCCTATATCTCTCTATATGCTGACCTTTAGACAAAACTTTAAACATAGAAAATGTCGAGGACATCTATTGGAAGAACTTTGATGTTGGGGGTTTTACCTAATTCAGTCTTTTCCCTTGTTAAAAACATGAAGAACTTAAAGTTAAATGCAACCAGAAAAACGCAGTATCATGCATGACTCTATTACGAAGTTTATAACTCTCAAACTAATGACATTTACACAAAACCTTTAACATAAAAGATGACCCTAACGACTAATAAAAGAACTTTCATGTTGGAGTCTTGACCTACTTCGGTCTTAAATCTCAAGAAAAACAGGAATAACCTAAGGCTAACTGCAAACCCGAAAACACAGTATTATGCATGACTCTCTTACGGGCTTCATAACTCTCTAACTAATGAGATTTAGACAAAACGTTCAACATGAAAGATGATCGTGACATCAAGTAGAATAACTTCCATGTTAAGATTTGACTCTAATTCGGTCTTGAATCACGTCAAACATATAAGAACGAGAAAATCCCTGACAGTGCGCGACTTTTGCAAAACGCTTATAAATCAAGATCTAATAAATGAAATTCGATGAAACCAGTGGGAAATGAAAGTTAACTTGATGCTCTACACATTGGTATAGGATATGTTAAGATTTGGCCCGAGAAAACCTACCTTTGGTCGACTTCAAGAGAGTGGTTTGTGCAGGTCGCAGCAGATGAGAAGGGGAAGAAGAACGGCTTCTTGTGGTCGTTCCACAGCTCCTCAGCCACCAAGAGCTCCTCCACACGACCCTAGCAAGTTCTAAATTCGTTCCTAGGGTTTGGGTGAAGAGTATTTAAGTAACCATGGTGTTTGGGAGTCCTATTATAACTAGGAAAAGAGGATTTCGGGATTGGCATGTTTGGTTTCCTATTTTTGATGATTTCCTCCTCCCTTTGAGTGTGTGAGGCATTAGGAAACCTCCCTCATAGTTAGGCACGAATTTGGGTTGCCATGAATGCATGATTGCATCCCAATTCAACTCTAATTGCCTCTTTTTAATTTCAGCTTATTTATGGTTACGAATTTCTATGTATTTTCTAGCTTTATTTGATTTTTGGGCCAAATGTTACCCATTGGCTCAATTATGATAATGGGTCATCAATATATAATGTTGGAAGTCTCCCCAACACTTTTATTTAATTTTTTATTACGTCGTATTTCCGTATTAACGGTTTTCCGACTTGTTTCCTTATTTAGATAATCAGTCGCAATAACTCTTAAACCTAGCCCAAATGATTTTATTGAACCAAATTTCTTGATGGGTCATTAGAGGATATTATTTGAAGTCCATGTATGATTTTTATTTAATTTTCTGACTCATCCACGTACGTGTGATAATGATGTTACGACTTATTCATGAATTACGATAATAAGTCGCGAAACACTTTAAACTTGGATGATCTGATTTTTATTGGCACAAATTTCTTTGTGAAACATTTATTAATAATATTTAGGGTTGATTTATAATTTTTATGAAATTTTCCGATGTGTTTTAGCACATACGATAATGGTATGTATGTTTTAAATACTCGATATTATGGAAATTATTTATTTCCATTTATTTGAATTTTTATGTAATTAAAATTTTCGGGGTGCTACATTTGATTTGAATTGTAAGCCAAATGATAGCCAGAAAGGATTTGAAAGCATTGTTTGATTGTTTAGAATGAATTAGAGCATGTAACAGACTTTATATTTGAATGAAATAGAATGAAATTTTCTGCAAACAGAAGGGCTCTGTTGATGACGCGACAGCCTGGGATGTCACTTTTATGTCACGGCCAAGCGGGGTGTCGCGACGCTGTCGCGGTAGCGCAGAGGGTCGCAACATAAACACGACTGCCCGCTGCATCGTGTCATGAACCGATCGATTCAAAAACAAACGCCCCCCTTTCCTTCTTCCTTTCCGGTTTTCAAAAAAAAACCCAAACTTCCATACCTTCGAACCTCTTGCCCGACCCTCTTGCACTTCGACCTCCTTGCTAGCTAGACAACCCACTCCAAGACAACCCTATTGCAATGGAAGGAGGAAAAGAGATTGGCGAAGGTTCATCGCGAAAGAAACGCTACGCGGAGCGTCGGACCTCACGACGGCGGATGGAGGAGCCTCCGGTCGAGGAGGAGGTGCCCGAGGTCGGGATGGAAGAGAGGAAGAGGAGAAGATGGCTCCGGTCGCGAATGTGGAAGAGGAACGGAAGAGACGAGCTAAAGCCATGAAATCGGTAAGTAACTCTGCTTAAAAACCTTGAATGACAATAGAGTAGAGGTAGACGGAGCCCCCGGAGGGCGAATGTAGGGCGAAACGCCCATGAAAACGAGGATCAAACAAAGAGGGCTCTGACCGGTTTGATTCTGAGAATGCGTCAGCACGACCCGCCGCGACATGGTGTCGCGGCGGGGCGGGGCGTCGTGACAGTGTCGCGACGTCTTGGGCAAACGCGACCTTGTCGCCACCTAAGAAGGTGACGCGATAAGGTCGCGGTGTCCCGCACCATCGTGACAAGGTCGCGGCTGCAATAGCTGTTGCGACTTTTCCCGAACACACGATAAAGGCCCGAAATTGAACTTGAACGAATTTTGCAGGGTGAAATGAGGGCTCGAGTGTCATGGACACTGGTGCTAGCTGCTTTCTTAGCCTTCCCCCCTTTCCAGTGAGAGCGAGTAGAGGAGATGGGGTTCGGGCAGATCTTTAGGATCGAGAGGATGAGGGTGGACCCGGCCCTCACCCAGGCCCTGCGGAGCAGGTGGGACACAGAGGCGAGTGCCTTTTCATTCCCATGGGGGCACATGATCCCTAGCTTGGAGGATGTGAGCCGCATCACAGGGCTTAGAGTCTACGGGTGGGCAGTGAGCGGCTACACCTATCCCTGCTATCATGACTTAGCCGAGCGCCTCCTAGACCTCCCAGTAGAGCGTAGGTCCTCCCTAGTGCCTAGGGTAGCAATGCAGGAGAGTCTGGGCTTGTACGAGGCGGGGAAGAACGCAGGGGAGAGTGAGGATGAGTACCTTGTGAGGCTAGCTAGGGTCAGCCGGAGGGAGCTTACGAGTGAGCCTGGGCCGCAGGCGGATTTGGACTTGCGCCGTTTTCTCATTCTCTTTCTTGGTAGACTCTTGTTTGCCACGAGAGGCGATGCAGTCCACTGCCGCTTCCTGCCCTTGCTAGAGGACCTAGGTGAGGTAGGGGGGTATGCTTGGGGAGCAGCCTTCTTAGCGCACCAGTTCGATGGTTTGAGCGCCTCCGAGCGGCAGAAGTCTACGAGCGGCTTCTACCCCTTCCTTCAGGTACACCTTCTCTTCTAACTTTTTTGGATCTAAACATCATTTTGCTTTAAACTGCCATCTGATTTGCCTTTCATTTTGCAGGTTTGGGCCTATCTACACCTTCCAGCCCTGGGGAGAGGGGATCTCACACGGCCGGGCTTCGTGCCCATTGCACGCCGTTGGGACTCTCGCTGAGACACCCGCCATCTGGTTGATCAGCTGGAGCGCTTACAGGAGGCCATCAACAGCTACCCTTATCTAGATGTAAGTACCCTTTAATCCTTGCTTTTACTTAAATTATCTGCTTGATTCAATTGCTTAATGACTGATTAGATTCATCCCTTCTTTGCAGGTGGTTTGGCAGCCATATTTGGGGGAGGGTGATGAGGGACAGCCTTGGTTGGCGCAGGCCCGCCCCTACTTCGGTAGGTCGGTGTGGTTGCATGCGCTAAACCTTGTGCTACCTATGAACCTATTCCTGACTCAGCGTTCACTAGGCCTCAGGCAGAGTGTCGTGGAGTTCCCCGCCCGGGACCGCTTTCGCCAGCCGGGTCGGAGCTTTAGGGGACTTCACGACACGACAGACTGGCGGGAGCGGGCGCGCGGGCAGATCGAGAACTGGGAGCGCACGGGCAAGGCGGTCAAATCGGACGCGACCACTGACGATGCCTACCTCCAGGCGTACGCCTTGAAGTACAGAGGAAAGGTATACAAGAGCGCCCGACACCAGGTAAAACTCCTAAACCACAGCTCAAGGAATTTGGATTTATGGATTAGAACTGATGATTTGGCAATGCATTGCAGGTGGATGTGACTGGTGAGATCGCATCGCTCTGAGCCTTGCTCCAGTCAGCGGTGCAGGATCGGGAGGCAGTTCAGAGGCAGACAGCGGAGCTGGCAAGTATCGTGTTCACTTTCAGCCCCTTTGATTTAAACAAAATTTTGAAACTGATATGCCTTTTGCGCGCAGCGGAGTGAGGTGGAGAGAGTGAGGGGTACCGGAGCAGGCAGTGCCTCTTCTTCTTGGAGTGCAGGGGGGTCTCTGTCGCTCCTGGAGGCTCGACTGACAGGGGCGGTGTTGAGAGCCGCGGAGGCTCAGAGGCACTTGGAGGAGCGGGTAAGTTCATTTAAAGACTTGAGTCGATTATTTCCAAATGATGCTGAATGATTGCTTGTTGTGCAGGAGAGAGACTTGGAGCTCGCTCATGAGCATGCCATGGAGCTTCAGGGTGAGAGGGACCGGTTGCGCGGGGAGGCCCAGGATACCCGGAGCGAGAGGGACCAGCTGCGTATCTGGGCGGAGGCAGCCGAGGCGCAGATAGCGGAGATGACCAGGACGCTGCGGGTGCAGAGGCCGCCTGGAGACCAGGAGGAGGTCACCCGACTGCGTGCAGAGCTGTTGGCACAGTAGACGCTGGCGCGAGGCCTTTAGCAGATCGTGACGGACATAGGCCGTTCACGCAGTCGGAGCAGGAGCGGCGAGAGCATTAGCAGGGCGACCGGTGCCTCCGTTGGACAGTATCTAGCAGGTTCCTCCAGCAGGCGGAGGAACGAGGAGGAGGAGAGGCACCGTCAGGGCGAGGGTAGCGCCCATGATGGCAGAGGGGGTGGCGAGATGCTACCACCTCTGGATAGGAGAGAGGGATCCGGGGAGAGTGGCGGTGGACAGTGAGGAGACTTGTGAGCCACCTCCCCTTTATCTATGTACATTTTGTTCATATTTTAGCGCAGTTTTTATTTTTATGCCAATATTCAAGATAAATGAATGGTTTGCAATTGACACGAGTGAGTGGCGAGTTTCAAACAAGCGAGAGAGGGAGTCTTGAGTGTGATATTGTACTCTGCCTTTGAAATGTTGTTCCTGCACACACTTAGAAGAACAAGTTAGATCCGTTCTTAGGCTCAGCCCCTTGCATAAAAAAATGATAAAAGTTAACTCTGTAATTTGTCAAGGGGCCGAGCCTTATTAAATAGGTGAAAAGACAATTAAAATAAAGCATGCTAAAGAAAAACAATATGTACACGCGTATTTTTTTGGATTTTGGAAATCTTTTGATTTTTTTGGATTTTTAACATTTTAGTAATTTTTCTGAGTTTTGGGGATCTTTTAATTTTTTGGATTTTTAAAATTTTGATGTTTTTTTTTTGGGTTTTGGGGATCTTTTGATTTTTTTGAATTTTGAAAATTTGATTTTTTTGGGTTTTGGGGAACTTTTGATTTTTTGATTTTTTTTTTTTTGAAATTTCTTTTGATAACAACACTTCCTAATCTTGAGCGATTAACCTTGAGTCTTACCTCCATCTCATTTCGGCGAGTAAGATTTACGTGCAACGCATGTTCATCTTAGGTTTGCTAAGATTTCTTGCCACTGTGATATCAATGTTCCGACATAGACCAAGCGTAGGGATTCTTTGGTCATTTTCAGGGAGGATAGGAAGAATATAAATGTGATAAGACTTAATCTCGGGGTCGGGGTTACCGACTTGTAAGACTTGCAACAAGTATGCTACATGTGCTATTCATCTGTTGTCCAGGGACTTTAGGGCCACAGTATTTTCTCTTTTTGACTGGGGCATGCGTGCGATCGAGCTCAAGAGCGTCCCGCGGGGAACTGTACTGCCACTCTTTAACATGCCCCTTCATTTTATCATTTCGTCGCTTTATTTTTGTGCTATATGCTTTTCTTAGAACTGCCCGTCCCTCTTTGAGACTTCAAACACATGGTTTATACTGTTGCAGGTTTACAGGTTAGCCTTCCACTTGCCCCTAGACCTTGTCCGAGTAGGGAGAGAATTGACCTTTTGTTTCCCTGAGCAAGGGCTAAGTGAGAACACTGTTTATGAAGGGACAATGACCTTAGGCTACCATGTTGAGTATGTGGTTGCGCATAAATATTATTTTGTCAATATGAGAGAGAGCGAGACACTTCGAAGATGGCTACTTGTCAATTGGTGTTGTTATCAAAAGACTGTTTATCAGGGGTAGAATCTTTTAAGATATAATCAATTCCATGGGTGAGAGAGTTCATCACCATCGGCATTAACTAGCCTATATGCGTTCCCCGGGTACACCTCTTTAATGACGTACGGCCCTTCTCAGTTTACAGACAGTTTTGACCTTGGACCTCCAAGTTTTATGAAAATTCGCTTCAAAACCATGTCTCCTTCTTGAAACTTACGTTCAATCACTTTCTTTTGAAAAGACCATGGGAGTCTATTTTGATATGAAAGCACATGATCGGCTGCAGCTAGACGCCATTCGTCTAAGAGCTCTAGTTGTGTAAGTAAGGCCTCCCGTTGTTCATCGGGATTAAGTTCTTTGTCCAACTGAATTCTTAGCGAAGGGATGAGAATCTCGTGTGGACATACCGCTTCCATTCTGTACGTAAGTGAGAAAGGAGTTTGCCCCGTAGGTGTGCGGATGGATGTGCGGTAGGCCCACAAAGCCTCAGTTAGCTTTTCTGGCCAGTCAGCGAATTTATTAGACTCACAAGTTTTCTTTAGAATTTTCAAAAGTGTTTTATTTGTAGCTTCGGCCTGGCCGTTGCCCTGTGGATAATAAGGAGACGAATGATGCAAAGAAATATTGAACTTCTTACAGAGATCTTGAAGGTCTTGTGATATGAACTGGGGTCCATTGTCGGTGACGAGGCTGCCAGGTACTCCAAACCACGCAATGATGTTCTTCATGATGAATCTACACACGGTTGAACCTTTGATTTCCGCAAATGCTTCTGCTTCGGCCCACTTGGTGAAATACTCAGTAGCAGTGAGGATGAAGGATTTTTGTTTTATCTAAGCATTAGGATCACCAAGGGGTCCGATGATATCAAAGGCCCACATGGAGAAAGGCCAAGGAGAGGATAGCGGATGCAAAGAGGAAGACGGATCATGGATTTTATCGGCATGGATTTGGCATTTGACACACCTACGAACGTAGGCGGCACAGTCCTCTTCTAAGGTTGGCCAGTAGTAGCCCTGCCTAAGGATCTTTTTGGCTAGCATTTGACCATTCACATGCCCTCCGCATTCACCGGAGTGGGATCCTTCCACTATTTTCCAAGCCTCTTATCTGTCACACATCTGAGGAGCATTCCATTTAGAGCACGTCTGTAAAGAACTTCACCCATGAGGGTATACTTTAATGCTGCTCTACGGATAGCTCGCCTATCTTCTGCTTCAGCTTCTTCTAGGGGGCACCATCTCTGCAAAATTGCTCAATCTCATGGTACCACGGCCTCTCTTCTTCCATCAATTCTCCTAATTCAACAAGCAACAACTCCTTCGCTTCTTTCTTCTCTGCCATCAACACTAGGGAGCTCCTAAGGTTTGAGAACCAAGGATCCTAAGTTGAGGGAGCTTCTAACCTCTGAACAGTGATAGTCTCAGCGCTATGGCTGAGAGGGAAGGAGAGAGACGAAGCTAACGATGCCAGAGCATCGGCCAGAATGTTCTGAGAGCGAGGAGTATGAATGTAGATGACCTGACAGAATTGCTTGGCTAGGAGCGTGACCAGATCTTGATAAGGCTCGAGTTTGGGGTCACGAGTGCGAGAGGTAGAGAGGACATGCCGAAGAACGAGCTGAGAATCTCCTATGATCTTAAGGTGACGGGCGCCTAAAAGGTAGGCAAGCTTAAGACCGGCTAGGAGAGCCTCATACTCAGAGATATTGTTAGTGGCGTAGAACTGGAGTTGATAAGCCAAAGGAATGGTGATCCCTTTTGGGGTGAGCAAGACAACACCTATGCCCCGTCCCCTAGAATTGAGAGCTCCGTCGAAGTGGAGCGACCAGAAGGGATCGCGAGAAACAAGTAATAGGTTTTCATCGGGGAATTCATCTTGAACCGTATCACTATGAGGAAGAGGGAGGTGAGCAAAGTGCTCAGCAATGGCATACCCTTTTATGGCTTTCTGAACAATAAAGGAGATATCAAATTAGGAGAGGAAACTTTGCCAGCGTGCCAATCTGTCGGCGAGGACTGGCTTTTCCAGGAGATACCTAATAGGATCCATTCTAGAAATCAAACTCACCTTATGGGCTAGGAAGTAGTGCTTCAATTTCTGCACCACCCAGACTAGCGCTGCACAGGTTTTCTCCATTGTGGTGAGTTTGAGCTCGGAAGGATTGAAGAGCCTAGATAGGTAGTAGACTGCCCTTTCTTTGCCAGATTCATCATGCTGAGCAAGGACAGCTCCTAGGGAGTCCTCAATTGTTGACAGATATAGGATTAAGGGTTTCCCAGGGATAGGTGCCTGAAGCACGGGCGGATTCATAAGGTAACTTTTGAGCTCATCGAAGGCCTCTTGGCATTTATCATTCCATTCAAAATTAACCCCTCCTCTCAACAGTTCGTAGAAAGGTCGGCATCTTTGAGAGTGCTGAGATATGAATCTCCTTATGAACTGTAGCCGATCAATCAAACCTCGAAGTTCGGATATGTTCTTGGGAGGAGGCATCTCGTTGATTGCCTTGGCCTTGTGCGGGTCTATTTGAATCCCCCGTTTACTAACTATGAAGCCTAGCAACTTTCCTGAGGAAACTCAAAACATGC
Organism: Colocasia esculenta; assembly: GCA_014218235.1. Lineage (NCBI taxonomy): Eukaryota > Viridiplantae > Streptophyta > Magnoliopsida > Alismatales > Araceae > Colocasia > Colocasia esculenta. The sequence goes on along the minus strand of CM024761.1, from coordinate 30,555,640 downwards.
ACTTCTTTGGATTCATTTTCAATTGATACTCTTGTGCGCGACGGAACTTTGGCAAGCACGGAGGAATGTTCTCTTCGAGTCCGCGACTTCACCACGATATCATCCACGTAAACTTCAACATCAATATGTATCATGTCGTGGAAGATAGCTAACATTGCTCTTTGATAAGTGGCGCCGGCACTCTTTAGCCCAAACGGCATGACCACATAGCAATATGTTCCCCATGGGGTGGTGAAGGAGGTCTTCTCTTGATCCTCCGGGGCTAGACGAATTTGATTATAGCCAGAATACCCATCCATGAATGATAGAGTTTCGAACCCTGCCGTATTATCGATCAAGACATCTAAATGAGGTAAGGGGAAATCATCTTTAGGACATGCCTTATTCAAGTCTCGGAAGTCTATGCAGATGCGCACTCTTCCGTCTTTCTTCATCACCTGGACGATGTTCGCCACCCACAAAGGATAGAGGACTACACGGATGAACTTGGCTTTGTGTAGCTTATCAATCTCCTCTTTCATCTTTAAAGCGATGTGGGGGAGGAACCTCCTTAGCTTCTGTTTGACGGCAACTGCCCCTGGCTTTAAGATCAATTTATGTTCTACCAGACTGGGGTCAATGCCGGGCATGTCATCGTAGGACCAGGCAAATGAATCCTTGAATTCCCTCAACATCTCTATGAGTGCTTCTTCTTCTTCAGGAGGGAGACCGGAAGCTATGGTTAAAAGCCTGGGGTCCTCTTCAGTTCCCACGTTTACCTCTTTAGTAGGTTCGTCGACTGCTGAGGTAGGTTCATCAAATCTCCTCATACCACTAGCATACGCCTCAGCAACGTCCTCTATCTCACCATCATTCTCATCTAATGGGTCTTCTTCGGCTACGATTTCATATATCCCAAAGCCGTCGTCTAGCCCTTCCTCTATCGGCATCTCCTCTAAGTTCAAAACCACCGCTTCCTTGACGAATTCTTCGACAGCTAGAAGAGTGCCACATCTTTGAACTAAGTCTAAGAGATATCTACGGGGTATGCCACTACCCTTCTTCTTCATAGACGGGGATGGGGACTCACTAAAAACTACCCCTAAACTTGAGATAGATTTGGTATTTACAAGAGGCTCTGCAGAAGCGTCCAGAGGTTTATTAGAAAGGAAAACAAAGGGTGCGGCAGGGCCGCGAAGATCCTCCGATGGGGCTGGAGGAGGAAGCGGGCCACCCGAGCTCAGGGTGCCGGCAACAGCATCGGGGTGTAGGGGAGCAGAAGGCCCCTCACCCGAATCGCCTGGAATGGCCATGTCTGACCGCCAGGTGAAGGCACGAATAGAGCGAAAGAAGGACGACGATGGCCACCGGGGAGCAGATGTGACGGGGATCGCCGTCGAGAGCGGGAGCAGGAGAGGGGTGGCGAGGATCGCCGTCGAGAGTAGGAGCAGAAGGGGGGTGACGGGGATCGCCGTCGGAAGCAGGAGCAGGAGAGGGGTGACGGGGATTGCCATCGGGAGCAAGAGCAGGAGGGAGGTGACGGGGATCGCCGTCGGGAGCAAGAGCAGGAGGGAGGTGACGGGGATCGCCGTCCGAAGCAGGAGCAGGAGGGGGTGACGGGGATCGCCGTCGGAAGCGGGAGGACCCTTTTTTTTAAATTTTAAAATTTATATATATATATATTGATATTTTTTATTATTTTTTTTATTTTTTTGATTTTTTTTATATTTGTTTTTTGAATAGAAATGAATTACATTAGATTAAATGGCTTCGGGAAAAAGACAGGACCGAACCATTGAAGAAAATGATGAAGCGGGGTGAAGGATGAATGAATGCCTCAACGGCGTCGGGTGAGATTTGGACAATGAAGGGGAGAGGCAAAGGAATGAAATGAAGATTGAGATTAAGTATGGATGAAAAAAATAGAGTAGGAGGCCGGGAGAGCCCTAGCCAGAGCTCCTATATAAGTAGGGGTAAATGATCTGACTGGTTTTCCTCACCAAATCCAGGCAACTGTCGCCTGGCGGTGGTTGTTGATGCTGATAACGCTGCTACTTGTGGCACATCTTCTTCGTTGAACAGTCGATTGACCGCAGAAATAAGATCTTCTAATTCTAGCTCTTCTTCCTCAGCTTCTGATTCTTTAAACAACAGACTAACCGATGAGATGGCATCATCTTGATCCGGATCCTCAGTATCCTCCTCAGCTCTCTTCTTCTTGTTGGGTCGTTGCTCTTCCAATGCCTGATAAGCTGATCTGGGTACTTCCGTTGTGGTGTTATATCCGGGCTGGATGGGCCCCTTGATGAAGTGCTCATATAGGGACCAGTGAGCGGACCCTGGTCTGATTGTGAAGGGGATGAGAAAGCGGCCCATTCTGAATATCCAAGGCCACGCTTTGTGAATTTCTTGGTGGTGGTCACAGTCTTGATTTGCCCTTGAAGATGAGCACCCAGACCTTTTCCAGACTGATAACCCAGTCTGAAGATGATATCCCATCCTTTTGCATTTGCGTTTACGCCCTTTCTGATTGCCGCTACAGGTGGAGGCACAATTGAGCGGTTAGTGTAGACACCCGTTTTCGGCCTATAAGTTGAGCACATTTCTTGTCCATATCATTGATGTCCCAAATTAGTCATCACTTTGGAGTCCTTTTCTGGCCCATCATGAGCCCATTCACCCTTAATGTCAAGCCCATTCTCAAGCCCATGGCCAAACACCACTTCAAGTATTAAAACTGTGCAATCTGCCCAATCCTGTGAATATGCCTTCACTTTGAGAGCTCCTAACTTCCTCATTTATAATCCAAATTATCATATCATGCTATCATTTTATAGACCTTCGAGTCTAGAATCCAACGCAACAAACGGCACATCAATCCGATATCTGTGGAGAGAGTTATGGCCCTTTTTGTGGGACCTACGCAGACTGTCTTATAGACGCGACCCTGTGCATGGACGCGACCAGAACGTGGCCCCACGATCCGACGCGACAGCGCCATGCACGTAAACACGTTTTTACGTGATTTTCGGCCTCTCTCTCCATCCTAGAGCCTATCTAAAGTCCCTATGAGTTGGATTACGACCCAAACCTCCTATCCTCATCCCTAGGGAGCCCCCAAGCCCATCGAAACTCTAGATAGACTCTTAAACTCTCCCACAACTTGAACTCTCTCTCTAACTCGGGATTGGACTCTATCTCTCACTGAACACATCCTAGGACTCTCTAGGGGATAGAGGAAGGCTACCACCATGAGGAGAGGTCCCTGGAGGCTCTGCTCACGAGGTCCCATCGTCCCCAAGGCAGAGGAGAAGTTGTTCTTCCCGTTTTCCTCTTTTCTCTCTCCTCTTTCTCTCTCATATCGCCTCCAGGACCAGCAGTACTTGCAAGGCTTGTGGAGATCGAACCAGGCTAGATCTCTTCGAGGTTTCTTCATCAAAGTTGCTCCCTACAGAGCCCTCTTCAACCTCAAAGTGGAATCATATCGATTGGTGGCTTGTGTGAAAAGTTACAGTAGATTGATCTTCACTTTCTCTCTCATATCGAGATCTGCACATGCGGGATTATCATCTCTTCCATAGCCCAAACCAGGCCAGATCTCTTCAAGATGTCTTCATGAAAGTTGTTCAAGACGTCCTCCTCTACGACCTCCAACTAGAATCACATCAAATGGGGCAGTATTTATTTAGTTTTGATTTTTACTTTCTTTTCTATGTTTTGCACATGAATACATGCTAGTTAGGGTTCCTCCCTCTCCTCTTCCATGATTTCTCCCCATGCATATTCCTTCCCATGTTTTCCTACTACCCAAGGGGTTTAAAACCACCCCAGGTCCGTTCCCTCCATGCTCCACATCTTTCTTTCATTTAAGAATAGCTACTACACTTAACATAGTCTAACAGGTTTTATTTCTTGTTTTCGTTGTTTTGGCAGGTACCCAAGCGAAGATCCACGAGGAGCTCTCATCCTCTGGCCGGCTGGAGGACGGGAGAAGGTCCCATCCATCATCTCCCACACAGAAGAGAACGCGACGGTGTAGGGCGACGTGACAAGAGACGCGTCGCTAGGGGTGACGCAATATCAGCACTGTCGCGACAACCATGACTGCCGCGACATAAGGTACACCACCGTTCTCTCTCCCTTTCCTAGAGTAGTTAGCCCACATTATTATCTTTATTTAGCAATAGTCTAGGTGGCGATCACATCCTATTTTCCATGCTATCATATTTGATATTCATGTCTGTGTTGAGGGGGGGTACAATCCCTGTGATTACACCTTTTGGCGATCACGGTGGGACCTTCAGTGCTACCCTCGTGGTTTGAGTTTGCTTGCTTGCCATGTCTTCTCCCTTATTTGTCTTTTAAGAGCCTTGTTAGTCTTTGTTCTTTGTTTCCTGTGATTTCTGTCTCTTTGTTCGAGTCGCGGTGTATCGTGGGGACGCTACCCTAACGCGTCGTCAGAGACCGACGCGATAGTAGGTTAGTGCAATTCTTTCCATATCTGCCTTATCCTGCTTCAATGAGATCATGCATCCCTGTTCCATGTCCCTGTATTATGTATTTTCATGTTTTTGTATGTTAGAATCCTGCTAGGGTTCGGATTTTCCTTTTATTTCCATTTGCAAGTTTTCTGGACCTGTCGCGGTCGAGAGAGAGGCCGCGACTTGTCGCGTCGTGGGTAAGCGTCGCGTCAATAGGTACACTCTGTTTGTTAATGCTTCCTTTCATGAATCGGTTCCTGGGTGCTTCCTGATCCATGCTGTATTAATTTAGTGATTTTTGTGCTTTTATCATCTATTAGGGTAGTCTATTTTGAGTCTGGTTGGGTGAGTTTCTTTGTTCTCGGGGCTCTGTTCGTATCGCGGCAGCCCGCCCTGTCGCGATAGGGTCGCGGTGTACACGGCCGCCGCGACTCTGCCCGAGAGCTTGGTTGTCACCCTGTTTGATCTTCATTTGCTACTCTTGCATACATTTTTGGGCACTTAGGCCCCTTGCATACGCTACTCATCCCAGTTATTCAGGTTCCCCCTTGGTTGAGTGAGCCCTCTCACCTACGAGCACTCGTAGGCTGACTCGGGCCCACCTTCCGAGGACCTCCATAAGTCCTCGTGACCGTACGCACGTTGCGGTTCACTGGGCCGGTTGTACCCGTCGCACCCCTAGTTCAAACCATCCCCCACGTGTGAATTGTGTGTTCCCCTTAGTCACCCCGGAGTACTTGAGTACACACCCATTAGGGTTCCTCTTTAGCCGAGTGCAATTCAATTAAATCAATCCATTAAAAGGCTAAGTGATAACCCTAAAATCCTAACGCTTATCATATCAACTTGGGTGTTTGCTTGAAAACTCTTTTCTCGTCCCCTTCTTGTGTAATTGTATTTGTTGTTGTATCCTTATTTGTATTTTAGTGTATTCTTTTTAATTCCTCCCATTTTATCATCCTCTCATGGCTCCTTTCCACTTCACCTATCCTCCAACCTCTCCTCCTCATGTAGACCTCTTGTCTCATGAGTCTATTCCAAGTTCGGCCCAATCCAGGGCCCATCAGGCCGATGAGAGTGCCCATTCCCAACCTAATCTGTCACCATCCTCTTCTATCGAGGCCGCTGAATTGGAGCGCCTCCTGCTTGAAATGGGCCCTGACCAGGCTCGTGAATTGCTGTCCGCTTTTGCTCTACGATCTTCTTCCAAGATGGGCCCAACAGGCCCACGTCATCCTGCTCATTCTAGATCACCTCACATTGTCACTCCTGGATCGGGCCACCCCTTTGCTCAGCCCACATCATTGTAGCCGGCCCATTATGCTCAATCTGGTCCGACCTTGACTCTGGACTCTGCTCACATTCCCAAGATGGCCCTCGCTATCCACTATCCACTTCGGCTCGTGACTTCCAATCCAAGTTCGAGTCCATGAAGCGAGAGCTCAGTGACCTGCGGAGGCAGTTAAAGCCAAAACCTTCCTTCAATGATACTCTTCCTGATTTCTGTGGTCTCCGGATCCCTCCACCTTCTCAGCTCCCTATTTATCGCAAATTCAATGGGGCTGGAGACCCTTACATCCATCTGAAGGATTTTCTCTATGAGTCGGTGTCCTATCAACATGATCGCCGCTTACTGGCTTATCTTTTTAGGCGGTCATTAGACGGGCCCGCTCTGGAGTGGTTTTATTCCCTACCTCTCAATGAAGCTGAGGATTTTGAAATTGTCAAGGCCAGATTCGTGCAGCAATATCAAGACCGGGCCGGGCCCGCGTATTCAATGGCCGATCTAGTGGCTGAGCAGATGAAGCTTGATGAAGAATTCGCAACTTATGCTGATCGGTGGTGTCAGATGTCCGCGCATGTCCAGATGCACATCCCAGAAGAGGAGAAAATCAAGCTTATCATTGCTAATGCAATGCCCATATACCGCCACATCCTGGCTATGAACAATATCACATCCATGCAACAATTATACAGCCGTGCTCGCTTTGTTAAAACCCAACCCCTTGACTTCCCCATGCCATCCATGTTTGAGGCCCAACAGCCGAATTCTGCATTTCAAGGGCCCACTTATGAGGGAGTTCAAACCCATGCCCAAGTTGATGCCATCCACCATCCCATGTCTACCCACTCTGCTAATCACTACACACCTCCACCTTCATATAGCCAACTTGCTCCACTTCCACAAGAACAACCACCTCGCCAGTGCCACCGCACCACACCATCCAATACTCATCCATCCCGACATCCACTTGGCCCAAAGCTAGCCCATTATCATCTGTTGCCTGAATCCCTCTCTGATGTCTTCACAGCCCTGATGTCCATCAATGCATTGCAACTCCCTCCAGAAATGCCAAGCTGGGACATGACAGTGGACCGATCAGAATATTGCTTATATCATCGCCATCCGAGGCATACAGTCGCAAACTGCTGCGAATTTCGGGATGTGATCTATAATCTAGAGCACAAGATAGATTGGGCAGAAATGCACAGGCTCATCCTACATTGTCAAGAGAAGAGAAAAGCACAAGACCAGGGGCAGCAGTCCTCCCCATCACAGGCAGCGGAACAGCCGCCCGAGTAGCCAGCAGCGCAACCAAGACAACCAACACAAGTATCAAGGCAGTCGTCATCTCCACCAGTTCAAGGCCAAAGGCACTTCTTTAATTATCCTCCAAGTGTACCATCCGCTCCGTCACAACCTCAACAACCCCCTCCACCAACCCTTGCTCAGGCTATTACCACCACACCTCTCCCCGACGCCGTGCCACGACACGACGATAAGCTATTAGCTCGACGTATTGTGTCGGTACACCGTCTGTCATCTCCACCAATGTCGTAACCCACTAATCCCTCGTCTACTCTAAACCCTACATCCTTACCCATTGCCATTCTCTCTATGCCACCACCACCTATGCTTGAGCATACCACCATCACAACACCAAGGCTCGAGCAAGCTCCACTCACCTCTAAGCCCGAGCAAGAGTTTCCTACTCCCAAGAGTAAGGCTGCTTCAGCCTCTGAGTTGGAGGAAGAACTCTCTCCGCACAAGCCTATCCTTGCCACCACCCAGTCTCCTCACACCAAGCCCTCCGCATCCGACGAACCACCATAGCCACCATACATCCCATCACCACATCCCAATGGAGCGGGTGTGCATCACCAGCAGCATGCCTTGAAATTACTTCCCCTATGCAAGATGGACCGAGTAAAGATAGCCCAGTTCCGGTCATGTGTTTCGACCCTTACAACTACATCAGTCGCATGCCGGTCTGTGTCCTTATCTCAGGCACATTCGGGAAGGATGAGCCCTCATCTCCTCAGAAGAGCACTGTCAAGAAGAGTTCCCAGGTGCTAGTGCCACCCAGGTCCAAAGAGGGGACGGTAGCCATTACGTTGCTTACTGGAAATGCTACCATTAATGCCATTGTCACTCCTTGCTCAGTTATATTGCATATGGCTGGTCAAGAGAAGGGGTTCTCTACAAATGTCGTGCTATCTCATGCATCTGCTAAGGCCATCATGAATCAGCTGTCACTCAAGGGGCAAGAAGTCACGCTGCCCGAAGCATCCAAAGCCCTCCTTGCCATGTTTCAACCTGACCAGGGGCACATTGCTATGTCACCAAGAGCACTCAAGGTTTTCCCAAGAGTCCTTTGCAATTTGCCTCAGCCTGTCAGTCGGTTGGCCGTGCTTGTGCCACCCATCACACTCCCAGAAGCATCCCCTCTTCAACTGTCAAGGGAGTTGGTCTTCATGCCAGATTGTCAGGCCAAGATGCCAAGTCTCAGGTTGCTGGTGCCGCGCATCAAGTTTCCATGGGTCTGCACTATCTACCTATCAAAGGAATCCTTCTTAACGAAGATGCCAATTTATGGCGTTCCCCCATGGGTGTCAATAAAAGTTGAATATGCAAATAATAGCCAAGGGGCAAGTACGCACACGGCAGTCATGACAACCATAATTGATGAGAGAGCCGTGTGGCTGCAGAGGAGAGCGAGGCCATCTGCTGCCTGGTCCCGCTATTTAAGAAGACATGTCAAGGTGAAACCCTCATATCTATCTGTAAGAGCAAAGAAGTTGTGGTGTCACAAAGAGAAATCTGCCAAGAAGCAAAGGAGGCTGAGATCAAGATTGAAATTCTTCAAGAAAAATGTCGATCTCCCTATCTTGTCATCTACTGACCTTGATCTTTCGATACTACTCATCTGGTCAATCTAGTTCCCAGAGGAGGACCCGATCTCTCAATCCTGGACTGGTGCCGCATTATTCCCCTCCTTCCTTTAGGTCTTTGGACCCTCACCTATCACCTCCACCTGAGCCGCCCGATCACCCTCTGGGTACTTAGGTTTTCTTTTCACCTTCTCCACTTGAGCTCCCTGATCATCCTCTGGGTACTCAAGATACTCTTCATCCTCTCCACCTGAATCGCCCGATCACCCTCGGGGTTCCCAGTTTTTCTCTCCATATCCATCTGGGTCACCTGACTTTCTTCCTAGTGCTCAGATTCCCCTTTTCCTCTCCACCCGAGCTTCCTGATTGTAGGTCGGGCCCACATCCTTCAAGGGCATCCAATTGGTCTGATTCCCTCCTTCCACTTCACCTTCTGATCCACCAGATCCTCCACCCTCCATTCTACAGTTCCTTCCTCCAACCCCTCCTGCTCACGGGCTGACCCGATTCCTCCCTCACTCCCTATTGGGGTCCTGACCCTTTCTCTCATTGTTTTCGAGGCTTTAGTCCTCACTAACATTCTTCTCCTCCTTTGTAAATCCTTTTTGTTGGAGGGTTTTTATCCCTCATATTCTTGTAGAGTCTTGTCTCCCTCTTATTTGTAATTGAGTTGACTCCAATTCTTGCCATCCCTACACTTTCCTACAAATGGGCTAAATAAAATCAATCAAAATCAAAGTTTGAAGACTAGTGCAGGTTGTTCTTCCATAAAAGGGTCGCATTATGCACCAAATAACCACGAAAATTTTTGTTTGAACATAAACAAGATATCAAAGAGAGTCATCTCAATTCACAATGGAGTGGTCGAGTTAGTCTTAGGTTTGTTTTGCTTCTGCAGCACTCAAGCTAGAGATTACTCCGTGCCAGGAGTTCAACATCCTTTCCCCTGTCATTAAAGGTCACCTTAAGCAAGGATCACCACACACTCACATGGCAACCTTAGTCGGCTCCTCTAGCAAACATCGCTGCTATTTAGGCCATACCTAGGTGGTGCAAAAGTTGTTCTCTTCTTTACTCGGTCGAAGTGTAGGGGTAGAAAAGGGCTCTTTGGGCAAGGCGACCAACCTAAGCACATCTTGATGAGAGGAAATCTCAAATAGGGACGGTCAATCAAGCCTGCAAAAGAAAAGAAAAGGAAAGCAAAAAGAAAAGAAGGACAAATGAAGGGAAATTGAGGAATAGGGGCATGGCAAAGAGTGGCAGTACAGTTCCCCGCGGGACACCCTTGAGCCCGGTCGTACGCATGCCCCAAGTAAGAAATAGGCAAGAAAAAAAATATATAAAGTGACCAAAAGTCCCTCCTCAACAGATTGAACCTCTAAGAGGTATGCCGTGGAAGGAAGCTAAGCCTAATTTGTCCTTTAAAGCTTGCACTAGACTTATCCCCAAAACTTTCTTCTCTTTCTCTCTATAAGGCTGGGTCGTCTCCCGGATATGGCCTTTGTAGTGGCACCGTGAGCCAGGGGCAACCATCTACAGGACGCCACCATCTTAATACACATCCGACCTTTTGGTAGTCTTTAATGAAAGGGGAATGAATGGGGACCCCTTGCCAGTAGTTTGATCTTGCTTTAGTGCTGTAGTAGCAAGGGTGAGTGCCTTCCGTCTCACGTGTCTTTTTAGGAAGGGCTAACATCGGCTTCAGACGCCATTTTCAAAATCCCAAAAAATCAAATATTGCCAAAAATCCAAAAAAATCAAATATTGCAAAAAATCAAAAAACTCAATATTTCAAAAATCCAAAAAAATCAAATATTGCCAAAAATCCAAAAAATTAAATGATTTCAAAACTCCAAAAAATCAAATATTTTCAAACTAAAAATAACAAAAAATGAGCAGATCTAATCATACATGCTAAGTGTGCAGGTACATTGGCTCCCAAGCATTGCTCGCTCAGATCTCCACATTTCTTCATTGCTTTTGTCTGAGTCTTGCTCACATCAATTACGATCTGTCTCTCCTCCTCAGTCCCATCCATGATTTGAATTTCAAGCTTATTATCCCACCAAGTCCTTCGAAGTCCCATACATATTCTCCTTCATCTCAATGGCTCCATGAGAGGACTCTCTATGTGTGAACATGGCTGTTCTTCAGTGCTTTGTTTCAATCATGTGGATGGCTGAGTTGTTATGTTTGTTGTTGTTAGCTTGTTTAGTGCTTTGTTTATTGCTTCATTTACACACACAAAAAACAAAAAACAAAAAAAATCAGAAAAAGCAAAACAAAAAAATGGCGAGTTCTGCGCTCCACAGGTAAGTTCAGGTAAGTATCCCTAACCTTTCTCCCTTGCATTACTATATAGTACTTATGCTACTATATTATCTCAAGGACCGGCTGGTTCTCAATGTGCTCTGGGATTTGAGTTCCCCTTCAATAAAAACAGTGATGATCTAGGTGCACATTGCTAATCGCTGGATAGGCCGTTGAGTTAAGTAAGTTTGGGGACGATAGATTCAGGCCTACACTGCGGTTGCAGGTAGTCTCTTGACCCATTCTTATTCGGCTTGACAATATTATCCTTGAGTATTTTCTATTTTCTCTTTTCTTTGCATATTGATTTGATGACTTCTTTTTATTTTTAGACTAGCATGCATCATGTAGGACTTTGAGCTTCATGCCTCATGATTTGTCAAAGGTTGTTTCCCTGGTGATGATCAATCATTCTTAAGTTTCTTGAACAGGAAATCCTATTCCACTCATAATTTAAAGGTCTTCTTTAAACTAGTCACTTGGTCCAGTTGGCCAATATGACTTCTGTATGGAATTTACTCCCTCCATTCATCCAAATCAACTTAAATATCCCCCTGATCCATCTTGGTTGCAAACCGCTCCCAGGCCTTGAGTCATCGTGACCCGCCTGGCACGCACATGTCCTCCCAAGATGAAACCTGCAGGCCAATCGGCTAGGGTACCTCTTAATCAAGAGGTTGATCATCCTTCTTTTGCTTTCCTTTTTGTCATTCCAGACAGGAGCCGTCCGTGCTCGCTCTTCCTTGAGGTTAGTTTAGAGTCTTCCAGAGAATTTCTATCGCTTATTGGTTGTGACGGGTGTCTCTTTACCTTGATGCCCACTTTTCAATCCACTGTGCTTCATCCTCGCTCCATTCCATTTCATTACACTTCGCTCTCTTTCCGCTTCGCTCTCTTGCAAAGCGGGCATCAAGGAGGGGCAATCTATAGACACCCGTTTTCGGCCTATAAGTTGAGCACATTTCTTGTCCATATCATTGATGTCCCAAATTGGTCATCACCTTGGAGTCCATCTCTGGCCCATCATGAGCCCATTCACCCTTAATGTCAAGCCCATTCTCAAGCCCATGGCCAAACACCACTTCAAATATCAAAACTGTGCAATCTACCCAATCCTGTGAATATGCCTTCACTTTGAGAGCTCATAACATCCACATTTATAATCCAAATTAGGCATATCATACTATCATTTTGTAGCCCTTTGCGTCTAGAATCCAACGCAACAAACGATGCATCAATCCGATATCTGTGGAGAGAGTTATGGCCCTTTTCGTGGGACCTATGCGGACTGTCATATAGACGCGGCCCTGTGCATGGACGCGACCAGAACGCGGCCCCACGATCCGACGCGACAGCGCCATGCACGTAAACACGTTTTTACGTGATTTTCGGCCTCTCTCTCCATCCTAGAGTCTATCTAAAGTCCCTATGAGTTGGATTACGACTCAAACCTCCTATCCTCATCCCTAGGGAACCCCCAAGCCCATCCAAACTCTAGATAGACTCTTAAACTCTCCCACAACTTGGACTCTCTCTCTAACTCGGGATTGGACTCTATCTCTCACTTGAACACATCCTAGGACTCTCTAGGGGATAGAGGAAGGCTACCACCATGAGGAGAGGTCCCTGGAGGCTCTGCTCACGAGGTCCCATCGTCCTCAAGGCAGAGGAGAAGTTGTTCTTCCCGTTTTCCTCTTTTCTCTCTCCTCTTTCTCTCTCATATCGCCTCCACGACTAGCAGTACTTGCACGGCTTGTGGAGATCGAACCAGGCTAGATCTCTTCGAGGTTTCTTCATCAAAGTTGCTCCCCACAGAGCCCTCTTCAACCTCGAAGTGGAATCACATCGATTGGTGGCTTGTGTGAAAAGTTACAGTAGATTGATCTTCACTTTCTCTCTCATATCGAGATCTGCACATGCGGGATTATCGTCTCTTCCACAGCCCAAACCAGGCCAGATCTCTTCAAGATGTCTTCATGAAAGTTGTTCAAGACGTCCTCCTCTACGCCCTCCAACTAGAATCACATCAAATGGGGCAGTATCTATTTAGTTTTGATTTTTACTTTCTTTTCTATGTTTTGCACATGAATACATGCTAGTTAGGGTTCCTCCCTCTCCTCTTCCATGATTTCTCCCCATGCATATTCCTTCCCACGTTTTCCTACTACCCAAGGGGTTTAAAAACCACCCCCAGGTCCGTTCCCTCCATGCTCCACATCTTTCTTTCATTTAAGAATAGCTACTACGCTTAACATAGTCTAACAGGGTTTTATTTCTTGTTTTCGTTGTTTTGGCAGGCACCCAAGCGAAGATCCATGAGGAGCACTCATCCTCTGGCCAGCTGGAGGATGGGAAGAAGGTCCCATCCATCATCTCCCGCACAGAAGAGAACGCGACGGTGTAGGGCGACGCGACAAGAGACGCGTCAGCTAGGGGTGACGCAATATCAGCACTGTCGCGACAACCATGACTGCCGCGACATAAGGTACACCACCGTTCTCTCTCCCTTTCCTAGAGTAGTTAGCCCGCATTATTATCTTTATTTAGCAATACTCTAGGTGGCGATCACATCCTATTTTCCATGCTACCATATTTGATATTCATGTCTGTGTTGAGGGGGGGTACAATCCCTGTGATTACAGTTAGAAGAGAATGTATAGGCCCAAGTGTAGTTGACATCGAGCACCGAGATGATGGGCTTATTGGATGGCCATACCGACGACAGTATTCTCTCAACAGTTTCTACTGTATGTGTTGTCGTCGCACTTTTCACCTTGACTATTCGCCCTTGGAAGGGGAATTGCAGGCACTGATGCGCTGTAGATTGCACTGCCCCTAATGACTCGATCCATGGCGCCCTAAAATGCTTTGTAGGTGTGATCAATGTTCAATACATAGAACTCCACAGACATGACGAGAGGGCCCAATTCTGCTTGCAAAGTGATGACTCCATGGCAGGCACGTCGCGAATTGTCATACGCAGCGATAGTGGTAGGTGTGGGCTGCAGTTGACGTTCTGATATATTGCATGCTCTAAGAGTACTTAGTGGACATACATTGATGGAGGCTCCTGTGTCCACCAGAGCTGCATCGACGGCCACTTTGTTTATAGTGAGTGTCACATATAGGGGCATTTTCCTGGCTTCGGGGGCAGCCAACTCTCCGTCAGAAAAGGTAATGGTGGGTCCCCTGTTCACTATTGAGAGCACTGAGGGTAGATTGTCCGGATTCATGTCCTCGCTGACCATGACTCTTTGCAAAAAGGTCCTGAGAGCATCCTGGTGAGTCTGTGATCTCTTAATGAGCTCCAATATGGAGATCTTGGCGAGAGTCTGATCAAGGTGCTTCAGGATGTCATATTGGGTTCCCGGCGCCGGATCAATCTCTTATGTATCTTGTTGCTGCTGATTGTTGGTTTGCTGACCTGGCATAGGTATGGATGCGCTAGGATACATCCGATGGAACATCCTCCCGCTCCGGAGGTCAAGATTATGGTGGAGTGGAGGGGTAGGGGTGTTAAGGATAGAAGGGTTGGCCAGTAATGGCGCTGGTGTAGGGGAGAAAGGGACGTTGTTGGGTGGAGGGATGATGGGTGACATGACGGGGGAATAGGATGGCGAGGTGATGGTGGCAATGTGGGGTGTGAGGGAGGGAGGCATGGTGGATATAGCTGCGGGAGCAGTGGGCGTGACGTGAGAAATAACCAGAAGCTAGCCTACTTCATGGTCGTCATTGAAGGCCCACTGGGCTTCTGGTGGTGGATGGTGGATAACGGGGTTAACATGCGCAGGCGGAGGAGGTGGTGGAGATGGTTGAGGGTTCGGAGCAGGTTGATGTTGTGGCATGGGGTTACGAATTATGCCTAGATCGTTTGCCAGCTGCTGTGGCTGTTGCTGGTATTGCTGCTGGAAAGGCTGGTATTGCTGTTGCTGTTGTTGTTGTTGCTACGGCTGCTGTCGCCTCTGTTGTTGCTGTTGTTGCCTCTAGCCCTGCAGGTCCCTCAAAGTTTGGATCAACCTCTTCATCTCTACCCAATCAATCTGGTTCTGCTCATGGAGATCGTATATCATGTCCCAGAATTGGAAGCAATCGGACACATTGTGGCCCGGATGACGATGATAGACGTAGTACTTTGTTTGATCGGCCGCCATATTCCAATTTGCCTTCTCAGGAGGGAGTCTTAGGGCATTTAGTGACATAAGGGCTGCAAAGACATCAGCTAGAGACTCGGGCAATGGAGGGTATTGGGCTCTCTTGAGTCCATTGGGTTTCCTGGGGGCATAGCCATTTTGAGGTGGAGGGACCTTGGAGTATTGGCGCTGATCTTGAGGAGGATTTTGTCCTTGGGGAGGTGGCTGCCTATTGTTGTTGTTCCAAGACTGTTGGGTTTGCTTGGTATAGGGAGACCTACCTACTGGGCCTTGGGGGTTGCTAACGGCACCTACTTGTTCATTGGTCTGGATCCCCTCGGTGACTGGGCCTTGCGGCTTCTTGGCATAACGGGCCTTGGGGGTTTCAAACATGGAATGTATAGGCGAGTCCTTGAGTTGGGTTTGGATGAGACGGGCTCAACTATATAATTGGTGCATGGTAGAGATGTCGTTCATGGCCAAAATAGCTCGGTAAGTGGGTGTGGCATTGGAGATCAACAGCTTTACTTTCTCCTCCTCAGGCATTGGGCAATGGACCTTGGTGGCCAAGAGCGCCACCGGTCAGCATAGGTGGAGAAATCTTCTTCTGGCTTCATCTATTCAGCTACCAAATCCACAAAAGAGTATTCGGGTCCCACCGATCCTGGAACTGCTGCAGAAACCTTTCTTGGACGATTGGAAGTCCTCGGCTTCCTCGGGAGGCAAATAATAGAACCCTCTAAGGCTGGACCATCTAATGATTTTCTGAACAGATATGCCATGAGATGGCGATCATACTTGTGTGGTGCTGATTCATAGACAAAATCCTTCAGATGAACATAGGGGTCCCCTACCCCAAAGTATCGATGATATACAGGGAGCTCGGACTGGGGAGGCACCCGGAGGTATTGGAAGGATGGGAGGGCAATGTCAGCTACCTTCCGAGGATCAATCTGCCTCCGGAGGTCATGAAGCTCTTTCTTCATACTTGTCCATTCCACCAAGAAATCGGAAGGAGATTGGATCTGATGCGTAGGGACAAGGGAGCGTGGCTGCTCAAAGGAACGAGACCTCTTGCGAGGGAGCGGAGCTAGTTCGGCCGTATAGTATGTAGTGGGAGGGGATCGAGGCCGAATATCTCGTGGGGGAAGGTAGCTTGGTTCTGAAAAATGAATGGCCCGAGGATGGAGAGGGGTAGGGTCTGCCCCAGACGAAGAAAGGTGGGGAGTTGAAGCGACGTGGGCGGAGGAATCCATCGGTCGGGCTGAACTTTGACCCCGGGGAGATGAAGGTTGTTTCCCCTTGGCAGCCGCTATGAACTCTCGGACTTGGTCCAGAGTGAGGTGAGGAAGGAGCTGGCTGAATTGAGAATGAGGGTCATCACCCCTAGGAGGAGAAGGAGGACGGGATCGGATCCCAGTGATGGAGGGAGGCTGGATATGCCCCGGAAGAGTGGCCATGGAAGGTTGGGCCACCTCCTCGAGCAACCCAAGGGGAAGGGCATCGTCGGAAAGGACCCGGAATTGGTCCATGTCGAAGAGGGGATTATGATAAAGCACGAGGATTGGAGGAGACTGACTCGATCTCCCTAAACAATGACGCATACACCCTCCAACCAATTTGGGTGGACCGACACACCTAAACTCTATCACGACAAGAAAGACAGAGATGAGAAGGGGGGATCAAAGCACTCAAGTTATCATGCTTAAAATGCAAATTTCTTAAGATTCGAACTTGACCTTTTAAATGAATTGATTAAAGAGATGTCACTCGGTCATGCGGTCCCTGATAGGAATGAACTCAAGTGCTCCGGTATGACTAAGGGTGGTACAAACTCACATACGAGGATGGCTCAAACTAAGGATGCAACTGGTACAACCAGCCCGGCGAATTGCAACGTGCGTACGGCCACGGGGACTTACGGAGGTCCTCGGAAGGTGGGCCCGAGTCAGCCTACGAGTGCTCGTAAGTGAGAGGACTCACTCAACTAAGGGGGAACCTGATCAATTGGGATGAGCAGCATATGCAAGGGACTAAATGTCCCAAATGTATGCAAGAATGAAGATAAGGAGCAAACAGGGTGACAAAACGAGTCCTCGGGCAGAGTCACGCCGGCCGGGTACGCCGTGACCCTATCGCGACAGCGCGGGCTGCCACGATAATGACAGTGGCCCGAAAACACAGTGAGTCACCACCCAACTCAAGCAGACTATTCTACAAAACTAAGAAACACCAAGAGACACTACAATGATACAACATGAGTCAGGGAGCAGACCGAAACCGATTCATGGATAAAACAATAACATACAAAGCAAACCTGATAACGCGACGCTCGCCCAAGCCACGACATGTTCGCGTCCCTTCTCTCTGCCGCGATAGGAACTGAAGACATACAAATAAAACTAAACGGAAAACCCAAACCTTGACAGGATACTAACAGACAGAGACACGAGAAAACATGATCTAGGCAATGTAACAAGGATGCATGCTCTCATGGGCATTGGATAGAGAGGACATGGTGTATAATAAACACTGACTTATAACGCGCCCCCCCCGTTGCGTCGCGACAAGGTCGCGTCAATGCGATCGGTCGCGACAATGACAGAACAAGGAAATGCGCAGGAAACAAAGAACAAAACACCAACAGGGCACTATAGTGACAAACAAAAAGAAAGCATGGCAAGCAAACAGTCAGAAAAATCTACGAGGGTGGCATTGAAGGTCCCATCGCGATCGTCAAAAGGTGTAATCAAAGGGATTGTGCTTCCCCTCGACACAGACATGGATATCAAATATGATATCATGGTAAATAGGAAGTGATCGCCACCTAGCAAGTCGCCTAAGAATGAAAATGAGATGATGGCTGACTTAAACTAGGAAAAGGAGAGAGAACAGGAACTGATATGGTGTCGCGGTTGCCATTGGCACCGCGATAGACTGGTAACGCGTCAGCTTTTGTCGACGCGTCTATGGTCGCGTCACCCTCGGTCGTCGCGTTCTCTGAATGTGGGAGAAATAAGGTAGGGACCTTCTTCTCGTCCTCTAGCCGGCCGGAGAACCAGAGCTTCTCGTAGACTTCACCTGTTTGCCTGCCAACCAAAGAAAATCACAACAAAACGCCCTATTAGAATACGTGAAGCATATTATCTATTCTAAACACGGAGGGAAATGGGAGATCATGGTGGGAACGCACCTGGGGTGGTTTTGAACCCCTATGAGTGTGGGAAAAAAAACGTGGGTAGATAGGGAAGTGCTCTATATAAAAATAACGCAAAAATGCATGTAGAAATAAGAGGAGAGAAAGGAGAAGAAAATGAGCCCCATTGGGGCGACTCCCTGGCGTGAGTGCGGCTCCAAGGATGTGCAAGAGCTCCAGGAGATCGTCGGGGTCGCCCTTTTCACGTTCCGTGCTCCGTTAATGGTGGAAGAAGTGGCTTTTGTGGAGTGGAAAGTGGAGGGAGAATGGCAAAATGGGTGGCTGTGGTGCTAAGTATAGGTCAGAGGAGATTTCGGCTGCCCTTCGGGGTGGTAATGAGGCTCCTCCTCTCGTCCTTGAGGAGGGGCCTTTCTTATATAGAGCTTGGGATAGAATTAATGATATTATCTCTTCAAAAAGGTTTTATAAATTAAAATGGAGATAAAGCCCTATAAAAATGGGTTGAGAGTCCTTAGGGATCCTCACAAGAGTCCCTAAGGCTAGGATCCCGCCCCAAGGGGTAGGGATAATCCTTAGGATTAAGTTGAACTCAAAAGAGGATAAATAGGAGGTAGTTAAGGAGGCCAGAGGATTCGGTCACTGTCGCGACGTATCGTAGGGCCGCAACTAAGAAACGTGATGGTGCGGGCGGACGTGACAGCACTGTCTACATACAGAGATAATGCATGGGCTGTCGCGGCTGCCAGGACTGTCGCGACTTAGAGACGCGGCGCCACGAGGCGTCGCGACAATAAATCCACATTATTTGAGAATTATCAGCCAACTACATGATAGGACAAGAGTTATTATGCCCCAAGGACTCTCTCAAGTGATAAATTTCGGGATTTCAAGGCATTTTAATGGTTTAAAGGACTCAAAACAAGGCAAATGATGGGCTCAAGGTGAGTGACCAATTAGGGGCCCACTAAGACAACACGAAAAGTGGTTCAACCCATTAGTCAAAATCGGGTGTCTACAGCGGGGGTCCGGGAGGTCGGGTCGTTACACACATGGCACATGCTTCATATTAATTAAGCAAATACATAAGAACAACCAATGACATGCTTTCTATACATAATGAATAACATGATTCATGAGTTCAAATTCTATTCATATCATTTCACAATTATACACAATTTAATCATGGGAATATGTACATGGTAAATAGCAAACCTAGCATGATATCTAATCATTTTCATATGCATTTATAACACTTATTCACATCTTAAACTTGCTGTTTTAATATAAAATTATCACATTCACATGGTATCACATCTCTTCACATGCTAACACATTCACATTACACATTCACATTACACAATCACATGCTCATATTTCACATTTGCACATTTTCACATTTATACACTTAATTGCCGTGACACATAGTCCGAACCACCATAAAGGACACACATTCACATAACACATACCCGTCACCTAGGAAACACAGTGACGAATCTTGGTAACTACGTAGAACTGGGAGAAGCCCTCTCCACCCTAACCAGTGATACTTGTCCACCTTCAGGATTTCATCCTAATGCCCATAGGATATCACATACACATTGAGCCTTCCCATATGGACTTTACTACAGTACGGCTCCACAGGCTTCTATGGTAGCAGTGTCAATTTTGGCACACATTACAGATAATCACTTTATCACATGGTTTACATTACTCACATACACTATTTAACTCATTCACATGCACTATTTAACTCATTCACATGCTTCAGTTTATAGAACATGAAATTACTATTTCACAGTGGCAAATTGTCATAATTACACCTAAACATGCTGCTAATTACTTTAATTTACATGATTTGACTCATACTCTTAATCATGGTTTAATACCCTCGTTAGAAGCAAATAATACTTACTGACATCACATCAGGACCAAACTTTTATCACAAACTCTATACAGGTAACATATCACATGTTTAATTTTTCAGATTTTTCGCAGCTGTAAAATTGATTTTAACAATTAAACAGATTTCATGCAGATTTATCAAGAAATTCACTTTAACATAACATACAGTAAAACAGTTGGTGTTAACCTCTAAAACCTGAAAACAATAACCCTAATATCATGGAATTTTTTGAAATCTTAATATGCAACAAATATATTTATTCAGAATTAAACATGGTCAGACCTTGCTTATTGTCTAATTACATAAATTATACTAAATAATGTCATGCTCCGAAAATTTACAGAATTTCATGATATGACCTACAAATTGTACCTGTCAAACCCTAATTTTCGAAGCATGCACAGACAACCATAAGTTCGAATAGCATCACACAGACATAATACATGAGGTTCTGTGAAAAACAGAAGAACTAGGCGGCAAGGTCCTTGCCGTCAAGGTGGGTTAACGGCACACGATGTTACCGCCAACTCAGGATCTTTGCGGCAACAAGCTTGCCGTCAAGTTCCTGTCTGCAGAAAGTGCAGACTGAATGCGAATAACTTGGTGAATTGGGGGTTCCAGGACACGAATAAAATCTAGAAAAATTCCTAGGACCTATAGGACATGTCTAGGGATGAGATCCCTCGATTACTTGCTTGTGAATGATTCTCTAAAGGGATTAATTAGTCGCAAAAGTTCTCCACGGACAAGCTAAGAAGATGTAGAAAACTCCTGCCAGATCTGATCTTTTTGTTGATGTAGATCGATCTTTGGAGTCGGGGAAGCCTCAACAATGCAAAGGGCACCTCCCACTCGATGCAGATCGCCGGAAGAAGCCCACACAAACCGGATCAAGCTTTGCAAAAATTCAGTTTTTCTCACAACAACACCCTAGGTTTTGCTTAAGCCAAAAAGACCTAATCTGAGCGAAAACTAGGTGTTTTATAGGCCTAATGGGTCGGGGTACGCATTACGTTAGGTTTCCTACCGTTGGGGGGTAGTTTCCTAAACAAGAACCGCAAGAAACGCAGTCGTTTTCAGATCTGAAATCGCAACACAACTGGAGAAGTAAATGACCACATTGCTGCCGTTAACAAGAAATTAGCGTCCATCGATCTGGACGTCAACATGAAGTCAACGACACACTGGTTGCCGTCAACCTGCCCTTAACGTCAATGGATGTTGACGTTAACTGGAATTTCGGGCAGATAACAAAAATATTTATAACATACATACACCATATAAATACATACAATTAGCACTACATTATATAAATACAATATGTACAGAATTAAATAAAGATAATATGTGCAGAAATAAACATATATATATATATATACATATGCACATAAGTAAATAAATAATTATAACATGAAACAAATCAAATAAGCATAATATGACAAAGATCGGGGGCCTTACACATCGATTGCTTCATATACATCGATTGTCTAAAACATCGATTGCCTATGTTTCACATCAACTGCTTCATATACATCTATTGCTTCATATACATAGATTGTCGAAAACATTGATTGCTCATGTTTCATATCGATTATATGTATCGATTGAATCTTTTCACATCGATTGTTTATATTGATCATATTGATTAACTTCTGTATCGATTGTTTCTGACTCCGACTTCTTGACAGCCGAAGTCTATGCATAGTTGAAGCATGTCACCTACTCTGACTTTGATATAGTTTAATTATGTTTACTATTGGAGATGTACTCCGACTCTTCGCAAGTTGATGTATGATATCATCTGTAGGTTTATTAAAATAGCACTCCGACTCTTTGAAAGTTGAAGTTTAATATCAACTTCTATGATCAACCATATGTAGATGATTTTAATTATATGTTATTATTTGCAGAACTGTTGAAGCATTATCATCATTATTATTCCGATGATCCTCTTAATTCTTATGGGATCTTTTAAGAGAATAAGAATCACATATATGACTTTCATTGTGTTTTTTTTTTTCAAATTCAAATAGTTTAGCGGGAAATTGACTCTAATGTATTCAAATTTAAAATCTCTTTTCTATTATCTTGAAACTTGAAAGATTTGTATATCTTCTCTCTAACTCACTGTAAAAAATGAAGTTCTATGTTTACATGACATATGGTCAGTAGAAAATGCGGTCGTAGGTATAAGCAGTATGGTTTATCTGTCAGAATTCACCTACCACATCCCCTTTCTATCAGAACACCATGTTTTGAGGAAACATCTTTGCAAAACCCATACAGGTGTCTGTTTGTCTTTAAATGCACTAAACATATGTCTGTCTAAACTCTTTTATGCATTATATATTTTTGGTATCTCACCTACCTCTAAAAGAATGGAGGTATCTGTGTTTTCTTGACGATGTAGATATTTAGCTACCCACTAAAGCATGCTAGCTTACAGTCATGGGTATAGAGCTTGCAGACATTTATTGAAGATGTTAAATAAATCCATGAAGCTATCTGTATAGCCTGAAGCCTTTGAGACTCAAGGGCTAATGATCTGATGATGGACATCTCAGAAATCTCAAGTCTCAATACCCAACGCTCAGATTCAAATGGCTATTTTCTAACGACTATCTGCAAATGATTGCTTTCAAATGGGAAACTTCTAAAGATTATATATGAATGTAAAAGTTTGAATTACAAGTATCCATCGTTGTTGCAATTTACATAGACAGCTCACACACACAAAAGAGAGAAAAGCTCAAGATTTGAAGAGAGCCTACTGCTTCAAGCTTCGACTTCCAAGCTCTCTTGCATTTAGAAGTCTTTCTCTTTGGGTGGCATTCTGCATTCTATTTTTTCTTTTCAGTCCACCTTCTTAGAGTCAGAATGAGTCATAGATTCCATTCATACTTTTATCTCTTTCAGATTTTCTGTGTTTGTTCATTCTTCTGAGTAGTCACACTGTGTTATTTGTGTGTAAGAAACCAGCAGGGGGTTTGTTCCCTGTAGTGCCCCTCTGTGAAGGGAAGACCAACTGTTGTAGGTGGTTGTAATACCCTTCTGTGAGGGAAAACTTGCTTGGGAGCAAGTGAGTTGTAATTTCTCTCAGGTTGAGAGAAGGCCAAGAGTTCTTAGCAGTTAGTGAAAATCCCAAGGGGTTCTTGGGGACTAGATGTAGGATTTCCATATGGAAGGGCTGAACCAAGATAAATCTATATGCACTTTGTGTGATTGATTTTGCCAAGCTTTTCACTTGTTTCACACACACTACACCAAATACTAGCATTTTCTATCTAGTATTATCTGTTTTCAGATAAATTTTAAAAGTGCAAGAAGTCCTATTCACCCCTCCCCCCAGGACATCTGCAACTCCATCCCAATCCAACAAGTGGTATTAGAGCGAGGTCTTCTCAGAAGAATCGAAAAATTTCAGAAGAGATGGCAACTGCAACTCACAACTATGAAGGACAATCTGTCACAAGACCACCATTCTTTGATGCTGAAGATTACCAGTATTAGAAGATGAGAATATAATGCTTCATCTGAGGCATAGACTTTGATTTGTGGCAGGTAATAGAGCAAGGTGATTTTACTATACTTGTTGATGGTACTTTTGCCCTATCTATAGCTGATAAAAGGAATATATCTCTAAACTATAAAGCTAAGAATTATTTATGTTGTGCATTATCTAAAAACGAATTCAATAGGATATCTGCATGTAAAACTACTAAGGAAATGTAGGATAAACTACAGTTAACATATGAAGGAACTCATAAGGTTAAACAAACTAGAATAGATATTCTTGTTTCCCAATATCAACAATTCAAGATGCTGCCCAACGAAAATATTACTCAAATGTATAATAGATTTACTAATATAATAGTTGGTTTAGGCTCACAAGGTAAAAATCTTACCATTGAAGAAATAGCAAGAAAAATTCACAGATCATTAACTCATTCATGGACCCCCAAAGTCACTGCTATTGAAGAAGCGCATGATCTTATAGAACTTTTTATTTATAAATTAATTGGGTCTATAATGGTAAATGAAGTTAACATGGAAAGATTTTCTGAAAGCTTTTCAAAAACGAAAATGCCAAATGCTTTGAAGGTTGCAGATTCCTCCTCTTCATCGTCTGATGATTCAAAAGAAAAATCTGAAGATAGTGATGATGCTGCTATGCTATCAAGAAAACTTCAAAGGATTTTTGCCAAGAAAAAGGAGTTCGGCTTAAAGAGATATTTCAAAAGGGAAATGAAGAAAGAACCAACATGCTATGAATGCAACCAGCCTGGACATTTCAAGTCAGAATGTCCGAAACTCAAAAAGAGAGATCAGGCTGACAAGCATGAGAAGAAGAAAGACAAAGAAAGAAAGTTCAGAAAATACAAGAAAAAAGCCATGGCCGCAGCTTGGGACAATAAGAAGTTACAAGTTCGAACTCATCAAGTTTAGAATTGGAAGAAGAAGAACAAGTAAATCTATCCCTTATGGCAGAACTAGATCAGGTAAATTCTGAAACTTCATTCACGTCATGTCCAGAATCTGATTCAGAAAGTTTGAAAGATGTATTTAATGAGTTGTATGATAAATACAAAACTATAGTTAAATAAATGAAAGTGGTTAAACTAAATCTAATAAACCAATAAAAATTCAACACTTTTCTAAAAAACGAAGTAGAAAGATTAGGATAGCACCTAGCTGAAACTAAAAGAACAAATGAACTATTATGTGAAGATTTAAAGACTAAAAGTGGTAAAATCATGGAACTTGAATAAAATCTAAATGAATTAAAAAATGAAGAAAGATTAAGAGAAGAAAATAACTATTTAAGAGCTACCATAGATAAAGTCACAATCTGCAAAACATCTTTAGTTGTAAAACTAAAAGGTGCTAGAATAGGTAAAAAGAAATATGGAGTAGGTTATACACCTCCAGTAAATGTAGAAGAAATTGTGTATCTTGAAAAATATCCAACCCCTAAGTTTGTAAAAGAAAATGAAATTAAAAATCCTAAAAGGGTTAATTAATATGTTTACAAACAGAAACTTAAAACTAATAACACTACAAATTCAAGGTATGCATATGATTTGTGTTGTAGAAATTGTAATCAATTAGGACACACAGTCAGCACATGTACTACTAGACACGTATGTTGGATTCCAAAAACTAACCATCAAGGACCCAAGAAAATTTGGGTACCAAAAATCTCAACTTAATTATGTTTGTAAGGGCGCCTGAGAGTATCTAAATGGTATTTGGATAGTGGGTGCTCAAGGTATATGACAGGAGACAAAAAATTATTTACAAGTATCAAACTTGAAAATGGTCAAGTCACATATGGTGAAAATGGAAAAGGAAAAGTGATAGGTCGTGGAATAGTAAGAACAAAAGAAAAGGATTTAATAGAGGATGTTATGTGTGTTGAAGGATTACAATATAATCTCATCAGTATCAGTCAACTGTGTGACAAAGGTCACTTAGTGAAATTTTAGAACGACAAGTGTGTTATTCAAAAGGATGGAAAGATAATTTTTGAAGCTCTAAGAGTTAAAAATCTGTACACCTTACAACTAGCAGAACTGAAAGAAGTCAACTTGTGCCTTGTAACTACGAAGAATGAAGAGACTAATCTATGGCATAGAAGGCTAGAACATGCAAGCACTTCAGTGATCAAGAAATTAATCAAGCATGATTTAGTTGAAAGTCTTCCAAAGCTGAAATTGAAGAAATCTGGTATCTGTACAGTTTGTGCAAAAGGAAAGGAAATCAAGACATCATTTGAGTCCAAGACCTTGGTAACAACCTCTAATCTATTAGAACTCATCCACATGGATTTATTTGGACCTATAAGAAAAGTAAGTTTTAGAGGAAAGGTATATGGCTATGTATTTGTTGATGACTATTCAAGATACACTTGGGTATCATTTTTAGAAGCCAAATCAAAAACCTTTTAAACTTTTTGAAATTTAGTAAATTAGTACAGAAGAACTAGAAATATCAAATAATCAGTATTAGATCTGATCATTGTGGAGAATTCAAGAATGAAGAATTTGTCAGATTCTGTAAAGAAAATGGCATAGAACATAACTTCTCTACACCAAGAACACCTCAGCAAAATGAAGTAGCAGAAAGGAAGAATAGAACACTGCTGGACATGGCCAGAACAATACTTACAAAATACAATCTACCAAGATACTTTTGAGAAGAAGCAGTCAACACAGCCTGTTACATCATCAACAGGTGCATGATCAGACCAATTTTGAAGAAGACACCTTATGACCTATACAGGGAGAAAAAACCAAACATGAATCACCTTCGACCTTTTGGTTGTAAATATTTCATTTTGAATAATGGTAAATATAATTTTAAAAAATTAGATGTGAAAAGTGATGAAGGATTTCTACTGGGATATGTCTCTAAACCTAGAGGATATAGGGTGTTTCATAGAAAAACTTTAACAATTGAACAAACAGTTCATGTTTTATTGATGAAACTAACCCTTCTATTAAGAAAATAGAAGAAGTAGAAAATGTTGTTGAAGAATTGTGTAGGGATCTAGAACAAGCTTCTTTTTAAGAAAAAGGTGAAGATAAGAAAGATCCTCTAGTAGAAGAACTGCAACAACAAGAAGAAGCACATGAAGAACTACCTAGATAACTGAGGTATCACAGAGATCATCCAAGAGAAAATATCATAGGCGATCCTCAAGACATGGTAAGAACAAGAAGTATGAATATTTCCTGTGATTATACTGCATTTATTTCTCAGATTGAGCTTAGGACAATCAATAATGCATTGACAGATGAATCTTGGATCCTAGCTATGCAAGAGAAACATAACCAGATCCAACGCAACCAAGTTTGGACTCTTGTACCTAGACCTTCTGACCATCCAATTATTTGGACCAGATGGGTCTTCAGAAACAAAATGGATGAATCAGGAGTAATTACTAGGAAAAAGGCTAGACTAGTAGCACAAGGATATTCCTAAGAGGAAGGCATTGGTTTCGATGAAACATATCCTCAAGTTTCTAGATTAGAGATAATCAGAACTTCATTAGCATATGCATGTTCTCTTAATATCAATTTGTATCAAATGGATGTTAAAAGTGCTTTTCTAAACGATTTAATAAAAGATGAAGTTTATGTTGAGCAACCACCTGGTTTTGAAGATACTAAATATTCAAATCATATTTTTGACTAAAAAGACATTGTATGGTCTAAAACAAGCTCTAAGAGCCTGATATGAAAGACTTAGTGCTTATCTTCTATCACATGATTTTTCAAGAGGAAAAGTAGATAGTACTTTATTTATTAAGAAATTTTCTGAAGGGATCTTAATTGTACAAATATATGTTGATGATATTATTTTTGGTTCTACTAATGAATCGCTTTGTAAATTCTTTGAGAAACTTATGCAAAGTGAGTTTGAGATGAGCATGATGAGTGAGCTTAATTACTTTCTAGGCTAGCAAATCAAGTAGACCAAGGAAGACACTCACATTTGTCAAACCAAGTATATTTTAGACTTGCTTTCTAAATATAGTTTTGACAAGTGAAAGCCTTTAGGAACTCCCATGAGCTCAGAAATGAAGATAGATAGTGATCCAATTGGCAAGAAGGTAGATCAAATGATCTATAGAGGTATGATTGGGTCATTACTCTATCTTACTGCTAGTAGATTAGACACAATGTTCAGTGTCTATTTGTGTGCCAGATTTCAGGCTGATCCTAAAGAATCTCATATTAATGTTGTAAAAGAATTTTTAGATATCTTATAAATGCAAGTAAATTGGGTTTATGGTATCTCAGTTGTTCTGAATTTAAATTGCTTGGATATAGTGATGTTGACTATGCTGGATACAAAATAGACAGAAAAAACACTTGTCAATTTCTTGTAGGATGCTTAATGCCTTGGTCTTCTAGAAAATAAAATTCAGTAGCATTGTTCACGACAGAAGCAAAATACATTACAGCTGGAAGTTGCTGCACTCAGTTATTGTGGATCAAACATCAACTGGAAGACTATAGTCACAAATTGCATGAAATCCCAATGCTATGTGATAATACAAGCATAAATAATCTGACAAAAAATTCTATCCAGCTTATAGGAACTAAGCACATTGAGGTCAGACATCATTTCATCAGGGACCATGTAAGTAATGGTGATATTTTACTTGAATTTGTTACTACAGATAATCAATTAGCTGATATTTTTACTAAACCACTCCCGAATGATAGATTTACTTCAATTAGAAGAGAAATAGGTATGTGCAATCCTAATTGAATGCTTAAAATTTTTAAGTACATTGTTTAATCTATCTATTGTCAACTTTTTCTAAGTCCTGAACATTCGACTTCTGGGTAGTTGGAGTTTAGGAAGTCGGAGTTTTGGTAGTCGACTTTTATGTAGTCAGAGTTTCTATTTATTCAAAAAAAAAAAAAACAAAAAGTGGTTACAATTATTTTGGGGGGAGAGTTAAATAATTGATTATTCATTTAATCTCAATCGTTCATCCCCCTCTCTATGGTTTGTCATAAATCTCCCTTCTTTATTTAGATCTTTCCTTCTCTCTTTCCAAATCACCTCATTTGAAACGTCTCTGACTCCTCTGTCTTTTTCCTGGTTCTGGCGTTCGTTCTTCAACCCGACGGAGCCCCTACCAAGCATCTGTCGATTTTTCTTCAACCTCTCTGAAGAAAGGTAGGATCTATGACACCTATGAATTCATTTCACATCTCCTTTGCAATCGGCCTTAGTTTCTTCCCTTGTTTTGGTCTAGATGGCCTCCTCTAGGGCTCTCGATGGTTCCTTCTTCACCCCAGAGCAGTTCTAGAGACTAAACTCTGCCAAAGCCTCGATGTGCCCTGGGAAGATAGTAGATTTCTCAAAGTTAATGGGCCGACTCAGTTCATTAGTAGAAACCCTAGATATAATGGGTTGGACAAGGCTGTGCCAGATCTGTGATCTAACTTATGAGGATGCAGTGAAGGCATTTTATGTGACCCTTCAAGTCTCAGCAGATTGGCCTCTACAAGGTTACATCAAAGGTACTCAAATTTCCATCATTGGAGATTTGCAATATCAGTGAGGTTGTGTCTGTGGAGAAATAGAAATTAGGGATTGTTGGTAGCCTTGGAGCTATTTCAAGAAGCGGGCTTCTTATCAATGAGCTCTCTGCAGAAAGAGGCTCCTCCATGCCATCATCACCACCATTATCACTCCTAGGGCTGGGACACATTCGTCCATCATAGCCAGAGATAGCAACTTACTATTTTAGGCTATTCAGAGGCATCAAGTCAAACTGGCCACTATTATTCAAGAGAGGATGGGAGGGTCCAAGTACCTTCAAGAATCTCTTCCTTATGGACCTCTACTCACAGTTATTTTCCAAAGATTTGAAGTGGATTTGTCAGATGAAATTTCTATACCAGTCAAAGAGAAGATTGGGCTATCCACCCTTCACAGAAGTCATTACATTTTACGGGATAAAGCCCAAAATATTTGGACTAAGGACTCTGTACTCATGATAAATTTCCTGATGAGGTACAAGGCTCCTTCTCTGTTCATCTAGTTCAACCTCCAATAGCTAGAAGAGATGTAGTAAGAGATGAAATAGTAGCACAAGAACCAGCTCAAGTAGGAGCAACTAGACCCACAGAAGAAGAACCAACAGGAATTTCCCTTGAGCAAGATCTCACTAAAGAAACCATTAATCAAGTGCTTAGAGATCTTAAAGGAAAAGCAGTAGCTCATGAAGAAGATGTTGGATTGAAATGGCAGATTCACAGTCCTAGAGGGGGGGTGAATAGGACATTGTAACTTTTCAAATTTCTTTTGAAAAACACAACACTAAGTAGATGTGTTAGTACTTGGTGTGGTGTGTGTGATTCAAGTGTGAACTTGGCGGAAAACAATCACACAGAAAATTGCACAAGAGATTTATCCTGGTTCGGCCCTTCCCACATGGAAGTCCTACATCCAGTCCTCAAGCCAACCACTTGAAATTTCACTAAATTGCCAATCAACTTGGCCTTCTCTCACCCTTGAGAGGAAATTACAACACCCACTTGCTCCAAAGAAAGTCTTCCCTAAAACAGGGGTAAACAAGACTGCCTTATACCAAAGGCCTTCCCTTCACAAGAGGGGCAATGCAGAATCAAATTTCTGCAGAAATTACAACAGAAATGAAGGAAGAAACTCTTGTGTGTTTGCCTCATGAATGAGCACATAACAGACACTTTCCAGCAGGATTGAAAGATAAGGAGTTCAATCTAAATCCTAGCTGAAGCTACTTGGGTGGACTTTGAAATAAAAGCAATTACAGTTGCCACCCAAAAGATAGATCTTCAGAACAGGAATTTCTGAAGAGATTCTCTCAAATAAGAACTGAGCAGGAAGGATTTGAGAGATCTTGAAGAATGCAAGATGAGCTTTCAAGGAATTGTCTTGAACACTATGCCTTGTTGTTTTTTCTTCAAGAGCTTTCTTCATTTTTTATAGTCTTCAAAAACTAGCCGTTTGGAAGAGATTCGTTGGAGTAGATAGCCGTTGGAGTAAGATGGCTGTTGTGTTCTTAGTCGTTTGGAGATCTTTGGGGATCCTTTAGATCTTGGAAGGTTTATCCGAAGGGCCATGAATTTGGTCTCTTTCCAAGGTCTTCAGAAATAGGAGCAAATGCTATAGCTAGAAGATAAGCTATTTAAGGTCTTGAGCTGAGCAACCCATGCCAGACATGTGCTCCAATAAATGCCTGTTTAGCAGGGACAAGACAAAGACAAAAGCATCTCCATACCATCGTGGTAGGAGGGTCAGTGGAGTACAACAAACAGTATGGAACCTAGTATTCTTAGTCATTCAGACAGACGAAAAGGTAAAGTATGGGTCTGTCAGTGGTAGGTGAGGTGGTCAGAAGCCATGCATCTGAAACTTACATAAATGCTTTGTGTCTCTTAGAGATATAGGCTGAGGCAAAGGATACAAAGACTGTAAATTTAGAAATAAATTGCAAAGAATATTTTGCATAAATTCGAATGTACTGAATTTCGTCAGAAGAAATATATTAAAATAATGATCATGAAATTTGTCACTGATTTTATACTTAAGAACTTTAAGATTCAGCAAAGATCTAATAGAAATATTGCCTGACAGATAGAACTGACAAAGGTACAAGTACACAACTAATAGTGTAGTCAAATGCAGTGGAATAGGTAATTCGACTTAGAAGTAAGCATGATTTGACTACAGTAGGAACTATGTAAATGGACTACAATAGAGCAACCATCAGTCGAATGTAGTGTAAGACTGAGTTGAGGTGGTGAGTCAAATGATGTTTATTGTGAGTCGAAGTCTTGAATCGAATACAGTGTAAAAGAGTGAGTCGAAGTCATGAGTCGAATACAGTGTAAAAGGCATTCGATTGTATGAGTCGAAGTCATGAGTCGAATATAGTGTAAAAGACATTCGACTGTATGAGTCGAAGTCATGAGTCGAATACAGTGTAACGTTGCGGACTTAGAAGATTTTCAAGATTTGTGACTGAGCTTCTGAATGAGTCGAATACAGTGTAAGACATTCGACTGTATGAGTCGAAGTCATTAGTCGATATAGTGTAACGTTGCGGACTTAGAAAGATTTTCAAGACTTGTGACTGAGCTTCTGAATGAGTCGAATTAGTCGAATATAGTAGGCTATAGAGATAGTCTGTGCCTTTGAAAATTTTGGGCATTGAATCTGTCCAGAAATTTTTGTGATATATCTATATTATGGAAAATACATATTTTGGGATTTATTTTAGAGGCAAAATATATATTTAAATATTTGTCATAGCAAAATCATTATTATTTAAAGACTTAGGGGTAGTTGCTCAACAATTCTCCCCCTTTTTGTTAATGACAAAAAAATCTTTAAATGGTAGCTGATAGCTTGATATATCATATAAATTTCTATTATATTTTAAGATGGCTAAGAGACTGAGTAGCTACCTTTTCTTTTCTCCCCCTTTGTGGCATTAACATAAAGGATAGCAATCAGATAATGTAAAAAAAAAAGATAAAGGGCATTAACTTCATTCATACAGAAAAAGAAATAAGTGTCTGAAGCAAACATTGAAGTAAATTACTGAAAAAAGATAAGCAAGACAATGTTTTTAAGTTCTGGTAGAGCTGGGGATAGAGAGCAGCAGGGGAATCTTAGCCAGGAATGGCTCAATAAGGTTCCAAAGCTTCAGCTCATTGATGGGGAAAGTGTGGTCAAACTTTGTATAGTCCACATTGTAGGTTGGACTGGTGAAAGGCAATTTCTTCAGAGACTTGATGTGGCGCCTTCTGTAAAAAGCGCGTTTGAGGCTAGCCTTGTCTGGATCCATGATACATTTGATCTGAAGGGGAGTGAACTTCTTAGTAGCTGCCAGTGAGAGAAACTCATGGAGAGTGATGTTTTAGTGGAGACCAATCGAGAGAGCTGCATCCTTGGCCTGATAGTAGTACAAATATCTGTGTGCCCATTTGAGGCCTATGTGCTTTTTCAGGTCTAGGAGGCTCTTGGAGTGATACTCATTTAGAGTGAGTTTCATTTTCTGGCATTGAGCATGATGATCTGGATAAGCTTTCTCCCATTTATCAGGAGTGAATCGTTCAGACTCAGCAAAACTTAATTGGAGATCAAGAAGGTTCTTTTGAAATTTGGGTATGTGAAGAAGGATGAACCTCTGAAAACTGAGCTTGGACTTGTACTTGATCTTGAACCTTGTAGAAATCCGGAGGAGTCTGTTATAGAGGGTATCAGCAAAGGTGCCTCTATAGAAAACAGCTCCTACAAGGGGTGGATGGAGATCAGGTAACAAGGCTACTGACATTGAAGGAACCACTTGCCTTTGACCTCTGATGAGCATATCATATTGGCCTCTTGAGACATCATGTAGACCAAGGTTGAACCTCTCAAAATTGAAGGCTTTCATTGCAGTATATTTGGCCTGAGAATCTCTAAGAAGAGTGGCAAAGAGGTCATGAAACTGGAGGGAGATATGTGTATAGATTTTGAGGTGGTGGTTCCGGGATTGGGCTTCCTGAATCTCATGGCTTCCTCAGGGTAGAGATCAACAAACTCTTGAGGAGTCAGACAGTGACTCTTCTGAGAAACAAATTGAAGTTCAGAGATGGAAACCTGGGAAGTTTTGATAAGGTTGGAAGCCAGTGTTCAAAAGTGAAACCTGGCATGTTATGGATTTCAAGAAAGGCTCTAATTTGAAGGTATTCTCTGAATAGAGTCATGAACTGAGGAGAATGGTAGACAAAGGAATACCAAAATGGAGGAAGAAGTAAAGCTGATATGTCTCCCAATTTGGGACCACGGAAAGCTGATAGTTGGAGGCTGGGGAGCATTTCAATTATTTGCAAATGGGTTTTCTGAGAACCCAGTTTGGGAACACTTGGCAGAGATGAATAAAATTGTGGAGGTTGGGTGTGAAGGATTCAAGTGAAGGTGTGGAAAAGATCTAGAAGGGGGGGATGAATAGATCTAAGCCACTTTTTGCGGAAGCTTATACAATTTAAAAACACTTTTGAATCAGAGGCAATTTTATCAGTGAAAAACCACAGATCTGAAGAGATTTGAGTAAGTTGGACAAATAGATGTGAAACAAGTTGATTAAGTGAATATTAACTGATCCTAAGCAAGCATCTAACGGATGAAATGATCAAACCACAATTAGACAGATGCATAAGGATTTTTAGGTGGTTCGGAAATCACCCAAGTGATTCCTACATCCACCCCTCACACCCCGTGATGATTCACTAAAACAACTGGGTAACACACCCACTGGAGCCTGACAACTCCAACACTTGAGAGCTTACAACTCACACAACTTCTAGAGTAAGACTACTCTAGAACAACTGAGCAAGACTACTCAACACAACCTTGAGTTAGACAACTCAAACGGAGCACAACAGCTCACAACAACCTGAGCACAATGCTCACACAACTTGAGCACAATGCTTACATAAGACTTGCTAGACACCAACTCAAGACATAGACCTTCTAACAACAGATCTAGTCGAAAATGAGAGCACTAATGAGAGCTATGCAGAAGCACTTGCATAATCTCAAAAGATATCTCAGAAGAACAGAAGTACAATGAATTGTATTAAATAACTTCGTTCTTCAAGTGTACTCCCTTGTAGAACTTGGATTGGAAGAGGCTTGCAATCTTGAAGTCCAAAACCGATGCTCTGCACTTTGGAATTGTTGGATCTTCCTTGAATTCTTCTCCAACGAAGGCTTCTACTGGATCTGCTTCCTTGGGATGCTTCAGAGATTTCTACAGGGATCACACTCCAATTCTCACACTTGAATTGGTGAGAATTGGTCTTCTGGAAGTACACAGAGAGCAGAGGAGGGAGACGACCTCTTGTAGCCGCCAGGAAACTTTTCAGGAGGCTCTAAGAGTTAGTTGGGTCTCTTTTTTTTGATGGAGGGCCGATTAGGGACCTTTTATACTCAAAAGATTCCAAAGATACCCTTTGGGTACAAGGGCACACGATTCTAGGTTGATACCCCATCGCCCTAGGCTGACACGTGGCAAACATCCATCTTAAGGTGGAATCTTTCCGTAGTGTGTCGACCTGCCCTGGTGGTGAGGTCGACCTGCTGTCCCAATTCACAAATAGGCTGTTCTGGGAACGGGGTCTAGTGTCGACCTGCTCTGGTCCTGTGTCGACCTGCTGTCCCAATTCTGCAAACAGGCTGTTCTGGGAACTGAGTCCAGTGTCGACCTGCCCTGAGAGTGTGTCGACCTGCTGTCCCAATTCTGCAAGCAGGCTGTTCTGGGAACTGAGTCCAGTGTCGACCTGCTCTGAGAGTGTGTCGACCTAGGTAGTGTAAATCCTGGAATCTGCAACTCGTGTCGACCTGCTTCTGGACTAGTGTCGACACAGTCTAGGAAATTCTTTAGCTTTTTGCCTTTGAGACTGAGGTTTGTGTCGACACCATTGAGGGGTGTGTCGACACTTCTTTTGCAAAAAGTGTTTGTACCTGAAAATTAAACACATATATCATTAGTTAAATGATTTATCATGAACATAAATGATAAATGTGATTTGAAACATGCTTTTTAAACATTGACTTCAGGTATGATGTTTTTGACATGTTTCATTTAAATTGCTTTTAAAAACACCTCTTGTCATCATCAAAATAGGAGGGAAATGATATGAATATACACTCAACCCAACAATCTCCCCCTTTTTGATGATGGCAATAATAAATCCATATTACAATGTGGTTTTGATGAAGTGTGATTTTAAGCAATTTTTGTTATTCACATTTTTATTTTCTTTTTGTTTAAACTTGTCAAAGACCTTTTGATATTTTTTTAGTAACAGATGATGATGTACTTGTGGAACACAATGTTACTTGAAATGAGAATTTTTGTACACAGAAGTCAAGCAACTTGACAAGTATTTAAACAATCACATTCACATAAAGATTTTCATTCACATTGAAGTCACAATTGAAGATTTCATTCAAGCTAAGCAGAAAAGCATTTCATTTCATTCATCAAGAGAACCATTACAATCATTCCAAAATTACAAAAGAACATTAACATTTCTCTTTCTTTCTTTCTTCTCCCCCTTTGACATCATCAAAAGAAAAATTACATTAAGTAGAAGATGGAGGAGGAGGAATGGGAAGTAGGATGGTCTCAATATCAGACAGTCTTTTCTCCATGAGGTCAAGCTGGACTTGATTTGATCTTGAATGGTTTTAAGTTTTGTGAGCAAGAAGTGTTCCATTCTATCTGAATTCTCTATCAAGGTAGCTTGAATTCTTGCTAGATCAGCTGCAATGGGTTGTGAGGATGAAGATGATCCAGCTGACCAACCAGGTCTTTGCATGATCTTGAATTCCTTTGTCAAATCAGATATCTATGTATCAATATGTGCATTGAAGTTCCTCATGCTTTCCAAATCATCCACAAAATGAGCAAGGACAGTCTTGTGCTGTGATCTCATGTAATGTCTGCTTGGTGTTGAAGACATCAGCTTGGGAATTTGCCAGAATTCCCCTGAGACTGTCTCCAATTTGTCTTGGTGCTCCTTCAGCTCTAATGAGGCATCTGCCAGTGTACCAATCAGTCTGTTGAATCTTTGAGCTGCATAGTCTGAGGTAGCTTTTTGTTATATGAATTTGGCAGATACTGTGTTCTCCAATCTTTGAATCCTCAACTCAAATGTTTCTGACTTGGTTTGGATGGAGGAGTTCAAGGTTTCAAATTTTTCATTGAAGAAGGAGAACAACTCTGGTGGAACAGAAGGCCCACCAGAGGATGTGGATGGTTGGAATGTGGGCTGTGGAGATTTAGAGTGTGTGGGTTGAAACTGAGGTTAGAGAGGGGCATGAACTGGGATATCACCTTCAGTTGAAATTTGAGGTTGTTCCTCATTCAAAGGAGCCTGATCCTCTTGAGCTTGGGGCTGGTCCCCTTGAGCTTGAGGCTGATCCTCCTGACCTTGGGGCTTGTCCCCTTGACCTTGAGGCTATTCCTCTTCACCCTGGGGCTGGTCCCCTTGATCCTGAGGCTGTTCCTCTTGAGCTTGAGGGGCCTCAACCACAACTAGCCCTCTCCTAACAAGATTGCCCTCCAGTCTAAATCCCATAAATTTTTGAATATTCTTGAAGGTGTAGATGTTGGGCTTAGGAATAGATTGGGATTTCTCATTCTCCAAGGGCACACCAAAATGCTGGAAGACTGAGGTCAGATGTGCAGCATATGGTAGAGATCTTTTGAGGTCCTTCCTTGTTGTTTCAGATATGATTTGATACATAATGACATGAAGATTGATTTTGATATCTTTAACTATGCAATACAGAATAACCTTTGAATATCTGTCAACCTGTCCCTTCCACCACCTTGAGGAGTGATAATGGTGGTCAATATGTGGTGTATGATTCTCAACACAGGGGGAAAGGAATTTGTGTTGAATCTTGTAACATGGGTTTATTTGGGATCAGATGCATCAGAAGGTAGGCCTGTCAAGATAGAATAGGATTCATGAAGATCAAATTCAAATTCATGATAATCTGCCCCTTCATCTGGTACTTTGAAAAGAGGCAGCTATATCAGTCGGCATGTCAATAACTATGCCCTTAACCTTTGATTTATATCCAACATCAGTGCATTTCAAGTTCTTATAAAATTC
This sequence comes from Colocasia esculenta, assembly GCA_014218235.1. Lineage (NCBI taxonomy): Eukaryota > Viridiplantae > Streptophyta > Magnoliopsida > Alismatales > Araceae > Colocasia > Colocasia esculenta. Next base: position 30,518,318 of record CM024761.1, on the reverse strand, counting down.
CCTAACAAGTCTTGGATAAGAATTTGAAACTCTGAGATGAATATCAACCAAGACTGAAGAGAAAAATAGGTCTGAATTTCTGGAAATGAGTCTGCTAGCTGATGTCTGATAAGTCCACTATCCTGGGCTTTAAAATAAGCTTGGCTTCACTAGTAGAGTCTTGAGACTTGGAAGACTCTGAAGATGATGATGATGACTTTGAAGAGTCTCCAGAAGGGGAGCCCGGATTCTCTTTCTAGAAACCCTACCTCTACCTGAAGAAGATGGTCTACCTCTCTTGGTGCAGGCTGAGGTGCAAGAGGACCCTGGTTGCTCTGCAGGGTCATTCCTCCTTTTGTTCTCCTTTCGAACTGAGGAACATCATCCTCTTCCGGAACTGGCCTGGAGGAAGCCTGAGATTTTGCTCCACGGCGAGGACCCAACTTTCTCACCATGGTGCAAGAATGGAATGGAATCGGGTTTGATGAAGGAGAAGAGATGATTGAGAAAGGGTTTTGATTGAGAAGGAATGTGAGGGATTTCTTGCCGGAAACGAGAGGAAAAGCATCGTCGGGTCGACCTGATGCCTAAAAGGGGTTGCAGTGGTGCAATACCCCGCAGGAACAGCAAGGCTTATCTGGAACCCACGACTTAAAATGTTCTGGCAAGAGGGCAGTGTCGACACAGGAAGAAGGTAGTGTCGACCTGACCTAGAAGTGTGTCGACACGAGTAAGAATGGTGTCGACCTGACCTTTGAAGAAAATTTGAATTAATTTTGTGAGAGGAAAATTTGAGAAATTTTGGGACATCTTTAGAATGATAAGCAATGAGGGGAATTATCATTTCAAGGATTTTTTAAGAGGCTTAAAAATTCATTGTTATATTTTGCAAAAATTCATCACAATTCAAGTTTTCAAACAATTTCCAACAGGATATTAGCATTCCAAGACTTGAATCAACAAAATGAGAAATTGAGGGATATAATATATCTAACAATCAACTATAAACTACCATATTTCTCAACTTTAAAGAATTAAGATGTCATCTAGACAAATACAATTGTGTTGAAAATAAAAACAATCTCAAAGAACAACTGGATGAGGAATGAAGATGATTCTTTCTAGACACATCTCCAATAATGTTCACATTTTGTTCTTTTAACAAACTATCAAATGATATAAATCTTTTTCACTCAAGTACTAGTGCTTTTTACACACCATAGTCCCTGGATACTTAAGATTTAGTCATTGTCAAGTCTCAAAGGGGTAAATGATGGCCTTTTGACATGAAAATATACGTTTTGTAGATGCCAATATTTCCAGTTACTCAGTCATCAAAAAAACATAGCACATTTTCTTTTGTTTTGAATTTATTTTTATTGATCCTCTTTGAACAGAGTTAGCAATAGTGCCTCATGACATACATGGCACTTCATTCATTGTGAAGGTGTAGTTTCTCAGCACAAGTGCCATTGCTCTGTTGGATTTTAAAATTTTGGAGAGTTTGTGAGATAGAAATCAAATACATCCAATCATCAGTTGCAAACAAGGAAATGTTTTAAATTCAAGGCACAAGTTGATGTTTAGTCTAGGAAGAGATCTGAATTTCTGTGGGTTGAGAGATATAGTTGAAAGTTGATTAGTAAAAAATATAATAGATCACTCAAGGGTTTTTTGAGACTCTAGACTTCGAAATGATGACATCATGCAAGGAATTGATGAGATTCAAGAAAAATTTTGAATTTTGCAAAGTCATGACTTGTGAATTTTCTAGCTCCCCCTGAGATGATGATTTCAATCACTTTTCATCAAAATAAAGATATGTAAATTTTTAGAAATCAGAAAAGTTTTCTTCTTGGACAACAAAGATTCCCCTCAACAATTGCATATCCATTTCGGTACTTGGCGGAGTCATATACTCGCATAATGAAAGGTTTCCAGACAAGCCTAACTTGTCCTTCTCCAACACTATTTGATATACCAAGAAATTTCAATAAAATAAGAGTTGAAGAATTCATTATCAAAAAGAAATGGAAGTGAAAATAAAAGATTTTGAAATCAGAAAAAGTATCCTCTTTGAACAATAGAAGCTCCCCTCAACAATTGCATATCCATTTCTTAGTACTTGGCGGAGACATATACTCTCACATAGTGAAAGTGTCCAGACAGCATAACTTGTCCTTCTCCAAATCACCATTTGATATACCAAGAAATTTCAACACAATAAGAGTTGGAGAATTTATTGTAAAAAGGGGAATAGAATTGAAAGTGAGAGAGATATGAACAATGTAACTCAAGGAAGCAAAGAATTATGAGATGCAAAGAACTCCCCCTTAGATAATGCATTACACTCAACCCAAACCTTGAGAGAGATCATGAAGGTGGACATTTACAAAGACCAAGTTCTCTCCTTAAGGATGAAAATTTGTTTTCAGGAAGGGGTTTAGTGAATATGTCTGCAATTTGTTTTTCAGTTTCAATGAAGTGGAGTTCAAAGATTTCTTGGCAACCTCATCTCTCAAGAAATGATGTCTAATTTCAATGTGTTTTGTTCTAAAGTGCTGAATGGGGTTTTTAGACAAATTTATGGCACTAGTGTTATCACATAGGATGGGTACACACCCTAAATCTTGGTTGTAATCAAGAAGTTGATGTTTCACCCCCAGAATCTGAGTTCCACATCTACCTGCTGCAACATATTCAGCTTCTGCAGTTGACAGAGCAACTGAATGTTGCTTCTTAGAAGCCCAAGAGATAAGCACCCACCTAGAAATAGACACAAGCCACTTGTGCTTTTTCTATCTAATTTGCACCCAGCATAATCAGCATCACAATAAGCAAACAGATCTAACTTGCAACCAGCAGGATACCAAATACCTAAGTCACATGTTCCAACAAGATATTTGAAGATTCGTTTAACAGCAAGCATGTGACTTTCTTTAGGATTAGATTGGAATCTAGCACATAAACACACACAAAACTGAATATCAGGTCTAGAAGTTGTAAGATAGAGCAGAGAGCCAATCATACCTCTGTAGGTCTTTGGATCTACTGACTTACCAGATGGATCTTCTTCTAGTTTTGCATTAATTGCAATTGGTGTGCTTGAGTGCTTAAGGTTCTGAAAGTCAACCTCTTTGATAGCTCCTTGACATATTTGGTTTACTGATGAAGATTCCTTCATGTGTTTGGTTAACCTGCAATCCCAAAAAGAATGTTAAATCTCCCATTAAGCTCATTTCAAATTCATTCTTCATTTGATTTGAAAATTCAGTGCAAAGGCCTTTATTGGTTGATCCAAATATTATGTCATCAACATAAATTGGACTACAATTATTTGATTTTTAACTATTTTTGTGAACATGTTTGATCAACATTACCTCTAGAATATCCTTTTTCAAGTAAAAAGGACTCAACCGGTCATACCAAGCTCTTGGAGCTTGCTTAAGACCATAGAGAGCCTTATTAAGCTTGAAACATGGTTATATATATTTTTCATTTTCATATCCAGGAGGTTGTTCAACAAAACATTTTCCTTTATGTATCCATTTAAGAATGCACTTTTGACATCCATTTGATAGACTTTGAATTTCATGGAGGATGCAAAAGTAAGGAAAATTCTGACAGCTTCTAGTCTAGCTACAGGGGCATATGATTCTTCAAAGTCAATTCCAAATTCTTGGTTATACCCCTTTGCAACTAGCCTAGCTTTGTTTCTTATTACTTGACCATTTTCATTTAACTTATTTCTGAAACCCATCTAGTACCAATCACTGCTTGGTCACTAGGTCTAGGTACTAATTCCCATACTTGATTTCTTTCAAATTGATGAAGCTCATCATGCATGGCATTAATCCAATCAGAACTGGATAAGGCTTCATCAATTGACTTGGGTTCAATTTGGGAAATTAGAGCTAGTGGGTCTTCTTCAATATTTTGCAAGAAGGATGATCTGGTCCTTACTCTATCATTCAAATTGCCAACTACACTGTCTAATGGGATCTCTCAGATATCGAGTTCAGAAATTGCCTGTTGAGAAGTACCCACTTCTGGAGTAATGTTACCTGACCCACTTGAAGATGGTGAGTTTTGTTCAGGTTTTCTTCATTATTGTCAAGCTCCTCAACAGTGGTGAAGAATCCACAATGAGGTCATCCTCTTCATTGTCTTGTCTTTCCCTGCAAGATTTAGAATCATTAGTGGAAAAGGAATTTTCATCAAAAATAACATGTGGAGATTCTTCAACAGTTTTGGTTTTTAGAATGTACACTTTGAAAGCCCTTGACACTTCAGAATAGCCAAGGAAGATAGCTTCCTGACTCTTAGCATCAAACTTGTCAAGGTTTTCTTTGTTATTATTGTGTACAAAGCATTTGCACCCAAAAGTTTTGAAATAAGAAACAGTTGGCTTTTTGTTTTTCAACAATTCATAGGGGTTTTTTTCTGATCTTTGGTCTGATCAAAGCTCTATTTAGGATATGATTGGCTGTGTTAACAGCTTCAGCCCAGAAGGATTTGGGCAGATTACTTCCTAAGAGCATGGATCTAGCCATTTCCACAAGAGTTCTATTTTTTCTTTCCACAACTCCATTTTTTCTGGAGTTCTAGGTGAAGAAAACTTGTGAAATATTTGAAAATCAGCACATAGATCAGAAAAGGATGTGTTATCAAATTCACCCCCATGATCAGTTAAAATGTTTTTGATTTTATATGGATAAGTTGTTAAGATAGTGTTACAGAAATTCCTGAATTCAAGGCAAGTATCACTTTTGTGGGATAGAAAGATAACCCAGTAAATCTAGTAAAGTCATCAATGATTACAAACCCATATCTCTTGCCACTTAAGCTTAGAACTCTTGTTGGCCAAAAAGGTCCATGTGAAGAAGTTCTAGTGGCCTAGATGTAAGTACCTCATTGAAGGTTTTAAAAGATTTCCTAGTTTGTTTTCCTTTAGCACATATCCCACAAACTTGATCTTCAACATTAGAAAAAGATTCAGAAAGACCCTTAACCAAGTTCAGTCTTAACAACTTATTCAATGTTCTGAAACTTGCATGGCCAAGTCTTTTGTGCCAAGTCCATGCAATTTCATCTTTATTTGCAACAAAGCAAAGATTTTCAGAAAAGTTTTTATTAAGGTTGATCATGTAGACATTTTTTCTCTTTTTCCAAAGAATTTGATTTTATCAGTTGATGAATCATAATCTTACAAAAATCAGATTCAAACACAACTTTGTGACCTTTGTCACATAGTTGGCTGATACTGAGCAAATTATAATCAAGACCATCAACTAATAAAACATTATCTACTGAGTTTGAAGAAGTTTGACCAACCTTTCCAGATCCAATGATCTTTCCTTTATTTTTACCTCCAAATGTAACTGACCCTCCCTCCTTTTCAAGCAGGAATGAGAATTTGGCTCTGTCTCCCGTCATGTGTCGTGAACACCCACTGTCAGAAACCATACATTGGTGTTGGGTGCACGACCTTCCTGCAAAAGATCAGTGGAGAGAAGATTTTGGTACCCAAACAGAGTTGGGACCATCAGAATGTTTGAACATTGTCAGTAATCTTTTCTCACCACAATTTGACCTGTTTTTTTATTTTTGTTTTGTTACATTGGTGTTTTCAGCCTTTTTCTGTTTGTTCTTTCTTTTAGGAATGAAAGCACCAAGATTTTTGTTTTTGGTAGGAGGGGAGTTTTTCATTTGAAAATTGGAGTTCAGATGAGGAGGTGGAATCCAGGGATTTTGTTGGTACATCAAGAATTTGGATAAAGGAATTGAGGATGATACCAACATGGGTTTTCATACCATTGGCTCCAAGGATTGGTCCAATCATCTTGAAATGTTGTCTTGGAGGTCCAAGGTTTTTCATGAATTATTTTTTTTTGACTTTTTTTCTTATTTTTCAAATTTTTATTTGAATTTTTGGTTGAGTTGTTTGCAGCTTTTGATGTTGAGCAGGTCGACCTCTCCTGTACTGGTGTCGACATAGCAGCCACAGAAGCCTTGTTCTTGTGGACTGGTGTCGACCTGTCAGAGGACTGTGTCGACCTGATTGTCTTCTTTTGTTTTTGAGTTTTTGCTTTGTTTTGTGTTTTGTTTAAGGTTTTGTTTGCTGTTTGTTGAATTTCTGTGTTCTCAAGATTAGGACCCTTGACAAATTTAATTAGTGGTGCTTTGCCCTTTTTCTCACCAGATTTGTCTTTCATGGGTTTCTTTTTGTTGAATCCTAATCCATGAGAGGTGGTTGTCATGGTGGTTCCTAGCAGTGCCTCTAAGTTCTTTACCTTTTGTGAAGGTTTGGATAACTTCATCCCTTTCTTTTAGCTGGTTTTTAAGAGTTTCAATTTCTTCAATCTTCTGTTGTTTTTCTTGTTTTTCATTTCCAGCTTTTCAGTTAAGTCTTTGAATTCTTAGGAGGCCTTTTGAGAGGCAAGTTTTAGTTCATCAATAGGTTCAGGAGATTTTCTTTTTCTTCATGCAATTCTGTTATTTCAGTTTCCAGTTCACAAATTCTATGGTTTGAAGATTGTTATGGTAATTTTCAATTTTCTTTTTGATGGTTTGTTTTCTTTCCTCATTTCAAAATTTTTTCAACCAATCAGCATAAGCATCCTGCCAATCATCTATAGTGTATCTTCGAAGGATGTACTTACCTTTCCATCTGAGCTGTTGCCATGAAGCAAACCTCCTCACTTTCAGAGCTTGAGGATTTCTTCTCTTCTTCTTCCTCACTTGAGTCTTCATCAGACCAAGTGGCTACCATGGCCTTTGGCTTCTTAAATTCTGGAACTTCTTGTGCTTTTCCTTCTTGTTCTCAGGACACTCTCCCTTCATGTGTCCTGTTTGTTGCACCTATAACAGACAATATTTTCGTCAGATTTGTGATTCTTGTTGAAATTAGAAGAGGAAGTGTTTTTCTTACCTGAGAAAAACTTCTTTTTCCCAGACATTTTTCCTTTTCTGTATTTCAAGAATTTTCTGAATTACCTGGTCATGAGGGCAATTTCATCCTCATTTGTCTCAGACTCTCTCAGAACTTGTCTTTTCCTGACTTTTATCTTTATTGCTTGAAGAGGCCTTAAGTGCCATAGGCTTGGTCTTAATTATGTGTTCTTCATTTCTTTTAAAGTTGATTTCATATGTCATTAAGGATCCAATCAATTCATCCAAAGAGATTTTGGACAGATCATTTGAATCTTCAATGACAGTGGCCTTTGTATGCCAATTGAAGAAAGTGAACGTAAGATTTTTCTTATCAAGTCTGCATCTGTATATTCCTTACCCAAGCCTTAATCCATTCACAATCACCATGAACCTGGCAACATTTCAGAAATATTTTCGTTAGACTTCATCATGAAAAGTTCATATTCTGAAACTAGAATATTTGCCTTAGTCTCCTTTACTTGTGATGTTCCCTCATAGAGTAATTCGAGTTTATCCCACATCTCTTTGGTAGATTTGCACATTGAGATTCTCGAATACTCCTCGGATGGACAGCACATTGAATCATGTTCATGGCACTATAATTCAATGTAGCTTTCCTTATTTGTTCCCTAGTCCAGGTGTCTTCTTCTCCCTGGTTTTCATAGGGACCCACTTCCACTACTTTCCAGATCTCATAGTTCTGGGCCCTTAAAAATACTTGCATTCTGTTTTTCCAGTAAGAATAGTCCGTCCCATTAAAGAATGGTGGCCTATTTATGGAATGACCCTCAGCTATGAAACCTTTGGAATCCATGACTCTAAAGCAGAAAGAAAATGCTTAGCAAACAACAGGCAAACACTCAAACACACAACACTCAGAAACAAAACTGCTCAGATCAAATCAGATCAAAGTAAACCCGCTCTGATACCAATTGAAGGATCGAAGTGAAGGTGGGAAAAGATCTAGAAGGGGGGATGAATAGATCTAAGCCACTTTTTGCAGAAGCTTATACAATTTAAAAACACTTTTGAATCAGAGGCAATTTTATCAGTGAAAAACCACAGACCTGAAGAGATTTGAGTAAGTTGGAAAATAGATGTGAAACAAGTTGATTAAGTGATATTAACCGATCCTAAGCAAGCATCTAACGATGAAATGATCAAACCACAATTAGACAATGCACAAGGATTTTTAGGTGGTTCGGAAATCACCCAAGTGATTCCTACCCCACCCCTCACACCCCGTGAGGATTCACTAAAACAACTGGGTAACACACCCACTGGAGCCTGACAACTCCAACACTTGAGAGCTTACAACTCACACAACTTCTAGAGTAAGACTACTCTAGAACAACTGAGCAAGACTGCTCAACACAACCTTGAGTTAGACAACTCAAACTGAGCACAACGGCTCACAACAACCTGAGCACAATGCTCACACAGTTGAGCACAATGCTCACATAAGACTTGCTAGACACCACTCAAGACATAGACCTTCTAGCAACATATCTAGTCGAAAATGAGAGCACTAATGAGAGCTATGCAGAAGCACTTGCATAATCTCAAAAGATATCTCAGAAGAACAGAAGTACAATGAATTGTATTAAATAACTTCGTTCTTCAAGTGTACTCCCTTGTAGAAGCTTGGATTGGGAAGAGGCTTGCAATCTTGAAGTCCAAAACCGATGCTCTGCACTTTGGAATTGTTGGATCTTCCTTGAATTCTTCTCTAACGAAGGCTTCTACTGGATCTGCTTCCTCGGATGCTTCAGAGATTTCTACAGGGATCACACTTCAATTCTCACACTTGAATTGGTGAGAATTGGTCTTCTGGACGCACACGGAGAGCAGAGGAGGGAGACGACCTCTTGTAGCCGCCAGGAAACTTTTCAGGAGGCTCTAAGAGTTAGTTGGGTCTCTTTTTTTTGATGGAGGGCCGATTAGGGACCTTTTATACTCAAAAGATTCCAAAGATACCCTTTGGGTACAAGGGCACACGATTCTAGGTTGATACCCCATCGCCCTAGGCTGACACATGGCAAACATCCATCTTAAGGTGGAATCTTTCCGTAGTGTGTCGACCTGCCCTGGTGGTGAGGTCGACCTGCTGTCCCAATTCACAAATAGGTTGTTCTGGGAACGGGGTCTAGTGTCGACCTGCTCTGGTCCTGTGTCGACCTGCTGTCCCAATTATGCAAAATGCTGTTCTGGAACTGGTCCAGTGTCGACCTGCCCTGAGAGTGTGTCGACCTGCTGTCCCAATTCTGCAAGCAGCTGTTCTGGGAACTGAGTCCAGTGTCGACCTGCTCTGAGAGTGTGTCGACCTGGGTAGTGTAAATCCTGGAATCTGCAACTCGTGTCGACCTGCTTCTGACTAGTGTCGACACAGTCTAGGCAATTCTTCAGCTTTTTGCCTTTGAGACTGAGGTGTTGTGTCGACACCATTGAGGGGTGTGTCGACACTTCTTTTGCAAAAAGTGTTTGTACCTGAAAATTAAACACATATATCATTAGTTAAATGATTTATCATGAACATAAATGATAATGTGATTTGAAACATGCTTTTTGAACATTGACTTCAGGTATGATGTTTTTGACATGTTTCATTTAAATGCTTTTAAAAACACCTCTTGTCATCATCAAAATAGGAGGGAAATGATATGAATATACACTCAACCCAACAGGGTGGACAAGGTTATTGCTACCACCTTAAGTGGCTTGGGTTGGTATTTAAGGGAGAAAGGAGAATTGGATATCCTTCAAGGTCGGTCTATTGGGATGCTAGGGAGGCATATCTGGAGAGGATACCTCAGGAACTGAGGTAAAGGGAGCAGTGGATGAGGTGCTGTAGGAGTAATTTCTGGAGGATAACAACTGGAGTGGCGGTGACTAGGCCTGGAGGATGGAGAAGGAAGAATAGATTGCCCTTTTGATCAACCTTCTCTTTACTTTTCTCTTGAAGGATGGACCTCAAGAGAGGCTTCAAGGGGTCTCTTGCTAGGCACCTCTTCTTCTACTGCTGCTACTACTGGCTGCTGATTACCATAGACTCTTGCTGCTGCTGCTGCTCTTCAGGAGTTGAGAAACCACCACTGCTAACTGAGGCTCAGAGACTTGCTGTTCCTGGTGAGGGGCTGCTGGATTTCATCAGACATGTGCTGCTGGTCAGCCTGGATCTCTTGATCCTTTTCTACTGATTGCTCAAGCTCTTGATTATCAGGAAGTTTTTCTTGGGTTTGATCTTGATGCTGTGGCTCTTGAGCAGAAGGTACTTCTTCTTGCTACTGAGAGGGAGCTAGCCCTGCTGGCCTGGAGTGCCTTGCTGGCACACAAACTGAAGCATAAGATCTTTAATCTACTTCACCTCATCAGCCAAACTGTCAAACTTGACATCTATTACTTCAACTTGCATATGGAGGACTGAAAGATTCTCTTGCTGGGTTCTGACAAGCTCTAGAATGGTGCTAAGACTGCTGCTACTCTCCCCCTGAGACCTTGGCCGGGTCTCAAACTGAGATGGGGAGTAGGAGGTCTCTCTCTCTTCAAAAATGTTCCATTGGAGAAACAGGAACATCTTCAGATAAAATCCTTTTACCTCTGAGATCTCTTAACTTCATGGGGAGCATCTTGCTCAGAAGAGAGGAGGAGGCAGAAGCTGAGCATCTTCAGATGGTACTTCAGGAGGGATAACTGTTGGGCAACTTGCTCTACAATGGGTTCAGGAGGCTGAACAAAAACATCTGGGATTGCTGGAACTGGTGGGGCTTTAATTTGAATACTTGAAGCAGGAATATCTTGGGTGAGCAAAGAGACTAGGGGCTCATCTGGATAAACTTCATGCTCACACTCCGGGATTGAGTCCTTATACATATAAGTTTTGCTTCTTTCCAACCAAGGAGTAGTGACTCCTTCTGAAGAGTAATGAGCCCAATCTTCTCCTTGGTGCTCATAGGCACATCTCCAGACAGATCCACAGAGAGCTTCTTAAAAATCATGGTAAGCAAGGATCCGTAAGGAGAGATTCTTGTAAGTCTTTTGCTGCTATCATTCTCTCCAAGATAACTGCTGGGAGGTTGACTCTATGCCTCTGAATGGCCAAAAGAGAAGGTTCCCATCTCTAGCTGTGATTGAGGAATGGGTTCCTGCTCTAGGGTAACGATATTGGAGATGATGGAGTGGATTAGCCTCTTCTCTGCTGATAGTTCATTTACTTGCAAACCTCTTTTGCACAAAGTCCCCAGACTCCCAATAATCCCCAACTTTTGCTTCTCTAAGGGGATAAACTCACTAAGGCAGTGGCCGGAGTTGGGACAATCCAAAAGCTCCACTAGATATTCTTCAGAGATAGTGATTTGGGTTCCTTTAACATAGCCCACTACAGTGTTACTAGTCGAAACTTTTAGGGAAGCATAAAATGACCTGACTGCACTAGCCACAAACATTTCAGAAATCTGACAAAGCTTGGTCCATCCCATTGCAGTGAGGGTCTCTTCTACCCAAGCTAGGTTTCCACTCAGGTGGGAGAACTCAACCGACTTTCCAGAACAGATGGGGATCTTGGCTAGTCTCTGGAGTTGGTCAGAAGTGAGTTGGACAGAAACTTGAGCCCTAGGAGATGCCATCTAGACAATAGACGAAATGGAGACTTAGAAAACCTTCAAAGGAGGAGAAGATATAGTCGAAATAAGGTAAAGAACTTACATTCTTCTCGAGAGGATGAGGTTTCGCAGAGGGCTTCTGGAGGTCCTTCGCCGGAGAGCAGGAAGGCGCAAAGAACGGATGAGAACAGAGGAGTCGAATAGAGATTTCAAATGGGTGCTTTCTAAAGGGGTGAAAGAGTTGTTTATATAAAAGTTGTAGGAAAACCGTCCCTTCATCTCAGGCTGAACGAATGCGATGGAATGATGTGATCGTTAAGTCATGAAGAGACGCGACTTAATTAGTTGTTAGTTACGGAATTTAAATATTAAGCGACGTTTCAGGGAAACTTAAGTGAGTCGATTGCCTTACTCTACATGAGTCGAATGCTCGACTCTTCATGAATCGAATGCACAAGTCGAAGGACTGGGACTTAGAAATTTTCAGAATACTTTTTCACAGACAATACACACAAGCATTTTTCAAGCATGATAATTTGGTCAAATTTAATCAGGATTGCACATACCTATTTCTCTTCTAATAGATGTAATCTATCTTCAGGTAGGGTCTTAGTAAGATATCTGCTAATTGATTTTCTGTGGAAACAAATTCAAGAGAGATATTGCCATTACTTACATGGTCCCTATGAAGTGATGTCTAACCTCAATGTGCTTTGTTCTTGAGTGCTGGATTGGATTCTTGGTCAAATTGATTGCACTTGTATTATCACAAAGCATTGAGATTTCTTGAAGCTGATGACCATAGTCTTCCAATTGATGCTTGATCCATAACAACTGAGTACAGCAACTTCCAGCTGCAATGTATTCAGCTTCTGTAATGGATAAAGCTACTGAATTTTGTTTTTTGGAAGACCAAGATATTAAACATCCTGCAAGAAGTTGACAAGTGCCACTGGTGCTTTTTCTATCTAATTTGCATCCAGCATAGTTAGCATCACTATATCCAATTAACTTGAATTTTGAGCATCTGGGATACCATAGACCTAGATTACTTGAATTTATAAGATATCTAAAAATTCATTTAACAGCATGAACATGAGATTCTCTAGGATCAGCTTGGAATCTCGCACATAAACAAACACTGAACATTATGTCTGGTCTACTTGCAGTAAGATAGAGCAATGATCCTATCATTCCTCTATAGATTTTTTGATCTACCTTTTTACCAAGAGGATCACTATCTAGCTTAATGCCTGAGCTCATAGGTGTGCCTAAAGGCTTACATTTGTCAAAGCCATATTTGATAAGCAAATCTGATATGTATTTGGTTTGACAGATGTGAGTCCCTTCTTTGGTTTGCTTAATTTGCAAGCTAAGGAAGTAATTCAGTTCACCCATCATGCTCATTTCAAATTCACTTTGCATTAGATTTTTAAAGAATTTGCAGAGTGAATCATTAGTAGAACCAAAGATAATATCATCAATATAGATTTGTACAATTAGGATTCCATTAGAAAATTTCTTTATGAATAAAGTACTATCTACTTTTCCTCTTGCAAAATCATGTGATATAAGATAAGCACTTAGTCTTTCATACCAAGCTCTTGGAGCTTGGTTCAAGCCATATAGTGTTTTCTTTAAACGGAAACATGATTAGGATTTTTAGTATCTTCAAATCCAGGTGGTTGCTCAACATACACTTCTTCTTTTATAAAACCATTCAGAAAAGCACTTTTAACATCCATCTAAATAAGTTAATATTAAGAGAGCATGCATATGCTAATAAAATTCTGATTGCCTCTAATCTAGCAACTGGAGCATAGGTTTCATCAAAGTCTATGCCTTCCTCTTGGGAGTATCCTTGAGCAACAAGTCTAGCCTTGCTCCTGGTAATTACCCCTGATTCATCCATTTTGTTTCTGAAAATCCATCTGGTTCCTATAACTGGATGGTCAGTAGGTCTAGGCACAAGGGTCCAAACTTCACTGCATTAGAACTGATTAAGTTCCTCTTGCATAGCAAGGATCCAAGATTCATCACCCAGTGCATCATTGATTGTCTTAGGCTCAATCTGTGAAACTAATGCAGAGAAATCACTTGGAATTTGCATACCTCTTGTTCTTACCATATCTTGGGGATTACCTATGATATTTTCTATAGGATGATCCCTGTGGTACCTTAATTCTGTAGGTAGTCCTTCTTGTGTTTCTTCTTGTTGTTGGAGATCTTCTAGTGGGGAATCTTCTGATTCTTCATCTTTGTTTTGTTCTCCTTCAAGAGAAGTCTTTTCAAGATCCCTGCAAAGATCATCAACACAATCTTCTTCTTCTTCTATCCTTTTGATAGAAGGGTTAGTTTCATCAAATAAAACATGTACAGTTTGTTCTATATTTAGTGTTCTTCTATTAAACACTCTATATCCTCTAGGTTTTGAGATATACCCTAATAGAAAATCTTCATCACTTTTAGCATCTAATTTTCCTAAGTTGTCTTTACCATTATTTAAGATAAAACACTTACAGCCAAAAGGTCGAAGATGACTGATGTTGGGCTTCTTATCCTTGTATAATTCATAAGGAGTCTTCTTCAGGATGGGTCTGATCATGCATCTGTTGATAATGTAGCAAGCTGTATTTACTGCTTCTGCCTAGAAATACTTTGGTAGATTATACTCATTTATCATAGTTCTTGCCATATCTAGCAATGTTCTGTTCTTCCTTTCTGCTACACCATTTTGTTGAGGTGTTCTGGGAGCTGAGAAGTTGTGTTCAATTCCTTTTTCTTCACAAAATTCCAGAAACTCTTCATTTTTGAATTCTCCTCCATGATCAGACCTGATACTGATAATATGAAATTTTGATTCTTTTGAACAATTTTGCTAATTTCAGAAAGGCTTGAAAAGCTTCAGATTTGGCTTCTAGAAAAGACACCCAAGTATATCTTGAGTAATCATCAACTAATACATAGCCATAGATCTTTCCTCCAAGACTAACTGTCCTCATAGGTCCAAATAAATCCATGTGAATCAATTCCAGGGGCTTGGAAGTTGTAACAATTGTCTTGGACTGAAATGAGGTTTTTGTCTGTTTTCCTTTTGCACAAGCTGAGCAAATTCCAGACTTTTTGATTTTCATCTTGGGAAGACCCTCAACCAGATCATGCTTTAATAATTTCTTGATCACTGAAGTGCTTGCATGACCAAGTCTTCTGTGCCACAAATCAGATTCTTCACTTTTGGTTGATGCCAAGCAAAGGTTTACTTCTTTTAATTCTGCCAGTTGCAATGTGTATAAATTCTTTATTCTTTGTGCCTCAAAACCTTTTTGTTGTTCTTCAGAATTACACACTTATCATTCTGAAAACTTACTAGATGACCTTTATCACATAACTGACTAATACTGATCAGGTTGTGCTTGAGACCTTCTACATACATGACATCTTCAATTAAATCTTTTTCTTTAGTACAATTAGTTCCACAACCTAGCACTTTTCCTTTTCCATTGTCACCATAAGTAACTTGACTAGATTCTTCTCTAAAACTTGTAAATAACTTCTTATCACCTGTCATATGCCTTGAGCATCCACTATCTAAATACCATTTGGATGCCCTCAGCCGACCCTGCAAACAAAGCTAAGTTTTAACTTTTGGTACCCAAACTTTCTTGGGTCCTTGATGGTTAGTTTTAGGAATCCATCTTAAGTTTCTAGTAGTGCATGCGCTAACTCTGTGACCTAGTTGGTTGCAATGTGTACAGCATAAATCAAAGGATTTTCTTGTGTATATTTCTACTATATTTCTGTTTTTGTTTATAAGCATGTGGATTTACCCTTTTGGTATTCTTTATATCATCCTTTGTTACAAACTTAGGAGTTGGATATACTTTATGATGAATATATGTTCTTCATTTTGTGGGGGTATGTATCCTACTCAATATTTCCTTTTTCCTTTTATGGCACCTTTCAGATCTACAATAATGAAGTTTTGCAAGTAGTTATTTTATCTAAAGTGGCTCTTAGATAACTATTTTCTTCTTGCAATTTCTCTTCATTCTTCAGTTCTCTTAGATTTGATTCTAATTTTAATATTTTGTTATTCTTATTTTTCAAATCTTCACATAAAAGTTCATTAGCTCTTTTAGTTTCAGTTGAATTTTCTTTAACCTTTCAGCCTCATTTTTAAGAAAGGTATTGCTCTTTTCTTGATTTAACAAATTTAGCTTGATTATTTTTATTTGCTTTATAACAGACTTATATTTTTCATAAAGTTCATTGAAGGCATCCTCTAGACTATCTGAATCAGATTCTGAGCAGGAAGTAGAAGATGTTTTAGAATTTACCTATTCTAGTCCTGCCATGAGGGCTAGATTTGCCTTTTCTTCTTCTTTAGATTCTGAGCTGGAGGAGTCTAAGCTGGTAGCATCTTCATTATCCCATGTTGCTGCCATAGCTTTCTTCTTGAACTTTTTGAATCTCTTTTCTTTGCCCTTCTTCTTTTCTGACTTTTCTGCTTGGTCCTTCTTTTTGAGTCTGGGACACTCAGATTTGTAATGTCCCGGCTGATTGCACTCATAACAGGTTGGCTCTTTCTTTCTATCTTTCTTGAAGAACTTTCTTGAGCCAAACTTCTTCTTCTTAGCCAAAATTCTTTGTAATTTCCTTGAAGCATAGCCTCATCATCACTGTCATCTGATTTTTCTTTGGAGTCCTCAGATGAAGAAGAATCTTCAATCTTTAGAGCATTTGAAAATTTCTTCTTTGAAGAGCTTTCAGAAAATCTTTCTATATTTATTTCATGTGCCATGAGAGAGCCTATTAATTTATCAATGGACAATTCAGTGAGATCATGGGCTTCCTCTATGGCAGTGACTTTAGGGGTCCATACATTTGTTAGAGATCTTAATATCTTTCTAACTGTTTCTTCATTGGTTAGATTTTTCCCTAAGGCACTTAATCTTACAATTATATTTGAGAATCTGTTGTACATTTTTGTTATATTTTCATTTGGAAGCATTTTGAATTGCTCATATTGAGATACTAGTATATCTATTCTAGTTTGCTTTACTCTATCAGTTCCTTCATAGGTTACCTGTAATTTGTCCCACATTTCTTTTGCTGTCCTACAAGCCGAAAGTCTGTTGAATTCTTTTTTAGATAAGGCACAACAAAGATAATTTTTTGCTTTATAATTTAGGGACATATTTCTCTTATCAGCAATAGATAAACCAGTAGAGGTAGAAGTTGCTCCAACTATTTCATAATTACCTTGTTCAATCACCTACCAAAGGTCGTAGTCTGTACCTCTGATGAAGCATTCCATTCTCATCTTCCAATATTGATAATCTTCACCATCAAAGAATGGTGGTCTTGAAACCGATTGGCCTTCATAGTTGTGAGCTTCAGATGCCATTTCTTCTCAAATATTTTTGGGATTCTTCTGAGAAGACCTCGCTCTGATACCACTTGTTGGATCGAAATGGCAGATTCACAGTCCTAGAGGGGGGGTGAATAGGACTTTGTAACTTTTCAAAATTCTTCTGAAAAACACAACACTAAGTAGATGTGTTAGTACTTGGTGTGGTGTGTGTGATTCAAGTGTGAACTTGGCGGAAAACAATCACACAGAAAATTGCACAAGAGATTTATCCTGGTTCGGCCCTTCCCACATGTAAGTCTTACATCCAGTCCTCAAGCCAACCACTTGAGATTTCACTAAATTGCCAATCAACTTGGCCTTCTCTCACCCTTGAGAGGAAATTACAACACCCACTTACTCCAAAGAAAGTCTTCCCTAAAATAGGGGTAAACAAGACTGCCTTATACCAAAGGCCTTCCCTTCACAAGAGGGGCAATGCAGAATCAAATTTCTGTAGAAATTACAACAGAAATGAAGGAAGAAACTCTTGTGTGTTTGCCTCAAGAATGAGCACAGAACACACACTTTCCAGCAGGATTGAAAGATAAGGAGTTCAATCTAAATCCTAGCTGAAGCTACTTTGGTGGACTTTGAAATAAAAGCAATTACAGTTGCCACCCAAAAGACAGATCTTCAGAATAGGAATTTCTGAAGAGATTCTCTCAAATAAGAACTGGAGCAGGAAGGCTTTGAGAGAGCTTGAAGAACGCAAGATGAGCTTTCAAGGAATTGTCTTGAACACTATGCCTTGTTGTTTTTTTCTTCAAGAGCTTTCTTCATTTTTTATAGTCTTCAAAAACTAGCCGTTTGGAGAAGATAGCCGTTGGAGTAGATAGCCATTGGAGTAAGATGGCTGTTGTGTTCTTAGTCGTTTGGAGATAGTCTTGGGGATCCTTTGGATCTTGGAAGTTTTATCCGAAGGGCCATGGATTTTGGTCTCTTTCCAAGGTCTTCAGAAATAGGAGCAGTTGCTATAGCTAGAAGATAAGCTATTTAAGGTCTTGAGTTGAGCAACCCATGCCAGACATGTGCTCCAATAAATGCCTGTTTAGAAGGGACAAGACAAAGACAAAAGCATCTCCATACCTTTGTGGTAGGAGGGTCAGTGGAGTACAACAAACAGTATGGAACCTAGTATTCTTAGTCATTTTAGACAAACGAAAAGGTAAAGTATGGGTCTGTCAGTGGTAGGGGAGATGGTCAGAAGCCATGCGTCTGAAACTTACATAAATGCTTTGTGTCTCTTAGAAGATATAGACTGAGGCAAAGGATACGAAGACTGTAAGACTAGAAATAAATTGCAAAGAATATTTTGCATAAATTCGAATGTACTAAATTTCGTCAGAAGAAATATATTAAAATAATGATCATGAAATTTGTCACTGATTTTATACTTAAGAACTTTAAGATTCAGCAAAGAACTAATAGAAACATTTCCTGATAGATAGAACTGACAAAGGTACAAGTACACAACTAATAGTGTAGTCAAATGCGGTGGAATAGGTAATTCGACTTAGAAGTAAGCATGATTTGACTAAAGGAGGAACTATGTAAATCGACTATAATAGAGCAACCATCAGTCGAATGTAGTGTAAGACTGAGTCGAGGTGGTGAGTCGAATGATGTTTAACTGTGAGTCGAAGTCTTGAATCGAATACAGTGTAAAAGAGTGAGTCGAATTCATGAGTCGAATACAGTGTAAAAGACATTCGACTGTATGAGTCGAAGTCATGAGTCGAATATAGTGTAAAAGACATTCGACTGTATGAGTCGAAGTCATGAGTCGAATACAGTGTAACGTTGTGGACTTAGAAAGATTTTCAAGACTTGTGACTGAGCTTCTGAATGAGTCGAATACAGTGTAAAAGACATTCGACTGTATGAGTCGAAGTCATGAGTCGAATATAGTGTAACGTTGCGGACTTAGAAAGATTTTCAAGACTTGTGACTGAGCTTCTGATGAGTCGAATTAGTCGAATATAGTAGGCTATAGATAGTCTGTGCCTTAGAAAATTTTGGGCATTGAATCTGTCTAGAAATTTTTGTGATATATCTATATTATGGAAAATACATATTTAGGGATTTATTTTAGAGGCAAAATATATTTAAAGATTTGTCATAGCAAATCACTATTATTTAAAGACTTAGGGGTAGTTGTTCAACAGAAGAAGCTCCAATCCTTACACTGTTTGAGCTTTCTATAGAGGAAGATTTCCACCATGTCTTTCCACCTCTAGTTGAGACTCGACCAAGGTTTGAGGGGGAGACTAGCAAGACCATTGATGATGTGCTCAATGTGGTCCTTACGCAACAAGAAATGTTACGTGTACTCCAGATGCAGATACACCAGATTGATGTAAAGTTTGATTTTATGTCAGAAGAAGTTCAACAGATGAAGGATCTACTCCTTCAGATGGTTTGCCAGTAGGGCAAGGGTATCTCTCTAGCACCTACCTCAGTACCTCATCCAAAAGAGCAGCAGCCCAATCAACCTGAACTATAGCCAGAATAGCTGCTAGATCAGTCAGCTGTGGAACTAGAGAAGCAGTCAGATCAACCTTTTGAATAGCAACAGCAGTAGGAATCATAGCTTGAGCACCCTTTCGAGTAGGTAGCACAACATTCAGTAGAACTAGAAGTGCAGCCAGTAGAGCATTCCTCCCAAGTAGTAGAGGATCAGCCCAGGGTTTAGACCTTCAAGAGAAGAATCAAAGGAAGTTGGTAAAATCCAGTTCTAAAGTTTTTCCTTCCTCTGAACCTTCATCCTTACCTCCAGCATCCTCTGAAAATATCTCTAGTTTCCTATGATCCTCCTCCCCCATCTACTTCCCAGCTAGAGGAACACCTCCCTCTCTATCAATCACCTCTTTTGTCTCATTTCCTATGATGTATACTTACACTCCACACACTGTAAATACACCTATCCTTCATACCTTAGCTCCTCACTTTTTCTCATCACTTCCTATCTCATCCACTCCCTCTTCTGCTCATCCCACTCATCCACTTGCTCAAATAGTGCCCAGTGTGGCACCTCTATCTCAAGTGGGGCAGAAGATGAAATACAAACCTAGCTCCTTACTTCCTCCATTTTGGTATGCTTTCATTTATCATTCTGAGCGTAATTTTTCTCTTTTTCAAGAATATTTGCATATCAAAGTTTTTATTGAAGTCCATGGGTTGCCAGGATACAAATTTGAAGACTGACTCCCTCTTTTGATCAAAACCCAAGAAGTTCCTTTGGAAGATTTAAATCTCATCACTCAGAAAGCCATAGTCTTTCTCATGAGGAATTTCTATCACTTTACCCTGGAGAATCAGCTAAGTACAGAGAAGCTAGAACCAGGAATATCTTTTTGAATGTTTCATTTCATTTAGATCTCAGATTCTTTGATCTTTTTGGAGATTTCATAAAAGAACAGTAAGCTAGTTTCAGCAGAATGAAGAAATTTAATGAAGACAGATTCAAGCTAAATCTATCTGATGTCAATAGGGGTCAATGGGCCATGTTATTTAAAGGGCAAAGGGCTATCACTCCATCCATGACCATTGGACTGCCCTCAGGACTATACCCCAAACTAATAGTTGCCATCTCATCTAGAAAACTTTTGCTCAAGTAGTTTTCAACAGGCACATCAGGTTAGCAGTCAGGTTCAAGATTAAGTACAACATAATGTTATCATTTCATCGACTTGTCCTAATGCATGCTCATAAGAATTCAATATATCTCAAAGATTTTCAGCATAGTTTTGTCGAGACTAAGAGACTGACAGAAGAGTAGTGGGCATTGTTTTATTCTAAAGAGGCTAAAGAGTGCAGAAAGCAAAAATTATCTCCCTCTTCCTATTTAACTAAGAGTTATGATACTCTTTGGAACTCTGTCTCTCTGAAATGGACAGAGAGATACAACATCTATTACAAGGCCAAGACAACAGCCCAATCTCAAGGTTTTCAGTGGAATATCACAATTTATGAGTTTTTGCATAAGGCTGCTAGTAGGAAATCCGTTCCCCTTAGGCAATCCTTGCTTGGTGATGCCTTTCACAGAAAACTTCTTTTGTATCAACACAGGCACCTAAAGTCCTTTAGAAAAATTCCTGCAGTAGGGCCTTCATACAAGTTAGATAATCTTTATCCATGTATTCCCTGAAAAATGAGAAGAAGCTGTGGGATCTTCTTCAACCCTTCATTGATCAAGTCCCACCTTCTCTCTATCTTCCTCAATCTTCTTGAAGTTTGTACACATTCGTTTCAGTTCTTAATATATACATGTTCTTTGTCCTCTCTTTCTCTCTATCATTTTCGATGTCTTATTTCCTTTCTGTTAATGCCAAAAGGGAGAGAAGAGAAATGATATATATAACATATAGGAGAACAATAAAAAATCAAAATGATTGATTAAATTTTGTCTACACTGTCTATATAAAAGATTGCTTTTGTCATTAACAAAAAGGGGGAGAATTGTTGAACAGTTATCTCTTACAAATGATTGATTAATGTTTGGGAGTATTGTTGTGCATTTAATTATTGTTTTTGCTTATGACAAATTTTTATAGTTATCTCCTAAACAAATTTATTTAATTATACCACACTATAATTTGTATGAAACATAATGTGTTAAAGTAAAGGCATATATGTATTATACCATATAACCTTTATAGTCTATTGGTGTCGACACACTATGTAAGACCCTCGAATTTCCATCGCATTATTTGTATTTGTGCGTGTATGTTTGTGCTTGTATGTATGTACATATTTACGTACGTATTAATTAGTACGAGTACGTGTGCATGTGTTTATATTAAATAAATAATGTACGTATTGCATGGTGATAGTATGGATATAATATCATATACATATTGCATGTATATATGCTCGGTATGCATGGTTTTCTGCATATTTTAGAGTTCTGGCCGAAGGCCACCTTGGCGTCAAGCCCAGGCCGTTTAGGTGGTGTCAGCATCCAGACATGGACGCCAACACTAATCCTGGCGTCCAGCGATATGGACGCCAATCTCTCTGGCCTGCATGCGCAGCAGAGCTGCAAGCTTCTGAAACAAGTAAGCCAACCATTGGGGGACTGTCCCCAACGGCTCTGAAGGCTGTCAAATCAGCATGGTGAGTGGAGAGAGACTCTCCTTATGTCTGAACCCGAAATGGCCTCTCCCCACTCCCCCCTTCACCTTGCAAGAGGAGAAAAAGAGAAGAAAAACCCTAGAGAGAAAACTGTGAGAAAAACCCACTTTGCCACCCAAAAATCCGACCCCCTGGGGCTTGATCCGGCGTTCCATTGCTTCAAGAAGGTTGCTGGACTGACGAGGAAGGCTTCCCCGACCTCGGCTTGCTGTGGATCTTGCTCAAGAACCCGGAGGAGAGATCATTTGGAGGGAGTTCTGCACTTCTTGGGACAGCCCAAGGAGAGCTTCACCGAGCCCTAAATCCTTTGGAGGAATTTTTAAAAGGCAAGTGACCTATCCATGATGTCCCCGTATGAGTCTAGGTTGGTTTTGCAATTTTTGTACATTTTCCCTCGAGTCCTAGACCCTCCCATTCACCAAATCTTGAGAGGTCGGGTCTGTGTTTCTGCACAGACCTGCATCGACGGAAAGGTCCCTGGACGCCGATATTATGCTTGGCGTCCATCGACCATGCCGCTGACCCTGAGTCAGCGGCCAGAGACCGCCGCCGAGTTCCTCTGGACAGAACAATGAACTGTTCTGCCCTTCCTTTACATTAATTTCGGTATGGTTTCCGTGATGAGGATATATGGTAATCCTATACTCTATGTATATAGTCAATTGTGGTGTGTGGATGAATGTGGTGTGTGATGGTGAATGTAGGAAATATGGTATCCCATGAATTGTGAGCATGACTTGTTGAAAATCTTGCAAATCCATGTTTCATGAGTAAGATTAGTATGAATGCCTTGGTTTTGTCTGATCATGAAGATTAGTGGGTCAGTATATGTGTATGCAATTTTGATAAATTATCCATGCTTGTGTAAATTGCCAATAAATACGGTTCGGTAAGTAAAAAGACATACAAGAAAGATTGTGATGATTAATCTATAGATGTATGATTTAGGGAAATCTTGTATTATCAAATCATGCGTATGTTAGTAGCCTCTGTTTAAAACAGTAAGTGGCAAATTGCAAGATGTGTTAAACCCCATGTTAATTTAAGTTGTGAATAGTATGCTAAATAGGTGTTTTATTTTCTGTAAATTCTATTTAGCTCAGAAAAATCTGAAAATTTGAGTGTATGATCTTGAACCCGAAAACAGCATGTGGTTAAAATTTCAGGTCATTTGGATCAGTAAATAAAAAGTTATGTATTTTCATGTGAAATGTGATAATCTACGTATATTATTGTAATGTGATTAGTTATTGTCTAAAACCAACTTGATTAGTGAAATTACTGTGTGCTAAGCTCTTGAAATTCTGTAGTACCATGTTAGGAAAAACAAGATATTCATGTGAGTGAGAAAGTGAATGTGTGAAAAGTGTGAAGTGTAAAACCATGTGTAAAACGGTAAATGTGGAAATGTGTAACTGTGCCAATGTGACACTGCTTCCGTAGAGGGCAGTGGAGCTGTATCAGGGAAAAGTCCCCTGAGAAAGTTCATTGTGTAAGTGACCCTAAGGGCATTAGGGGGAAATCCTGGAGGTGGACAAGTACCACTGGTTAGGGTGGAGACTTGTTCTCCCGGTCTGCGCAGTCCAAGAGTCGCCATTGGAATGCCTAGATGGCGTCTATGTGTAATGTGATGTGTATATGTCCTTCTTTGGTGGTTTGGACTATGTGTCACGGCACCTAAAATGTGTAATCTAAAATGTGTAATGTGTATGTGTCCATGTGTAAATGTGTAAGCGACAATGTGAATGTGTATGTGTAAAGTGAACCATGTGAAAGAGAAAACTTGTGTAAAGAAAATGTGAAACTAAAGATGTGAAAATAGGTTATTGAAAACCATGTGAGACGAATCTGAAATCATGTGAAATCAGTGAATTTATGTTATTATCATCATGTTATTATGTGCAAAGATGTCTAGAATTCATGTTAGGGATAATTGGTGAAAACGGGTACAAGATAGCATGATTGGTTGATCACCTGATATGTTTTATGCCATATTGTAGCTTCATGTATAGGTTTACAGCCGTTAAACCATGTGAAATCAGCAACCTAAAGAATGTGAAAAGGTTATGTATGTACTTAAGGACATGTGAAATCCATGCTAGTTGTGTTCCCCTTTCATGCATGCACAATGTCATGTTGGTAGCTCTCATGTTTAGGTTCTTTAAAGACAAATTCCATGAGTAAATGGAATAGAGAGCATGTGATAGGTGAATTTTATTTTTAGAAATCTGAAAGCATGATTCATGTATAAATTGTAAAACTTTCATGATAGGTTGAAACTTGAATTGACTAGCATGCTATGTGTTGCAAATTGTAAATGTGCATGTAGAAACCACTAGGACTTGTACGTGTATATCATGAGTAGTGTTGCTTGCTGAGTCCTTGGACTCACTCCTTGCTTCGGCGTACAGGTATAGTTGGTGACACAACCCGTTGGAGGAGACGGACTCCGAGCGCGGAGACTAGCTTTGGAGTTTCTTGAGATTTCTGTATTTCATAAGTATGTAATTTGAACATCGTATTAGAGTATTATGAAAAGGATGTATAAATGTGGACAAATTTGTGGTTCTATTTCAGCAATTTAAATTATGTGGACCTTTAGTTCTTTTATGTTAATTGCGAATTGCATGTATGTTTAATGTGGATGATGAATGAATTGAGACAGTTGTCTTTTACTTCCGCTACTCTGTTGTATTCGCGTGTATCTCAGCTGTTTGTATCGTTTGGATAAATGTCCCACTGTGGCGGCGCTCGCTATACCGACGTGGGTTGGTATAACCGTACCGGTATAATGAGGGCCGTCACAGAGATTGGTATCAGAGCCCGGTTGAGATTGCACATGAATATACCTAAGTCATCATCCCAATTGCATGCTAAGTATGTCCACATGTGTAGAAAACACTAATAAGAAGTGAAAGATAGATAAGAAAATGGTTAGAGAACCTAGTAACCTAGCTCTAATGGTGGCTGAAATTTATTACAGCCATGGCTTCCCGTGGACGACGTGGAGGTGTGCCAGCTCGCGACGACGAGCAGAGGCGTGAGGAGCGGGCGAGCAGCAGGCCCCGGCCCCACAGGGTCCTATGCTTCCCCCACCACCGCCGTGGACTACGGAGTATTCATGCAAGGTCTGGTGCAAGCCATGCAGACGCAGGCTCATACCCATGCAGCACTCCAGGCCCAGTTGGAGGCCCAGGTAGAATAATGAAACAACTAAGTAGCTTGCTATTTAAATTGCATGATATTGTGTTTATTGTGTATTGTTATTGTTTAATGTAGCAGGCTCAGGCCCAGCTCAGGACCATGGTGGACCTTCCATCATGGAGCGATTCAAGAGGATGACCCCACCCTCTTTTAAGGGGGAGAGTGATCCACTAATGGCAGAAAGCTGGTTAGGGGACAGAGAAAATCTTCCGAGCTATCAGGTGTCCTGATGAGGATAAGGTGACATTAGCCACCTACATGCTACAGGTAAGTTTAGTTTATGTTTGAATGTTGTTGTCAAGTTAGAATTTGTTAGTTGGTGCTTATGAAGGTGTATTTCAGGAGATAGCCGATGTATGGTGGTCCTCCCTACTTCGTACACGCTTTGAGGACGGAGCAGTAGACGTGACGTGGGACGCGTTCGTGAGGCTCTTTCGAGCCAAGTTCGTCCCAGAGCATATCCAGGACAAGATGGAGCAAGAATTCCTTTCCCTGACGCAAGGATCAATGACCGTCCTGGAATACGAGGCAAGGTTTTCTGAACTTTCTAAATATGCACCGCACATTGTTGAGGATGAGCGTAGAAAGACCAAGAAATTCGTGATGGGTCTCAAACCATCACTGAGGACGAGGCTTGTGGCGTTCGACCACCGGACGCTAGACGAGGCCCTCAACGCTGCCTGTAGGCAGGAGGGAGAAATGGAGCAATATCTGGAGGAGAAGAAGGCTTCGCAGAAGAGGCCGGCAGCGACATTCCACCGGCAGGATAAGAAGAAAACGGTGTACCAGACACCGCAGAAGCCAGTAGCAGTCAGCAACTCTCAGGTACCTTCTGTACGTTCCCCTGGTGTGAAGAAGGAGTGTCCCCACTGCGGGAAGACCCATGGTGGTTCCGAGTGTTGGTTGGTAGCGGGTAGATGCTTGAAGTGCGGGAGCAGCGACCATAAGATCAAGGATTGCCCAAGACTTCAGCAAGGAGCTCAGCGAGGAGCGCCAGCACCAGAAGTAGCGGCAGCCGCGCCAGCTACAGGAAGACCAGGAAGGCCTCGAGCCCCAGCTCGAGAGTTTGCTTTAGCTCGTGAGGACGCCGAGCAGGCGGAGCATGTCACCGAAGGTACAGTTTTGCTTTTCGGTGTGCACGCTCGGGTTTTGTTTGATACGGGTGCTACTCACTCGTTCATTTCCGAGCGGTTCGCTAGGCAGATAGCCCTAGAGTCAGGCATAGAGTCTGAGGAGTTAGAGGTCCCTTTGTCTGTGCACACCCCTGCGGGTACGGTATCGACTAGGAAGTGCATTCCGTCGTTACCTGTGTGCATTGAGGATAGATTCCTAGATGGGTGTTTCTTCTTGCTAAATATGAAGGACTATGATTGTATTCTTGGTCTGGATTGGCTAGAGGAGCACTATGCGTTAGTGGATTGTCGTAGGAAGAGGATTGTTTTCCGCATTCCTGGTGAGGACGAGTTCTCTCATCCCTTGCCAAAGAACTTAGCGGGAAAGTTAGTTATCTCTGCCATGAAGGCGATGCGCATGGTGAACAAGGGTTTGTGAACATTTTGCCAGCGTTATGCTAGTACCCGATGCTAGTTCGTCACTGACTCTTGCAGAGATCGATGTGGTGCAGGATTTTCCAGATGTCTTTCCCGATGACTTGTCTAGATTGCCACCGGATAGGGAGATAGAGTTCACTATAGAGTTGCTTCCAGGCACCTCTCCTATCTCGAAGGCCCCATATCGGATGGCCCTGCAGAATTAGCCAAGTTGAGGAAGCAATTGCAAGAATTGCTCGATAAGGGATTCATTCGCCCTAGTGTTTCCCCTTGGGGCGCACCTGTATTATTCGTCAAGAAGAAAGACCGGTCACTTCGGTTGTGTATTGATTATAGGAAATTGAACCAAGTGACTGTGAAGAACAGGTATCCCTTACCTCGGATTGATGATCTGTTTGACCAGTTGCGAGAGGCATCAGTCTTTTCCAAGATTGACTTGCGATCTGGTTATCATCAGTTGAGGATTCGGAGTGAGGATGTGTCCAAGACGGCATTTAGAACCCATTACGGACATTATGAGTTTTTGGTTCTTCCCTTCGGATTGACCAACGCCCCTGCAGCGTTCATGGATCTCATGAACGGGTGTTTAGTCCGTATTTAGATAGCTTTGTTGTTGGTTATTGATGACGTGTTGGTCTATTCTCCGGATGAGGCCACGCACCGTTAGCATTTGAGGTTAGTCTTAGAGGTTCTCTGTGAGCACAAGCTGTATGCGAAGTTCAGCAAGTGCGAGTTCTGGTTGCGCGAGGTTCACTTTCTCGGGCATGTTATCTCCGGCACTGGTGTAGCTGTTGATCCAGCAAAGGTCCAGGCAGTTAGTTATGGATTGGGAGATTCCCCAGACTCCTTCGGAGATTCGTAGTTTCCTTGGGTTAGCTGGTTACTATCGGCGATTCATTGAGGGTTTCTCATCCATCGCCGCCCTTTGAGAAAGCTGACCGGAAAGGTGAGAAGTTCGTATGGTCTGAGGCATGTGAGCGTAGCTTTCAGCTATTGAAGGCTAAGCTTACTTCTGCTCCGGTATTGGTATTGCCTAGTGGTCTAGAGGGCTTTGCCATTTATACGGATGCATCTCAGATTGGTTTAGGTTGTGTGCTCATGCAGCGAGAGAGGGTAGTGGCTTATGCTTCTCGTCAGTTGAAGGAGCATGAGAAGAACTATCCGACTCATGACTTGGAGCTCGCAGCAGTGGTTCATGCACTAAAGATCTGGAGGCACTATCTTTATGGTGTCAGATTTGAGGTGTTTACCGACCACAAGAGCTTGAAGTATTTTTCTCCCAAAGGAATTAAACCTGAGGCAGAGGAGATGGATTGAGTTCTTGAAGGACTATGACTTCGACCTCCAGTATCATCCTGGAAAGGCGAACGTCGTAGCGGATGCTCTTAGTAGAAAGAGGTCTTCGCTCCAGCAGGATTGGAAGATGTTGGAGGATGCAGCATGCTCTATGACCGAGTTAGAGCCATCGTTGTGTCAGGCTTTTGTAGCTCAGCTATCCCTTAGATCCTCAGTCTTGGATGAGGTGATCGAGCAGCAGAAAGCCGACCCTAGATTGTTAGAGTTAGTGGGTAAGGCGGGCATTGCTCGTGATGAGGACGGTGTGATTAGATTTCAGCACCGAGTTTGTGTCCCCGATGTAGTAGATGTCCGTGAGCATGTGTTAGCGGAGGCTCATAGATCGCGATTCTCTATTCATCCGGGTAACACTAAGATGTATCAAGACCTGAAGAGATCATTTTGGTGGTCCGGCATGAAGAAAGATGTTGCGGATTATGTGTCTAGATGTCTAGTGTGTCAGCAAGTGAAAGCCGAGCGGCAGCGACCATCCGGCCTTATGCAGAGGATGGATATCCCAGTGTGGAAGTGGGAAGCTGTCACTATGGATTTCGTATCGGGTTTGCCTCGATCTAGAAGGGGCAATGACTCGATTTGGTAGTTGTAGATAGGTCTCGAAGACTGCTCATTCTTGCCTATGAAGAAGAGCAGCAGTCAGTAGAGAGTTTAGCTAGATTGTATGTTAGTAGTGTCATTAGATTGCATGGGTGCCGAAGTCGATCATTTTGGATCGAGACCCGAGATTTACTTCGAGATTGTGGAAGGGTCTTCAGGATGCGTTAGGTTCGGAGCTGAATCTCAGTTCGGCGTTTCATCCCCAGACCGATGGACAGTCCGAGAGGACTATCCAGATGCTCGAGGATATGTTG
Source organism: Colocasia esculenta (assembly GCA_014218235.1). Lineage (NCBI taxonomy): Eukaryota > Viridiplantae > Streptophyta > Magnoliopsida > Alismatales > Araceae > Colocasia > Colocasia esculenta. Next base: position 30,489,304 of record CM024761.1, on the reverse strand, counting down.
AGAGCGTGTGTTCTGGATTGGAAGGATGATTGGGAGCGTCATTTACCTCTTGTGGAGTTCGCATACAAAACAGCTTTCATGCTAGTATTGGTATGGCTCCATTCGAGGCGTTGTATGGTAGGCCGTGCAGATCTCCTTTATGTTGGGAGGAGACTGGTGATAGGCAGTTGATCGGACCAGAGTTGGTTCAGGAACTTCGGATAAGATTCAGCTTATCAGGAAAAGGCTTGTTGCGGCACAGGATAGGCAGAAGAGTTATGCCGACAACAGGAGAAAGGATTTGGAGTTCGAGTTGGCGATCATGTCTTCTTGAAGATATCGCCTACCCGAGGTGTTGTCAGATTTGGCAGGCATAGCAAGCTAAGCCCTAGATTCATTGGCCCATATGAGATTCTCAGACGTTTGGGCAGCGTGGCGTACGAGCTAGCATTACCCCCAGCTTTGGCTAGCGTTCACCCGGTATTCCACGTATCTATGCTCAGGAAATATGTCCGAGATCCGTCTCATGTGATTAGTCATGAGCCAGGGAGATCCAGCCAGATCTTTCGTATGTCGAGCAACCCGTAGCCATTCTTGACCGAAAGGTTCAGCATCTCCGGAACAAGAGGATTGCGTCGGTGAAAGTCCTATGGCGGAACTTCTCACGCGAGGAGGCTACTTGGGAGCTTGAGGATGCGATGAAGAAGAAGTATCCCCTTTTGTTTGAGTAGTGTCATTCTAACTTCGAGGACGAAGTTTCTTTAAGGGGGAGGGGTGTAAGGCTCTCGAATTTCTGTCGCATTATTTGTATTATGCGTGTATGTTTGTGCTTGTGTATGTATGTACATATTTACGTATGTTTAATTAGTACGAGTACGTGTGCATGTGTTTTATTAAAATATAAATAATGTACGTATTGCATGGTGATAGTATGGATATAACCATATACATATTGCATGTATATATGCTCGTTATGCATGGTTTTCTGCATATTTTAGAGTTCTGGCCGAAGGCCACTTGGCGTCAAGCCTAGGCCGTTTAGGTGGTGTCAGCGTCCAGACATGGACGCCAACACTAATCCTGGCGTCCAGCGATATGGACGCCAATCTCTCTGGCCTGCATGCGCAGCAGAGCTGCAAGCTTCTGAAACAAGGTAAGCCAACCATTGGGGGACTGTCCCCAACGGCTCTGAAGGCTGTCAAATCAGCATGGTGAGTGGAGAGAGACTCTCCTTATGTCTGAACCCGAATTGGCCTCTCCCACTCCCCCTTCACCTTGCAAGAGGAGAAAAGAGAAGAAAACCCCTAGAGAGAAAACTGTGAGAAAACCCCACTTTGCCACCCAAAAATCCGACCCCCTGGAGCTTGATCCGGCGTTCCATGCTTCAAGAAGGTTGCTGGACTGACGAGGAAGGCTTCCCCGACTCGGCTTACTGTGATCTCGCTCAAGAACCCGGAGGAGAGATCATTTGGAGGGAGTTCTGCACTTCTTGGGACAGCCCAAGGAGAGCTTCACCGAGCCCTAAATCCTTTGGAGGAATTTTTGAAAGGCAAGTGACCTATCCATGATGTCCCCGTATGAGTCTAGGTTGGTTTTGCAATTTTTGTACATTTTCCCTCGAGTCCTAGACCCTCCCATTCACCAAATCTTGAGAGGTCGGGTCTGTGTTTCTGCACAGACCTGCATCGACGGCAAGGTCCCTGGACGCCGATATTATGCTTGGCGTCCATCGGCCATGCCGCTGACCCTGAGTTAGCGGCTAGAGACTGCCGCCGAGTTCCTCTGGACAGAACAGTGAACTGTTCTGCCTTCCTTTACATTAATTTCGGTATGGTTTCCGTGATGAGGATATATGGTAATCCTATACTCTATGTATATAGTCAATTGTGGTGTGTGGATGAATGTGTGTGTGTGATGGTGAATGTAGGAAATATGTATCCCATGAATTGTGAGCATGACTTGTTGAAAATCTTGCAAATCCATGTTTCATGAGTAAGATTAGTATGAATGCCTTGGTTTTGTCTGTTGGAGATTAGTGGGTCAGTATATGTGTATGCAATTTTGATAAATATCCATGCTTGTGTAAATTGCCAATAATACGGTTCGGTAAGTAAAAAGACATACAAGAAAGATTGTGATGATTAATCTATAGATGTATGATTTATGGAATCTTGTATTCTCAAATCATGCGTATGTTAGTAGCCTCTGTTAAAACAGTAAGTGGCAAATTGCAAGATGTGTTAAACCCCATGTTAATTTAAGTTGTGAATAGTATGCTAATAGGTGTTTAATTTTCTGTAAATTCTATTTAGCTCAGAAAAATCTAAAAATTTGAGTGTATGATCTTGAACCCGAAACACATGTGGTTAAAATTTCAGGTCATTTGGATCAGTAAATAAAAAGTTATGTATTTTCATGTAAATGTGATAATCTACGTATATTATGTAATGTGATTAGTTATTGTCTAAAACCAACTTGATTGGTGAAATTACTGTGTGCTAAGCTCTTGAAATTCTGTAGTACCATGTTAGGAAAAACAGAGATATTCATGTGAGTGAGAAAGTGAATGTGATGAAAAGTGTGAAGTGTAAAACATGTGTAAAACGGTAAATGTGGAATGTGTAACTGTGCCAATGTGACACTGCTTCCGTAGAGGGCAGTGGAGCTGTATCAGGGAAAAGTCCCCCTGAGAAAGTTCATTGTGTAAGTGACCCTAAGGGCATTAGGGGGAAATCCTGGAGGTGGACAAGTACCACTGGTTAGGGTGGAGACTTGTTCTCCCGATCTCGCAGTCCAAGAGTAGCCATTGGAATGCCTAGATGGCGTCTATGTGTAATGTGATGTGTATATGTCCTTCTTTGGTGGTTTGGACTATGTGTCACGGCACCTAAAATGTGTATCTAAAATGTGTAATGTGTATGTGTCTGTGTAAATGTGTAAGCGACAATGTGAATGTGTATGTGTAAAGTGAACCATGTGAAAGAAAAACTTGTGTAAAGAAAATGTGAAACTAAAGATGTGAAAATAGGTTATTGAAAACCATGTGAGACGAATCTGAAATCATATGAAATCAGTGAATTTATGTTATTATCATCATGTTATTATGTGCAAAGATGTCTAGAATCATGTTAGGGATAATTGGTGAAAACGGGTACAAGATAGCATGATTGGTTGATCACCTGATATGTTTTATGCCATATTGTAGCTTTCATGTATAGGTTTAAAGCCGTTAAACCATGTGAAATCAGCAACCTAAAGCATGTGAAAAGGGTTATGTATGTACTTAAGGACATGTGAAATCCATGCTAGTTGTGTTCCCCTTTCATGCATGCACAATGTTCATGTTGGTAGATCTCATGTTTAGGTTCTTTAAAGACAAAATTCCATGAGTAAACGGAATAGAGAGCATGTGATAGGTGAATTTTATTTTAGAAATCTGAAAGCATGATTCATGTATAAAATTGTAAAACTTTCATGATAGGTTGAAACTTGAATTGACTAGCATGCTATGTGTTGCAAATTGTAAATGTGCATGTAGAAACCACTAGGACTTGTACATGTATATCATGAGTAGTTGTTGCTTGCTGATCCTTGGACTCACTCCTTGCTTCGGCGTACAGGTATAGAGGGTGACACAGCACCGTTGGAGGAGACGGTGGAGACGGACTTCGAGCGCGGAGACTAGCTTTGGAGTTTCTTGAGATTTCTGTATTTCATAAGTATGTAATTTGAACATCGTATTAGAGTATTATGAAAAGGATGTATAAATGTGGACAATTTGTGGTTCTATTTCAGCAATTTAAATTATGTGGACCTTTAGTTCTTTTATGTAATTGCGAATTGCATGTATGTTTAATGTGGATGATGATGAATGGAGACAGTTGTCTTTTACTTCCGCTACTCTGTTGTATATTCGCGTGTATCTCAGCTGTTTGTATCGTTTGGTAAATGTCCCACTGTGGCAGCGCTCGCTATACCGACGTGGGTTGGTATAACCGTACCGGTATAATGAGGGCCGTCACACACTAAGCCTAAGTGTCGACACACTGTCATCTTTCATTATGAAAATTTCTAAGTACCCCATACATATATGTCTATATATCATACTCATTCCAATTCCAAAGAAGTAGAAGTGTTGTACCGATTGCTGAACAAACTGTACCACTACGACTCCTGAGAAATCGAAGTGGGCTATCGATTGTTGAACAACTGGCATTACTCAAACTCTCAAAAAGTCGTAGTCCAATGACTCCACTCTGACTCTCAAATAGTCGAAGTCCAATGACTCCACTCCGACTCTCAAATAGTTGAAGTTAGATACTGATTGTTGAACAAACTGAAAACTCACTCCGACTCTTGATAAGTCGAAGTCTGATATCGATTGTTTCCATCAATTACTTCATATACATTGATTGTCTTAAACATCAATTTCCTTATATATCGATTATGTGAAAACATCAATTGCTTCACTTAGACATCGATTATTATTTACACATCGACTGCTTCATATACATCGATTGCTTATGTTTCACATCGATTGCTTCATGGACATCGATTGCCTATGTTTCACATCGATTGCTCATGTTTCATATCAATTATATGTATCGATTGTATCTTTTCACATCGATTATTTATTTGATTGTATCGATTGACTTCTGTATCAATTGTTTCTGACTCTGACTTCGAGACAGTCGAAGTCTATTGATAGTTGAAGCATGTCACCTACTCCGACTTTGATATAGTCGAAGTACGGTTACTACTGGAGATGTACTCCAACTCTTTGAAAGTCGAAGTTTAATATCAACTTCTGTGATCAACCATACTTATATGAATTTAAATATCTTTTATTATTTACAGAACTATTGAAGCATTATCATCATCATTATTCTGAAGATCCTCTTAATTCTTATGCGATCTTTTAAGATAATAAGAATCACATATATGACTTTCATTGTGTTTTTTTTCAAATTCAAATAGTTTAGCAGGAAAATTTGACTCTAATGTAGTCAAATTTAAAATCTATTTTCTATTATCTTGAAACTCAAAAGATTTGTATATCTTCTCTCTCACTCACTGTCAAAAATGAAGTTCTATGTTTCCATGACAGATGGTCAGCAGAAAATTTGGTAGTAGGTATAAGTAGTATGGTTTACCTGTCAGAACTCACCTACCACAGCCCCTTTCTGTCAGAACTCCATGTTTTGAGGACAAGTCTTTGCATGACCCATACATGCATTTGTATGTCTTTAAATGCACTGAACATTTGTCTGTCTGAACTGCTTTCTACTTTATATATTTTTGGTATCTCACCCACCTCTGAAAGAATGGAGGTATATGTGTTTTCTTGATGATGCAGATATTTAGCTGCTCCCTAAAGTATGCTAGCTTTCAGTCATGGGTATGGAGCTTGCAGACATTTATTGAAGCTGTCAAATGAAGCCATGAAGCTATCAGTATAGCCTAAAGCCATTGAGACTCAAGGGCTAAAGATTTGATGATGGACATCTCAGAAATCTCAAGTCCCAATACCCAACACTCAGATTCAAACGACTATTTTCTAACGGCTATCTTCAAATAGTTGCTTTCAAATCGGAAACTTCTGAAGACTATATATGAATCTAAAGGTTTCAATTACAAGCATCAATTGTTGTTGCAATTCACATAGATAGCTCACACACACAGAAGAGAGAAAAGCTCAAGATCTGAAGAGAGCCTGCTACTTCAAGCTTCAACTTCCAAGATCTGAGCAATCACACTATGTTATTTCTGTGTAAGAAACCAGCATGGGGTTTGTTCCCTTTAATGCCCATGACCTACGGTGTAGGTGGTTGTATACCCCTCTGTGAAGGGAAGAGTTGCTTGGGAGCAAGTAGATTGTATACCTCTCAGGTTGAGAGAAGGCCAGAGTTCTTAGTAGTTAGTGAAAATCCCAAGGGCTTCTTGGGGACTGGATGTAGGACTTCCATTTGGAAGGGCTGAACTAGGATAAATCTCTGTGCACTTTGTGTGATTGATTCCGCTAATATTTTCACTTGTTTCACACACTACACCAAATACTAACATTTCTATCAGGTGTTATTTGTTTTCAGATAAATTTTAAAAGTGCAAAATGTCCTATTCACCCCCCTCTAGGACATCTAGAGCTCCATCCTGATCCACCAAACTTTAGTAGAGGCAAGTCAACCTAGATCATCCTATACTTAAGAACAACCTATGTTTTGATACCACAAAACTATAACGCCCAGACGCAGAATATCGGAGTGGGCTATAGTTAAATATATAGTATAGAGCATAAAATAGACATCAAACCATTGCATAAATTCGAATAATACCAAATGAACCAACTTTATTGATAACTCCACTATTCTCTATTACATTCACCAATTCAGAGCCAAAGCTATGGGCCCATAGTACTTTATTTGAATAAAACAAACAAACTAACTAATAATAAGTCATCTAGATGACATCACTTCAGGTCACTCTTGTGTTTGCTCGTCCCCATCCTCATGCGTGTGGTATTTTCCAGTAGACTCTCCTGAAACACATATAACAAATAGTGCAGAATGAACGATAGTAGGACTTAATAACTCGAAAATAGGCATGCTTTAAGTGATTAATATCTTGGATAGTTGGACTAGAGAGAACGATCGAGAGAGTAATAACACATGATAGCAAGAGAACAATAGTATTTTTCAAAAAGAATATAACACAACTAACACGTTAAAGGAATGGCCATATCACGAGATAGCATGTCACGATAACACGATAGCATACTAGTCAAAATAGCACTTTGATTGTCTTCAGATTATCGAGATAACTGGCACTTGAGTGTAATGCCGAACACTCTAATCATTAAACTCCCATGGGCACTAGCACTTTCGGGCGCACCTCGCAAGGCCAGATCAGTCCATTTAAAATGTTTCCTGACATTGATCATGTTTTTATCTTCAGATAATAAGTCAAATAACCATAGAGAGTACCAAGAATATATGAGAATAATTGAAGAATAGATGAGAGTATATAGAATGTGAAGAGATGAGTGAATAGAGTATAGGTTAGAACTATAGGTCAATGCACATAAAACGACGTTAAATCGAACGATAGTAACAGTTGCACAACATATATAGTTGTGTGCTACAAACACAGTCTAGAGGTCTGGCATGATCGTAAGGTAAGAGTGAAAAATCTTGGGCCATTAGATCATGCTAATCCCTAAGGGTAAAATAGGTATTAATGGTACAACTTGTTCATCGGCAATGGTGTCCGCCAAAGTCAAGGAGTCTTACGGAGGCCTTGACAAGGATTACCTGGTCCAGTCAGGAGTATTCCCAATGGAGAGTCCATCTAAGTCAAGAAATGTGTGTAAAGAAACATTTGCTCGTTATGCCTTGAGTGCTCAAAGGCAGAGGAGCTTTAATAATAGTATCCAAATCGATGAATAAAATGAAGATGAGTTCATTTAAAATAATAGGGAATTTAACATGAATATTTACAATTAATTACTAGATATATTACGGAGATAGTTTCTGTAAGGTCTCATGGAAAAAATTCAATATTTGGTATGTGCATGTGATAGAAAATCAAAGATAGCATATGAGAGTCGTGACCAGTCATGTTTAATGCAATCGGTATACAGTCGCAACGGGGTTCTGGGTCAGACAGGAAGAACACAACGTAGGCTACCGTCACGTTTAGAATGCGATGCGATGTTGTGTCACGACCGGTTGAGAATTCGACCGATCGGGCCTTACATTCTTAGGGGTCCTGCTCGAGCCCGAAATGGGAATTAAACTCCTTGGATTGCGGTCCAGTCTTCCAAGGGCTTGCCAAAGGGGATTTTACAATTTATATCAAACTGTATACTAGATGAAAATTCATGAAATTAATTTTAAATGAAACTAGACTTGCAGGAGTATCAACAGTATATAGTAATTAAAACCTTAACATGGTATCAATAGTCTTTGCCCTTTTAGTACGGCAGCAAGCTAACCCGGGGGGGGGGGGGAGGGGGAATAGGTTTATCTGAAATCTGAAATAGAAACTTAAAGATAGAAAATTAACACTTAAAAGTTTGGTTAGTTAAGTGTGATAAAGAGTAGCAGTGCGGAAGCAAATAAACAATCACACAGAGGACATAAGGAATTTATCCTGGTTCGCCCTTCCCACATGGAAGTCCTACGTCCAGTCCCCAAGCAACTTCTTGGGTTTTTACTAACCAAGAGTACAGTCCCCCTCAAGGACAATACAACACCCATCACCCCAGCTGGTTTTCTTCTCTTTCCCGGGTAAGAAGGCAGCCCACTTCTTTTACAGGTCAAGAAGCCAACCTCCTGGTACAAACCCCAGTGTGGTTCTTCTAGACACAAACCCCTAGCTAGGTTCTACACTGTATACAGTCCTACAGCTGGACAAAGATCTTTCTTAGAAAAGAAAGAACACGGCTGAGAGTTGGGCCAGATGAAAATCCACTAAAAGAACTCTCAGCGAAAAGACTCTCTCCCCCAGATTACAAGATGCACACAGAGAGAGTGAAGAGAGGAGAAAGAGCTTGAATGCTTGAGTGCTTCAGTTGCTTGAACACTTCTTTTTGGCTCAGGCTCTTCCTCTTTTTCTTTTGAGTGTATGTGGCGTTTATGGGTTCACATTCTAAATGATAAATACAACATGTTTTTGATGATGAACAATGATGCACAATGTAAACAATGATGAACAATTTGAATTGAGTTTAAAGCATGAGATCTTCATACAAATGACTTGTCACAATAACTTGGTACAATGCTTGACCTTATATGCTCATAATATCTCACTAACTATGTTCACTAATGTAGGAGATACACTATGCAAGCCATGTGCCAACAACAAGTATGAAAGATCAAGAAAAAAGTCAGAAGACAGAGTACCTGTCGACAGCCATGAAGCCCCTGTCGACAGATGTCAACAGTTAGCAACACACCTGTTCTAGAAAAACAAGACCTGTCAACAGCAGCATAGTCCCCTGTCGACAGAAGCATACAGTCTGAAAGATCCAGTTCTGGAAGACATGTATGTTGTCCCGTTTGGTATGGCAGCAAGGTAACCTAGAGGGGGGGTGAATAGGTTTTTCTGCAATCTGAAATCAAAACGTGAATACTTAAAAATTTGGTTAGTGTTAGTGTGATGAAGAGTGGCAGTGTGGAAGCAAAGAACAATCACACAAAGGACACAGGAGATTTATCCTGGTTCGGCCCTTCCACATGGAAGTCCTACGTCCAGTCCTCAAGCAACCTTTTGGGATTTCACTAACCGAAGGTACAGTCCCCCTCAAGGACACTACAACACCTGGATACCCCACCAGGTCTTCTTCTCTTTCCCGGCCAAGAAGGCAGCCCACTTCTTTTCTAGGCTCAGAAGCAAACCTACTTCTTTTACAGGTTCAGAGGTAAACATCCTGGAACAAACCCCAGTGCGGTTCTGCTAGACTTAAACCCCAGCTAGGTCCTGTTGGTACAAACCCCAACAAGGTTCTGCTAGACACTAACCTCTAGCTAGGTTACACACTGTATACAATCCTACAGCTGGACAGAAATCTTTCTTAGAAAAGAAAGAACAAGACTGAGAGCTAATACAAGATGAACACTATGGACTTAGCTCACAGTCACAGACTCTCCCTCAAGATTACAATGAGCATAGGGATAATGGAAGAGAAGAAGGCTTGAAGGGAATGAAGACTTCTGCTTGAAAGCTTCTGTAGATTTTGGCTCGAGCTTTCTCTCTTTCTCTGAGTGTTTTGTGGCGTGAAGGTTCATCTCACAGTTGTACCTCCTTGAAGGATTTTCAGGAAGGCTTCTTGTTCTTCAGCAATGCTCCATCTTTATATGAGCAGCTTTAGAATAGATCCGTTGAAGAGATCCGTTGGAGCTCTTTAGTCGTTGCTGATCTTTCTCTTCATTTGTCTTAATCAGACTCTGGTGGTCTTCGAGGTCTGTAAGCATAGAAGAGTGTTAGCATAAATGAGTGTTTTTAAGATATCAGTGCATGCTACTGTGTTTTCTACTAACATTCTGAAAATAGTAGTTCATATCTATTTGACAAGACTCTGAAATATGCATGCAGCTTTTTGTCAGAAGATATTTGACTTTTCATTTAAGCGCCAAGCATATTTGAAATATAAAGGCAATTTGTGTTTGAACAGAATCCATGAAGAAATCGTTATGAGCAAGACTTATGAAATCGTTATGTGAAGAGTCGTTATGATCTCCTGAAGAAATCGTTGTGATCAATAAAGAAATCGATGTGATCACTTATGAAATCGTTCTAAGATCAATTTCTTATCAAATCGTGCGAAGGCAAATCGATGTGAGGGCAAATCGTTGCACTCACTTATCAAATCGTTATGAGACCGATTTCTTATCAAATTGTTGCGGTCACTTAAGAAATCGTTATGAGACCGATTTCTTGGCACATTGTTGCATTTACTTAAAGAATCGTTATGGATTCTAAAGAAATCGTTATAGCGCTTAAAAAATCAATTAAAACCAAATCGATGTAGCGCTTATTAATTTGGCACTTAAACTGAAATTGATGAATATTGATTAAACATCGATTTTATCATTTTAGTGCGCCATATTGCATCAATGAGAGACTTAGCATTTTGTTATGAGATTGATGCGACACAGATGAAACAAATATTTCAATTTAAGTTACATTATAAATTTTGTTAGTACCAAAATAATTAAAAATAAATCTAATCATAAGTTTTGTTAACACCAAAATATGAAGGTAATAAAGAGTGGTTCAACAATGTACCTGTCGACAGCAACAGGTCGCCTGTCGACAGATTCATATAGTAAGAGCTTTCCAGAACATCCAGAGTTCTGGTACTTGATACACTGTTGATCCCTGTCGACAGCAGGTGTATGACTTGTCGACAGGCGTATAGAAGCTTCATATACGGGAAGTTTGAAAGTTACCAAACTTGGTGTTTCCTTGTACCACGTCTCTCCATATGTAAACACCACTATATAAACATCCTTTTGAGCAAATCACGTACACAAGCATCCTTCAAGCAAAAACCCTAAAGAGTTCTCACAAGAAGTCTTGCTCTACTGCTCTGCTTCAACCTACCGCCCAGAACCAAGAAGAGAAGTCTCTCCAGCGGAAGGTGAAGTCTGAACGTCGTGGATTCAAGTGTCTCCATCAAGTTGTGACCTTCAAGACGAAGCTTGAAGCCCAGTCAGACGTTCACAAGAAGAGTTTACAATTGGATTTATTCTTCAACTCTTAAATCTTCTCTGTTTCTATTCTCCATATCCGTGTGTGTGTGTGGTGTTTCAGGCAGCCCTTGTGCTTGATACACGTGTGTGGGTGCTGTTCTGATTGTGGTTTCACATCAGATAACACGTGTGTGTGAGTTGTAGTTTGTGAACTAGCTCATAAGTAGATTGCTCTGCGTGTGGGCAAAATATAAAGAACCTGAATCCTCATAGAAAGTCAATGACCTTTCATGCAATATAACTATGGATACTTGGCGGAGAATGTTTTCTCACGCATAATGAAAGTTCCAAACAAGCATGACTTGTTCTTCCACAAATCACCATTTGATATACCTCATAGTTAGTTCACACAGAGACATATACCTACTATTTGGGTTAAGTTTCATTGTAATTTGCACAAACCCAACTCTCGTCTCAATGTTGTGAATCTATCTTCAGCCAGAGGTTTGGTAAAGATATCTGCCAGTTGATTTTCAGTGGGTATGAAACTTATCTCCAATGTTTTATTGGCTACCTCATCTCTCAAGAAATGATGACGAATTTCTATGTGTTTTGTCCTAGAATGTTGAATGGGATTCTTGATAGATTGATTGCACTAATGTTGTCGCATAGGATAGGTGTGCATCCAATGTCAATGTTGTAGTCACACAACTGACTTTTTATCCACAACACTTGTGCCGCACAACTCCCTGCAGCAACATATTCTGCCTCTGCAGTGGAGAGAGCAACCGAGTGTTGCTTCTTGGATGCCCACGAAACCATGCAACCACCAAGAATTTGGCAATAGCCACTAGTGCTCTTCCTATAACACCCCAGAAATTTAGTGATTTAAAAATTTTAGAAATAAAGGGGGATAAATTAAATAAATAGATTGGAGAGACTTCCAACACCATGTATTAATGATCCATTAAAAAGATTGGGCCTATAGAGCACATTTGGCCCAAGGATATAAATAAACTAGGACATGAAATTTCCCAGAAATTCGTGTATGTAATTATGTCATAATTGGAGAGGGCAAATTAGGCTTAAAATTAAGGTAATTAGTCATGCAAGGTAAGCCAAAACTGAACCCAACCCCAATTGGTGGTTTCCTAAACCTTTGCTACCTCTTTTGGGTGAGAGAATCCCAGATTTTGTGGAAAGTGGGAAACAGAACTCGTAGCCCCTTTCCTAGTCCCGTTAGGACTCTTAACTACACCCTAAAACTCAAAGAACTCATCCCTAAACTCTTGGGGAAGGTTTAACAACGAGTTGGGGTCGTTTGGAGGCAGGCTAGAGCTTCAGAGGAGAAGGAGAAAGGCTGGGAACCCGGAGCTTCATCCCCCTTCATCCTCTACTGCGTCCAGAACGCCGATTGGTCTTAGATCATCATAAAGGTAGGTGTTCTCGGCCAAGATTAAGAAAACCTATACCATCATGTAGAGCATCGAGTCTATGTTCATTTGCACTTGATTTGCCTAATTTTCATGGAGTATGCATGGAGTATCGGTCGTTTTTCCCTAAGTCGTGCCCAGTTACGGCTTTTCCTGTTCTTCTTATTATGCATGTGATTCGAGACCGAATTTGACTAGACTTCCTTCATGAAAGTTCTTCTATTTGTAGTCCTGATCATCTTTTATGTTGGACATTTTGTCTAAAAGTCTTTCGTTAAAGAGTTACAAGTATGTTAAGAGAGTCATTGCATGATACTGCGATTCAGGCTACACTTCATATGTTTTTCTCAGGATTCGAAACTGAATTAGATCAAACCTCCAACATCAAAGTTCTTCTACTAGTTGTCCTCGTCATCTTTCATGTTGAACATTTTATCTATATGTCATTATTTAGAGAGTTATAAGAGGGGAAAGTGAATCACTGCATGAGACATGTTGTCTGGTTACATTGGAGTCATATGCTTTTGTTTGTGAGGGCCACTAGTGTCGACACTACCTGAACTAGTGTCGACACACTGTCCCAAAACAGCCCAGAAGGAGTTCTGGGAAGGTCTCTAGTGTCAACACTACCTTTTCTAGTGTCGACACACTGTCCCAGTTTGACCCAGAAAGTTTCTGGGAGCTGATCTAGTGTCGACACTACCTGATCTAGTGTCGACACACTGTCCCATATTGGCCAGAAGGTTTTCTGGAAGCTGTCTCTAGTGTCGACACTACTTGATCTAGTGTCGACACTACTTGATCATTTTGTCTTGTATTTGAAGCATTGTGTCGACACTACTTGATCTAGTGTCGACAACTTGACCAGTTTTGCATTTTTGTCTTGTGTTTGAGCATTGTCGACACCAGTAAGCATTGTGTCGACACTACCTTTGCAAAAAAAAATTTGCATATTTTGGGTCTGATCATTACATGATGTCTACTAGCACGTGCATGATTTTATATAGTATGCATGGACCTAAAAATAAATCAACCCATTGAAAAATAGTAATGATACGAATATGATCTAATGTGTAATGTGATTGTCCTTATGTTCATTGGATTATCTTGTGATCTTCCTTATTGTCAATGATAAGATAAGATATGATATGAATGTGGGGATGAATACATGTTAGTGTGGACTTGTTAGTGGTGTTAATGTCATGATTTGCATATGAGTTTCAATAGTTACATGCTTCCAGTGTTCAATTAATTATTTGTCATATGCATACATGCTAGGAAAGATCCATGACTCATCAATTATACTTTTGCACGAATAGGCACACCCTCCTTGGGGAAATTGAGACCACATGTTCTACATAAGATCTGTCTTTAGAAACCTCATGTCAAGACATTAATGAACTATGAAACATAAGATACGTTATTATCCTGCCTTGTTCTTTTGAGCTGTTAGTCATTCCTTGACTCTGAGAATGATCATGTTCCTTTTACTATGAGCTTGTCATTGAAACTCTGTGGCCATAATATGAATATGTTTGTTCGGCACAACGTGGGACTTCGGTCCAATTTGACTAATGCCTGTGCAATAAGGGCCCTGTCTGGTCCTGGGGAGGAGCACCCCAATGTACTTATTAACCGCGGGAGTATGGACTTGTGGTGCGTGGCATGGCACTAATATGATATGCAAGATTTGTGTGAATGTGCCTTTGTTTGATATTGTAAGTTTGATTTGATCTGTATGATATGATTGATAGATATGTCTGATCATGTGAACGCATGATATCTATCTGAATATGGCCAATCTCTTTTGATATGATTCTATTCTTGAAATATCTGTCCATTGTATATGAAGCTCGACATTTGATCTGATATGATACCCATTCTACTCTGCTATTCAACTTGTTAGAAAAGCATGCATTGTCATCATATTCATATGCATATCTGCCTATTTAAAATGTTAATCATGTATACTAGTACCCGCACAATATTGAGATGTAAATCCTGCTGAGCTAGTTCGCTCACCCCTATCATCCTGCCTTTTTAGGTAGTGATGAGGAACCAGTGGAGTCAGATGGGAAAGGGCAAGAGTGACGAGCACCTGTCATAGATAGTTGCAGCTTAGAAATAGAAATTGAGTAGTCGATGTATTAGAGAAACGTTGTTATTTGATAATAACCTTTCAGTCAATTATTCTTATGTGGGGTTGTATCTAGTTGAATGAATGGAATAAAGCATACTTTTGGTGACCATATTATAGTCTCGAATGTGTTTATATTCAATTGTGACTCTGCGCTATTCAACTGTGATACGCCTGTTTGTATCGTTCACGTCCCCCGGTATTTATTCCGTGCCTAAATATCGGGGCGTAACTGTTGGTATCAAAGACTAAACTTTAGGGTCCAAGGGAATAGGAATATAGAATGAAACAAGATTACACGAGTCAAAATCTGTCGTACCTAATGTGAGCTTGGGTAGAGCTATGGGAATAGAAGTCACATGTGATATAATTAGATGACTGACTTATATTGTTATCTTGAAGGTACTTATTACCTCAATGGCCGCTGAACGTGCCCAGGCTAGGAACATGCAACAAACAATACAGAACTTGACTCAGGCTATTCTGCAAGCCACCCAGGGTGGAGGTAACCGCGGAGCGGTGATCTCCATCAGAATTTTCAGAATATGGATCCACCTAGGTTCGGAGGGAGTACTGACCCAGATGTTGCTGAACACTGGGTTACGGAAATGAAAGGGTATTTAGGGTCATGCAATGCACGGACCAGAACAAAGTACTGCTGGGACTTTCCAATTGAAAAAGGATGCCAGAGCATGGTGGGAGTCGATAGAAGCAACGTGAATGGCCAACAACTACATGGCTCAGTTCATTGAGAATATCCTTTTCAAGCAAAAAGGAACTCAAATGGTCATACCAAGCGCTTGGAGCTTGTTTAAGACCATAGAGAGCCTATGAAGCTTGAAAACATGATTAGATGTTTTTCATTTTCAAATCCTGGAGGTTGTTCAACAAAAACTTTTTCCTTTATGTATCATTTAGAATGCACTTTTGACATCATTTGATAAACTTTAAATTTTATGGAGGATGCAAAAGCAAGGAAAATTCTAACAGCTTCTAGTCTAGCTATAGGGGCATATGATTCATCAAAGTCAATTCTGAATTCTTGATTGTACCCCTTTGCAACTAGTCTATCTTTATTTCTAATGACTTGACCATTTTCATTCAATTTATTCTGAAAACCCATCTAGTGCCAATGACTGTTTGGTCACTAGTCTAGGTACTAATTCTCATACTTGATTTCTTTCAAATTGATGAAGTTCATATGCATTGCATTGATCCAATCAGAACTTATAAAGCTTCATCAATTGATTTTGGTTCAATTTGGGAAATTAGAGCTAATGGGTCTTCATTAATAACATGCAGTAAAGATGATCTAGTCCTAACTCTATCATGA
>CM024761.1:30435432-30473130 GCA_014218235.1 Colocasia esculenta | reverse complement strand
TGGTACTTTCTATTGGTCATTGACTAGTTGTCTAAAGATAAACAATATAACCAATGTCTGGCAATATATAAAGGGCCCAATCTGGTCTGAGGATGTTTGCCCAAAAGTGATATTTGCCCGCATGAGTTAAATGACTAGAGTGTTTGGCATTAAACTCGAGTGCTATCTATCTCGACTATCTAAATGACAATCAAAAGTGCTATATTCTCTTGTTGTCTATTGACAACAAAGTGCTATACTATAAACGTTGTGCTATTGTTATATTTTGTACTATTTGTGCTATGGCCATCCTGCTATTTGTGCTATACTCGACGCTTGTACTATATTTGGAAACTTGTGTTATTTCATTCACATGCTATCGTGCTATCTCTTACAATACTTGACTCTCTCGCTCTATCATTAGTCACTCTACTTTTTAATACATTAATCATTTAAAGCATGCTTGATCCTGAGATTTAAGTCCTACTGGCGTTATCGCTTACCTTGCATTTTTGGTTATGTATTCACAGTTGAGACCGAGGATGACACCTACACTCAAGAGGACGGGAATGACCAAGACTGAAGTCAAGAGAATCCTAGCGTCTTAGCGTTATGATAGAGTTTGAGTTAGACTTTTGCTTTTATTCAATATAATGGGGCCCTATAGAATGGCTCTGATATTAGTGGTTGTAACTAGACATTGAAATTTCTAATGAGATGAATTTGCTTTAGTATTTATTCTTGTCTAATGGTTTGATGTCTAGTACTCGCTCTGTACCCATTTATTTACAACTGCCTCGCGTTCCGATATTCTGCGTCGGAGCGTAACAAATGATGTCTTGGTTTGCATTCCTTTTGCACAAGCTACACAGATTCCAGATTTCTTCAATTTAGTTTTGGAAGACCTTCAACTAGATCATGCTTAGTTAATTTCTTGATCACTGAAGTGCTTACATGTCCTAGTCTTCTATTCCATAGATCGATTTCTTCATTCTTCGTGGTTGCAACACAAAAATTTACTTCTTTCAGTTTTGCTAGTTGTAAGGTGTACAGATTCTTAACTCTTTGAACTTAAAAAATTGTTTTTCCATTCTTTTGAATAACGCACTTGTCGTTCTGATATTTTTCACACATTGACTGATACTAATGAGATTGTACTTTAATCCTTCAACATACATGACATCTTCTATTAAATCCTTTTCTTTTGTTCCTATTGTTCCACAATCTAATACCATTCCTTTTCCATTATCACAATATGTGACTTGACCCATTTCATCTCTAAAACTTCTAAATAATCTTCTTTCTCCTATTATATGCCTAGAGCACCCACTATACAAATATCATTTAGATGCTCTCAGGCGCCCCTGTAAATAGAATTAAGTTGAGACTTTTGGTACCCAAATTTTCTTGGGTCCTTGATGGTTAGTTTTTGGAATCCACTGTAGATGTCTAGTAGAGCAGATGCGAATTGTGTGTCCTAATTGATTACAACATAAATCATATGCATGCTTTGAATTTGTAGTATTATCAGTTTTAAGTTTCTGTTTGTAAACATTTTAATTAACCTTTTTTGGATTTTTAATCCCTTTTTCTTTTACAATGTTAGGAGTTGGGTATTTTTCAGGATAAACAATATCTTCTATATTTATTGGGGGTATATATCCTACTCCATATTTCTTTTTACCTGTTCTATCACCTTTAAGTTTTACAACTAGAGATGTTTTGCAATTTGTGATTTTATCTATGGTAGCTTTTAAGTAATTATTTTCTTCTCTTAATTTTTCTTCATCTTTCAGTTCATTTAGATTTGATTCAAGTTCCATGGTTTTACCATTTTTAATCTTTAAGTTTTCGCATAATGGTTCATTTGATCTTTTAGTTTCAGTTAATTCTATCCTAATCTTTCTACTTCATTTTTTAGAAAGGTGTTGGATTTTTCTTAGTTTACCAGATTCACTTCAACTATTTTCATTTGTTTAACTATTGTTTTATATTTATCATATAACTCATTAAATGCATCTTTTAGACTATCAAAATTAGATTCTGAATATGAAGTAAATGAGGTTTCAGAATTTACCTGATCTAGTCCTACCACGAGGGCTAGATTTACTTGTTCCACTTCTTTTGATTCTGAACTTGAAGTTTCTGAGCTTGATGCTTCCTCATTGTCCCATGCTGCGGCCATTGCTTTCTTCTTGTACTTTCTGAACTTTCTTTCTTTACCTTTTTTCTTCTCATGCTTGCCAGTCTGATCTTCCTTTTTGAGTTTGGGACAATCTATCTTGAAATGTCCTGGCTGGTTGTATTCAAAGCCTATTGGTTCTTTCCTCTATTCCCTTTTGAAATATCTCTTTGAGCCAAATTTCTTTTTCTTAGCAAGAATCCTTTGAAGTTTTCTTGGTCGCATAGCTTCATCATCACTATCTTCATATTTTTCTTTTGAGTCATCAGACGATGAAGAGGAGGAATCTACAACCTTCAAAACATTTGGTATTTTCTTTTTCGAAGAGTTTTCATAAAATATTTCCATGTTAATTTCATGAGCTATTAAAGAACCAATTAATTTATCTATAGAAAGTTATGTAAGATCATGCGCTTCTTCAATAGCAATAACATTAGCAGTCCAAGAATGAGTTAATGATTTAAGAAATTTTCTTACTGTTTCTTCATTAGTGAGATTTTTACCTAGTGAGCTTAAACCAACTGTTATATTGGTAAATCTATTATACATTTCAGTAATGTTTTCATTAAGTAACATTTTGAATTATTCATATTGAGAAACAAGAATATCTATTCTAGTTTGTTTAACTTTATAAGTTCCTTAATATGTTATCTGTAATTTATCCAACATTTCTTTTGTAGTTTTACATGCAAATAGTCTATTATTAATTTTTTAGATAATGCACAACATAAATAATTCTTAACTTTGTAGTTTAGAGACATATTTCTTTTATTAGCTATAGATAGGGCAGAAGTACCATCAACAAGTATAGTAAAATCACCATGTTCAATTACCTGCCACAGATCAAAGTCTGTGCCTTGGATGAAGCATTCCATTCTCATCTTCTAGTACTGGTAATCTTCACCATCAAAGAATAGTGGTCTTATAACAGACTGTCCATCGATGATCAGTCCATCCCTATATAATTTTCTTTAATTAAATAAAATTTTGGTGATTAACAAAACCGTAATAAATATTTTAGTTATTAACAAAACCTTTTTTTCGTGAAGTTAAGTCACAGGAAGTAATCCAAGATATTTCTGTAAGTTATTTTCACACACTATTATTCAAAGTTCAGAGCATGCATTTCTTCTAAGTACACGTCGATTTCTTTTTTAGAACAACAATTTCCCTTACAGCACAATGATTTCGCAAGTGAAACAACGATTTCGGCTTCACAACGATTTCGTAAGTGAAACAACGATTTCAGCTTAACAACGATTTCGTAAGTGAAACAACAATTTCGACTTCACAACGATTTCATAATGAAACATCGATTTGCTATCATAACCATTTGCTTCACTTAAACATCGACTTCGATGTCACAACGATTTGCTCTCATAACGATTTGCTTTCACTTAAACATCGATTTCGATCTCACAACTATTTGCTCTCACTTAAACATTGATTTCGATCTCACAACGATTTGCTTTCACGCAAACAACGATTCGATCTCACAACAATTTGCTTTCATAAAGATTTGCTTTCACTTAAACAACGATTTGCTCTCATAACGATTTGCTTTTACTTAAACAACGATTTGCTCTCATAACGATTTGCTTTCACTTAAGCAACGAATCAATCTCACAATGATTTGCTCTCATAACGATTTACTTTCACTTAAACATCGATTTCGATCTCGCAAAGATTTGCTCTCATAACGATTTGCTTTCACTTAAACAATGATTTGATCTCACAACGATTTGCTCTCATAACAATTTACTTTCACTTAAACAACGATTCGATCTCACAAGGATTTGCTCACATAATGATTTGCTTTCACTTAAACAATGATTCGATCTCACAACGATTTGCTCTCATAATGATTTGCTTTCACTTAAACAACGATTCGATCTCATAACGATTTGTCTCATAACGATTTGCTTTCACTTAAACAATGATTTGTTCTCAGAATGATTTACTTTGGACTGAAACAACGATTTGTTCTCACAACGATTTGCTCTCACAATGATTAGCTTTTACTTGTGCAACGATTTGTTTGTTTGAACAACGATTTGCTCAAACAATGATTTGTTTATATTTCAACAACAACTTCCTCAAACAATGATTTGTTTATGTTTGAACAATGATTTGCCTGTACCTAAACAATGACTTGTTCACACAACGATGTCATAAGTTGAACAACTATTTCATTATCATAATGACTTCATGAATACATCTGTTATTCTCATGATATTCAAATATATTTTCAAAACTCTGTGGAGTTCAAGTCTTCCTGCGCATAATAAGATTTCGATTATTTCACACGAAATCTTCTTACTTACTGGGTATATCGCATAGAATCTGGATTTGTGTGATGACTAGTCTATTCTTTAAAGTTTAAGGATAACATTATTACACGTCTACCAGGGTTGACTGACGACTCAGATAAAAAGTTGTCTAGGTATCTGTGTTTTAATGCATGCAGACTTCTTATAGTAAAACACGTAAAGTATGGATCCATTAACCTGGTGAAAGGATATAGAAGATCTTTCCTGCAGAGG
The DNA here is from genome assembly GCA_014218235.1 of Colocasia esculenta. Taxonomy (NCBI): domain Eukaryota; kingdom Viridiplantae; phylum Streptophyta; class Magnoliopsida; order Alismatales; family Araceae; genus Colocasia; species Colocasia esculenta. Next base: position 30,468,426 of record CM024761.1, on the reverse strand, counting down.
CAAAGACCAATCCAAGCATTTGTAGCTGCAAGCTAATCTCTACATGTCTATGACCAGTCTCTCTAACGGACATAAAGCTGTGAGATAACGGGCATTGAATGGCTAGTTCAACGGTCAAAACATGATGCAGAGAATATATAGAAGACTAAAGACTCCATGAAAAAGAACTTTTGCACCTTAGAGCTTTAAGAGAACCAAACTACAACTTGCGAGCATCAGAAAGAAGAGCCCCCCAAAAAAGCTTCACTCCATAATTTTCTAGCTCTTAGTTCTCCGTGTTCATCTTGCTTAGCTTTTGGAGAGCCATTGTAGTTCTAGAGTTTTTCTTTTAGTGAAAATCTTTCTCTCTCAGACATTGCCTCAGATCAAAGATTTGTTGTAAGCATGGTCTAGGGGCCATTCACTTTTATTCACATCTGTTGTGAAGTTCCTCTTCGAGTTGTGAAGAGAAGACCTGTTGGAAATAGGTGGCTGGTATTCCCTTCGTTGAGGAAGGAAGACCTGTGTATCAGGGTGGTTTTTGTACCTCTTCGGGGTTAGAAGAGAAGGTCAGCTACGGCTAGATGTGTAAGGGTCCTTGAGGGGAACGGTACCCTTAGATAGTGAAATCCCATGTTGTTGCTTGGGACTGGACGTAGGACTCCTTGGGATAGGAGGTCCGAACCAGGATAAAATTACTTGTATTGTGTGATTGTGTGTTTGCTCTCTTGTCTTCTCTATTACTAGCACTAACAATCAATCTCAGTGTTTTTCTGTTAAGCATTTTTATTGACAGGTTTTATCTAAAAGAATTTTTAGAATCCCATTCACCCCCCCTCTGGGCTTGCTAGCTGGGCAACAAGTGGTATCAGAGCGAAGTCTCTTCGTCAAAGAAGGTCTCATGATCGGAAGAGAAAAGATGAATGACAGCTCAAGGGTATGATGAGGGTCAGTCCATCAACAGACCTCCTCTATTCGTTGGAGAATATTACAACTATTGGAAGACAAGAATGGAATTCTTTCTCTAGGGTCTCGATTTTCAACTGTGGTCCATCATGGAAGAAGGAGACTTAGTAGTTCTCAACAACAGAGCAAATTGGACAGACAATGATAAGAAGAAGATATCGTTAAACTGTAAAGCAAAAAGTATACTGTGATGTGCACTGAGCAAGAAAGAATTTAATAGGATCTCAACGTGCAAATCAGGGAAATATGGGAGAAACTCAGAATCAGAAATGAGGGAACAGACAAAGTCAAAGAAATAAGGATAGATATCTTGGTAGCTTAGTATGAGAGATTTCAAATGCAACCAGGAGAAACCATCACACAAATGTACAGTAGATTCACGGATATCACCAAGGGTTTGGCTGGTCTTGAAAAGACCTATGACATGGGAGATATGGTAAAATAATATTGAGATCCCTACCAGCTTCATGGACTCCTAAAGTGACAGCCATAGAAGAAGCTAATGACCTAAGGAAGATGTCTCTTGAAAAGCTCATTGGGTCACTAATGGCTCACGAGATAAACATGGAAAGGCTTGGGGAGTCCTCCAGCAGAAAGAAACACAGCAATGCTCTCAAGGCTGCAGAAGACACATCTGGTGATGAATCAGATGGTGATAAAAGCATTGGAAGCAGTGAAGATGAGGAAGCATTCCTATCCAGAAGATTGCAGCGCATATTGGCCAAGAAGAAATATCTGTCTAGAAGGAGATATTTCAAGAAAGGAAAAGACTTCAAGAAACCCGAAGTCAAGGATACAAAGAAAGCATAACCCATATGCTATGAATGTAAGAAACCTGGACATATCAAGGCTGAATGTCCAAAACTAAAGAAGACGGAGTTCAGAAAGAAGGACAGCTCGAAGAAATTCAAAAGGTACAAAAAGAAAGCCATGGCAGCTGCATGGAGCAACGACAGCGACTCAAACAGTGAGTCAAGCTCCAGTGAAGAAGAAGAAGAAAAGGCCAACCTTGCCTTCATGGCAAACTTAGAGGAAAAGGTATCTTTTGATTCTTCTTTTAATTCATGCAATTATTCAGATTCAGATAGTTTAGAAGATGCATTTAATGAAGTATATAGTAAATATAAAGATGTGTGAAAATTATTAAAAACCACCAAGAAAAGTCATGCATGCTTAGAAGTCACAAACACAGATCTAAAATCTAAAATCGAGTACTTAGAAAAATAAATCTCCGAACTAAAAAAGGAGAAATGAATTTTTATGTGAAGATCTAAAAGTTAAAAATGAACAAACAGTAAAACTGGGAAATTAGGAAACTTTAAATAAACTTAAAAAGGAAGTTGACACACTAACTAAGGAAAATGAATATTTAACTAATATAATTCAAAAGTTTACAAATGGTAAATCAACTTTAATACTAAAAGGAGTAGAAGATCAGGCATGAAGAAGCATGGCTTAGGATATACTCTACCAGTTAATGAAGAAACAGTAGACCATTCTAAAATCTATCCAACGCCAAAATTTGTAGTTGAACAAAATACTGAATATAAATCTAACTTTAAGTACATCCCAACTGAAAAAATAAGTAGAATATATTGTTGTAGTCATTGTAATAAATTAGGACATACCAGAACAACCTATACGACAAAACACCAAAAATGGATCCCTAAAAGAAAAGCTGATGAAACTAACCATCAATGACCCAAAAGAACTTGGGTACCTAAATTGTAGTGTTTTTTATTATAGAGAAGCCTTAGAGCATCAAAGTGGTACCTAGACAGTGGGTGCTCAAGGCACATGACAAGCAACAGAAAGCTATTCTCGTACATCAAAGATGAAGAAGGCACAGTGACTTAGGGTGACAATAGAAAGGGTACGGTGATCGGCTGTGGTTCGATTGAAACTCAAGGCAGAACTCTTATAGAAGATGTGTTATGCGTTAAAGGTCGCAAGCACAATTTGATAATTATCAGCTAGTTGTGTGACAAGGGTCACCAAATCAGGTTTCAAGAGTCAAAGTGCGTAATTATGAAAGATGATGTAACAGTGTTTGATGCCTGCAGAGTAAAGAATCTATATGTGCTTCATTTAGAAAAGTTGAAGGATCAGGATTTGTGCCTTGCAGCAAATAAAGATCAATCAGCTGAACTATGGCACAGGAGATTGGGTCACTATAGGTTGAATGGAATTAGAAAATTGGTCAAGCGAAATCTATTGGAAGGTTTGCCCAAAATACGCTCAAGGATAGAAGATGTGTGTGAACCTTGTGCAAAAGGGAAGCACACAAAATCATCATTCAAGTCAAAAACTGTTGTAACCACCTCCAAACCTCTAGAACTGTTTCATATAGATTTGTTTGGGCCGATGAGAACCACCAGTCTAGGAGGAAAGAACTTTGGATTTGTGATAGTGGATGATTATTCATATTTACATGGGTATCATTCTTGGAGCATAAAGATGACACCTTTGATAGCTTTGTTAAATTCAGTAAGAAAGTTCAGAAGGACAATAAGTTTAGTATAATAAGTATTCGATCAGATCATGGAGGAGAATTTCAAAATGAAAAATTTGTAGAATTCTGTGATGATCAAGGAATTGAGCATAACTTCTCAGCACCAAGGACACCACAACAAAATGGAGTAGCTGAGAGGAAGAATAGAACATTATTAAATAAGGCCAGAACCATTTTATCATAATATAATCTTCCTAGATATTTCTGGGCTGATGCAATCAACACAGCATGTTACATAATAAATAGAGTGATGATCAAGCCAATCCTGAAGAAGACAACATATGAACATTACAAGCAAAAGAAGCTCAAGAAGTTCCTGTTCCAGAAGCACATGCAGAGGTAGAATTCAGGGCTGAAGACCCTATTAAAGAAGCTCCAGCAGCCCTAGTAGTCCTGGAAGAGGCAGCAGCAGCAGTCAGGCCAGAAGAACCAGTGGCTAGTCTAAGAAGAATTGAAGAAATTCCTCCAGAACACATTGAGCCCGTTGGGCAATCATCAGAGGTTGATACCCCCACTACAGTTATTACATCTAATCTTCATGAAGTATTGGATACTGTCGCCAGCATTCAGGGGGAGCAAGAAGAAATTGTTCCGGAAGATGTGGCACCAGGCCACAGTGATTTTCAGGTAGAGGATGCTCCTGCTCAGGGGGAGAATGTGGCTGAGATGGCAGTAGATATTCAGGGGAAGCCCGCGGCTAGCCCCCATGTTGATCAGTTTCAAGAAGGTGTTGTGGAGAGCACCTCGGATGAAGATGTTGATAATGTGGAGCAAGTTTTTGGCGCCAGTGATAAAGGCAAAGGTGTGGCCACTAAAATTCAATTACTTACAAGGAAGACACACTAGAGGTCAGAGAAGAAGAAGATCCATGTGCACTTGAAGCGAATGATTGCATGATTAGATGCACAAGGACATATTTTGTGCTCTGTTTAATCAGATATTTCCTCAATTTTCATTAGTCAGAACACTGGAATGAAGGAAATGGCTATGGTCAAGACATTCCTGCGAGGATTGAAGAATGAGATGGTGAGCATGAAGCAAATGATCTCAAATCTTTCCGAATTAGTGAGGACACAAGTTTCTACTCCTGCCCCTCCTGCTCCCGCTCCTGCAGTGCCTGAGCATGTTTCAGGGCCATCAGGGCCCAGTATTGTAGAAGAAGATGTCCAGTCATCAGGGCCATCTAAAGATGAGCAGTCAGGGCCACCAGGGCCAGTTTGGGATGAGTCAGGGCCATTCGGGCCAGTGGAATCTCAAGCTGAGCAAGTTTGAGCTGAAATGTCTGTAGAAAAGGTTGTGCCCCCAGAGCGACCCTCTTCTCCTCTTCAGACTCCAGCCCCTCCTTCTCCACCTTCATCCTCCACTGCACCTCCCCTGCCACCTTTAAACAACCTCTTCCCAAAAACATCTCCTCACCCACTCCATTTCCTACCTCATCCTCCTCTTCTCCTGCTTCCTCCACAGTTATTCCTCCTCCTCCTTCTGAGGCTCCTCTAGCATTCTCCTCAGCTGGAGCCTCATCTTCAGGTCCATCCTCTGCTGGAGCATCTATCCCACCTACTTCTACTACTTATTCTACTCTTCATCCACCCACTCCACCCTCATTCATAACTCTCATTCCAGAGGGAGCTCGCATTCCGGGTGTGGTCATTGAGGACATCAAAGATGAGTTTGAAGAACCCATTCTTTGCTCAGTCCTCTCCCTTTACTCATGTTCAAGGACAGGCTCTTCTAGTCCAGCTCCTAAAAAGAGGAAAGTCTCCAAGGACCTTGCCCTCTCCTCTGAACCTCGCTTTCCCTCGCTTTGGTTCACTCTTTATGTTGAAAATAGAAGGACATCATTTATTCTGAATTCCTGCAGAAATGCACTTTTGCCATAGTTTGTGGTCTTCCTCACCTAAATCTCACCGATCACCTCAACATTGTTCTACCTCTTTCTCCTATTTCTAAATCTGATCAGTCCAAAAAATTTCCTTGGCTGAATCTAAGACTAAAGATCAGTAGTCTTAGGGCCATCAGTCCTCATACAAGAAATACTTACTTGCTAGATCTGAAAGATTCCCTCCCAGCGACCACCCTCTCACACTGAGTGAGTGGTTTGTTATTCATCATAAGAACTCCTGGGGTCCTTTTATCCAGAAGGAGATCAAGCTTATCATATATTTTCAGATGTTTAGTGATTATCGGTATCTCAACAATCTACCCGAGATTCAACTTGGACAATTTAGAGGAGCTATAGCTCTATTCAGAACAGAAAATCCAGTCAACACCTCTGTCCAAGTAGATTTTGCTACTCTACAGATACCATATGTGGTATTCCTCCCTAAGCTTCACTCTTTGGTCATGGATTCGGAGGTAGGTCCCATCATTTTTGAAAGATTTGCTAGACTTATGAGTAGGATCTCAATTCAGAAAGGCCATCCTCTTGCTTTCCACAGATTTCTATTCAGGGAATATCATAGGGGATATATAAAACACGAAGTGCTTGCTCCCCTCCTGTCTGAATGTGAGAGGCTCTCTCCATCTAATTGGGAGAAGCACTACCACCATTCTGCTCAGCAGCTCGATCATCTGAACAGCTCTTTGCTAAATTCTGGGAAACCTATTCTTTTAGCTGAACAATTTTTGAACCTCAACTCCATCCACCTTGTTCAAGGCCCGTTTACTATTTTGGTTGAATGATACACAATTTTTGTTGGTCTGAAAAAGGAACTGAAGGATCATCAGCTCTTCTATCCAATCTCCATTGACCAGTTCCTCCAGCATGCCAGTTTTGGGACTTCCAGTTCTTACAAGATGTCTCTTGGCAAGGATGAATATGGCAATTTTTTGGAAGCTCAGAGGCAACTTCACATCCAGCGCATGGGTCCTGTCATGGGTCCTTCTTACACCATTGCTTGGGGTGCATTTCAACAACATTTTAAAGAGCAGGAACTCAAGGTTTGGCCGATCATTACTCGCCATGCCTCCATTTTGTCTCCTGCCTTCTACATCTCTGTACCCCCTCAGTGATCAATATAGTAATTGCTTGGCTTCATTTACCTTTCTTCTCTTCTTTTCTTGAATTCTTACATTTCTATTTTTTCTCAATGACAAAAAGGGGGAGAAAATTGACTATTCTAAAATACATTCCTCAAATTTAGACAGAAATTTTAGTTAAGTTTATTTCAGTACCTTATAATTTTTATGTTATGTTTTGTCATCACCAAAAAGGGGGAGATTGATGATCAGTCCATCCCCATATAATTTTCTTTAATTATATACAATTTTGGTGATTAAAAAAATCTTAATAAATATTTTGGTGATTAATAAAACCTTTTTTTTCTCGTAAAGTTAAGTCATAGGAAATATTTCAAGAAATTTCTGTAAGTTATTTTCACACACTGTTATTTAAAGTTTAGAGCATGCATTTCTTCTAAGTACACATCGATTTCCTTTGTAGAACAACAATTTCCCTACAACACAACAATTTCGTAAGTGAAACAATGATTTCGGCTTCACAACAATTTCATAAGTGAAACAATGATTTCGGCTTCACAACAATTTCGTAAATGAAACAACGATTTTGGCTTCACAACGATTTCATAAGTGAAACATCGATTTGCTCTCATAACGATTTGCTATCACTTCAACATCGATTTTGATCTCACAACGATTTGCTCTCATAATGATTTGCTTTCACTTAAACATCGATTTTGATCTCACAACGATTTGCTCTCATAACGATTTGCTTTCAATTAGACATCGATTTCGATCTCACAACGATTTGCTCTCATAATGATTTACTTTCACTTAAACAACGATTCGATCTCACAACGATTTGCTCTCATAACAATTTGCTTTCACTTAAACAACGATTCGATCTCACAACGATTTGCTCTAATAACGATTTGCTTTCATTTAAACAACGATTCGATCTCACAACGATTTGCTCTCATAACTATTTTCTTTCACTTAAACAATGATTCGATCTCACAATAATTTGCTCTCATAATGATTTGCTTTCACTTAAACATCGATTTATATCTCACGACGATTTGCTCTCATAATGATTTGCTTTCACTTAAACAACGATTCGATCTCACAACGATTTGCTCTCATAAGGATTTGCTTTCACTTAAACAACGATTCGATCTCACAACGATTTGATCTCATAACGATTTACTTTCACTTAAACAATGATTCGATCTCACAACGGTTTGCTCTCATAATGATTTGCTTTCACTTAAACAACAATTCGATCTCACAATGATTTGCTCTCATAACGATTTGCTTTCACTTAAACAACGATTTGCTCTCACAACGATTTACTTTCGGTTGAAACAACAATTTATTCTCACAACGATTTTCTCTCATAATGATTTGCTTTTACTTGTGCAACGATTTACTTGTTTGAACAACGATTTGCTCAAACAATGATTTTTTTATATTTGAACAACGATTTTCTCAAACAACGATTTGTTTATGTTTGAAAATTTATTTGCTTGTACCTTAACAATGACTTGTTCACACAACGATTTCATAAGTTGAACAACTATTTCATTGTCATAACGATTTCATGAATACATCTGTTATTCTCATGCTATTCAAATATATTTTCAAAACTCTGTGGAGTTCAAGTCTTCCCACACATAATAAGATTTTGATTATTTCACACAAAATCTTCTTGCTTACTGGGTATATCGCATAGAATCCGGATTTGTGTGACGACATGTCTATTCTTTCCAGTTTAAGCATAACATTGTTACACGTCTACCAGGGTTGACTGACGACTCAGACAAAAAGTTGTCTAGGTATCTGTGTTTTAATGCATGCAGGCTTCTTATAGTAAAACACATAATGTATGGATCCGTCAACCTGGGGAAATGATATAGAAGATCTTTCCTGCAGAAGTAAAGACCAATCCAAGCGTTTGTGGCTGCAAGCTAATCTCTGCATGTCTACGACCAGTCTCTCTAATGGACATAAAGCTGTGAGATAACGGGCATTGAACGGCTACTTCAATAGTCAAAACATGATGCAGAGAATAGATAGAAGACTGAAGACTCCATGAAAAAGAACTTTTGCACCTTAGAGCTTTTAGAGAACCAACCTACAACTTGCGAGCATCGGAAAGAAGAGCCCCAAAAAAAAGCTTCACTCCATAATTTTGTAGCTCTTAGCTCTCCGTGTTCATCTTGCTTAGCTTTTGGAGAGCCATTGTAGTTCTGAGAGTTTTTTCATTTAGTGAAAATCTTTCTCTCTCAGACATTGCCTCAGATCAAGCATTTGTTGTAAGCTTGGTCTAGGGGCCATTCACTTTTATTGATATCTGTTGTGAAGTTCCTCTTCGGGTTGTGAAGAGAAGACCTGTTGGAAAAAGGTGGTTGGTATTCCCTTCATTGAGGAAGGAAGACCTGTGTATCAAGGTGGTTTTTGTACCTCTTCGGGGTTAGAAGAGAAGGCCAGCTGAGGCTGGATGTGTAAGGGTCCTTGAGGGGGACATTACCCTTCAATAGTGAAATCCCAAGTTGTTGCTTGGGGACTGGACGTAGGACTCCTTGGGATAGGAGGTCCGAACTAGGATAAAATTTCATGTATTGTGTGATTGTGTGTTTGCTCTCTTGTCTTCTCTATTACTAGCACTAACAATCAATCTCAGTGTTTTTCTATTAAGTATTTTTATTGACAGGTTTTATCTAAAAGAATTTTTAGAATCCCATTCACACCACCTCTGAGCTTGCTAGCTGGGCAACATCCATCATAGTTGTGAGTTTTAGCTCCCATCTCTTCTCAAATCTTTCGATTCTTCTGAGAAGACCTCCCTCTGATACCACTTGTTGGATCGGGATGGTGCTTTTGATGTCCTAGCAGGGGGGTGACTAGGTATTCTTGCACTTTAAAAAAAAATATCTGAAAGTAAGATAACACTAGACTGTATTGTTACTACTTAGTGTAGTGTGTGAAACAAGTTAAAAATTTGGCGGAAACAATCACACAAAGCACACAATGATTTATCTTGGTTCAGACCTCCTATTAATCAAGAGTCCTACATCCAGTCCCCAAGCACCTCTTAGGATTTTCACTAACTGCCAAGAACACTTGGCCTTCTCTCAACCTGAGAGGTATTACAACCCACTTGCACCCTAGCAAGTCTTCCCTTCATAGAGGGGTACTATAACCACCTACAACTGTAGGTCTTCCTTTCACAGAGGGGCACTACAGGGAACAAACCGCCTGCTGGTTACAATACAGAAATGAACATTGGTGTGTCTGCTCTAAAGGAATAGCAAACACAAACGGTCAGAAGGAGTTGTACAAATATGAAAGACTACTCTAATTCTTTTTGACTAAGGGTAGACTAAGAAGATTACAGAATGTCACCCAAAAGAAAACTTCTGAAAGCAAGAGAGCTTGGAGGTCGAAGCTTGAATAGATGGCTCTCTTGAGATCTTGTGTGCTTCTCTCTTTTCTACTGAGTGTAGAATGTGGTCGTGTATCTCATACACTTGTATGTTACACTCTATGTCTGTCTCACTCTTGAAAGATGCGCGGAATTATCTATTATGGTAATCTAGAAGGGGGGGTTGAATAGATTACTGTCAATTAAAACACTATGACCTTCTTTTCAATGGAGACACAGACTTATCAATATCTCAAACAGAGTTGAATTAAATTCGAAACAAGATGTGTGTGTTTGTTGTGAATAAAACAGAAACAACCTATCTAGCGTGCGTAGAACCAACGTGCCTACCAATCATCTACCGTGAAGACTTAGCAAACCATAGAACATGAAGATTTATGGTGGTTCGGAGTACACAACTTGTGTATCCTACGTCCACCGTCCACACACACACGCAAAAAAATTGCTTATGAGCGAGTTCAATCACTACAACACACACACACACACCATGTTGTTTGATGTAAACAAGCAATCAGAATAACACCACACACGCAGATCAAGCACAAGGGATGCTTGATTCCCTACCACACACACAAAGTATGAAAAGTGGAAAGAGAGAAGAGTTCAGAGTTGTAGAATCAAATCCTGAGATAGAACTCTTCGAGGTGGTCGTCCAGAAGAACTCCAAGCTTCATTTGGATGTTGAACACTTGATGGAGAAGCTTGAATCGTGGACGAACCGGCTTCAACTCCGCTTGGAAGATGAATCTTCTTCACTCTAGACGGAGGGTTGAAGCAGAGCAGTAGAAAGAAGCTTTCTCTCTTGGATTTTGCTTAGGGTTTGGTATCGTTGCTTCTTGCTGCGAAAATACCTCCTTATGTTCTATATATATGAGTGTCCAAGTTAGGAGAGACGTGGTAAAAGGAAACACCCAAATATGGAACATATCCAAATCTCAGAATTGAAGTTTCTCTTCGTTTGTCGATAGGTTACTGTTCATCTGTCGACAGGTACTGACAGATTTGCAATTTCCATAGCACTGGTCTTCCGGGAAGTGTTTTCCCGTGTGTAGCTGTCGATAGGCGATTTGTGGCTATCGACAGGCACACTTCAATTTGTGTTTTCTGACAGGTATCTGTCTTCCCTGTGTCTAGCTGTCGACATGTATCTTTTGGGTTGTCGACATGCACTTGCTTGATGTGTTTTTCTTTAGGCTTTTGCTCTTGATTTTGATGCTTGTCTTGCATGCATTCACACCTACATTAAAGAACATTATTAGAGAGATATAATAAATATGTAGATGATCAATTTGAAGCATGGTTTGATATGTTGATTGACTTGTCAATGTCCTCATGTTACAACCATTCACACAACATCAATTTATATTGTTCATCATCAAAAACATGTAATCACAAACATGACACATGTGAACCCAACATTCTCCCCCTTTTTGATGATGACAAAATTACAATTTATGCATAATTGATGGTTCTCCACCTTTTGGCAACATCCAAAAAGACAAGTCATGCTCTCATGAATATAAAGTAGGCAAACAACTGTGAATTCCATTGAATAAGCATTCAGCACGCACAGTTACAAAAGTTGTTCATGACACGTCTTAAAGGAATTGCGAAAGAAGGAAAGAACATGACGGACATAACAAACTAAGACATCAGTGACAAGACCCTAACCAAAGAAAAGAGAACACTAGATAATGAACTCTTAGACTCTCTATACGTCGTCATTCCCAAGAGCAGGGGGATGGCGGAACTCGTGAAACTCAGTAGAGAGCCTAGTGAGCCGGTGCTGAATCTGTACATGGGTGTCAGCCAATGCATCCATCCTAGTCTCATCATGATCGAACCAAGCATTGAGCTGAGCAAATCTAGTGGTCATTTGTTGCTGCATTTGGGTCAACTGAGCAGAGATGAACTCTCGAAGAGACTGCTCTGGAGGTGCTTGAGCATCCATGGGCTTTGCTTGGGAGTCTTCATCAGCTGCCTACTTCTTGCCCTTGAGATCCCTTGTCACATTGCCATCAACAAGCTTATAGCCCATCCTATGTCCATGAGTAAGATCAAAGGAACTTCGTGATTTAAGATCAACCATCTCCCCTTTTGGAATATGAATGCCAATGAAGAGAAGGAGAGAAGTAATGGGGCATGCATAGGGCATTGACCTATTGGAATTACCGAAACATTGTGTGATAAGGTCGAGCATGAGAATAGGCAGATTGACTTGCTCAGGACTAAGGAAAGAGTAGAAGAGGGATTTGTGAACTTCAGTCACAAGTTCCTGACTGCCATCTTTGGGAACAACAATGGTGGAGAAAATATGATGAATAAGACGATGAAGAGGAGGAAAGGAATTTGCATTCAGCTTCAAACGATCTTTGGTGGAATCGTATGGCTGCAAAGTGATGAGAGTGTAGTACTCAGACAACTCCAGAATTGGGGATTTGAAAGGCACGAGTGAGAAGATTAGCAGTGATTGCAAAGGGAGTGCCTTTCACTTTGGTGTAGAGATTACCATACTCTGTGATCCCCTGATTATTGTAGAACTCCGTCATAGTGGTGGGAGAATACCGCATGTGGGAGTAACAGGAAGGAGACCAACCCTGGACATCGAAGAGGGGCTACAAACTCGGGAACATGCCTTCTAGCGAGACGAAATCGACATAGCGAGGTTGAACAAACTTGGTGAAGGTGCCTTGAACTTTGATCAGTTGCAGATTCAGAGGGATGATGAGTTCTGGCAACCGATCGTCCCGATGCTTTGTGCGGCGCTCGATAGGAGCCCCGGAGCCCTCGCCGGCTTCTGGAGAGAGGGGATGGTGATGAGAAGCAAGGCATTTCCCCTTGGGAGCCATGAGGAAGAGGTCGGAGTGGACAAGAACACAAAAAAGAGAAGGAGACAGGAAGATGACCAGAAAGACCGAAATCTAGGTCTGGCACCCTGGAGAAGGAAGGTTGGGGTTAAGAGAGAAAGGAGAAGGTGTTTTGGAACTAGGGAAAGGAAGGGGAGGCGTGGGTTCCCTTTTAAAGAGATTGGGTAAGAGTTTGAAATGGAAGGGACCCACCAAATCCGGCACAAAAGGCGGGCCGGTTAGGCGTCTTAATTGCCCTGGCCACCGGCTATTGACAGGTGACTGTTCATCTGTCGACAGGCACACTCAGAAATTGCCAGTCTGATTTTTGACAGAATTTTGTTGGGCAATGAGCGTCCAAAGAGTATATAAGGTGGAAAATAGGTATATACACATTATAAAATGTCATACCCAGTAATATTAAGACACGTCATAAATCTACAATGGTTGTAACATAATACCCTAGGAGTATCAAGTTGGAGGATTAAGAAGACATCGTACATAAGCATAGGAAAATAAGACAACCTCTTTGAACAAAACCATTGTAGAAAAGCATATTTCCTAGTGGGTGATGGTTGGATGGTATATGAGAAAGATGTCCACATGAGGAGTTAACCATAAACAACAAATTGCCCGTGATTTGAGAAAAATGGAGGCTTCACTCTATTTCTTCTTTGAATTATTTCTTTTGTCAATTTAATATGGGAAAAGTAGTAATTATGATCACTTTCACCTTTTGACATGAAGGTAGACATTTGGGATGCCTGTACCCCCAGTTACTCAGTAAGAGTGACCATCATACCATTGTATAGAGATAATGAATAAGCTTTTTGACGCAAAGATAGACATATGTGATGCACATGTCTCCGGTTACTCAGTAATACACATCATTGCTCTGCCTTTGTCCCAATATTTTTGTTGATACATGTTTGAGTGTGAGAAATAGGTAGCTTTTCTCCTTTTTTAATATTTATTTGTTTTGAAAATCAAGGTCAATGAGTATTTATGGTTAAAAACCAATGCAAGACACAAGGTTCAATGACCGTCGAACTTATCAAGTCACTTGGGAAAAATGATTATCCACAAGGGAGGTATTTAAGAGAGTTGGATTAAACCCATTAGTTTTGTGCAATGTACTATGAATGATACAACCTAGTCTCATGCCAGAATAGTATGTCAAAATCATTGTGGTTTAGACAATATCTTTGGTATTATGTGGATATGAAAGATTATAACATAAGTAAGTAGCCAATTTTCACCTTACATTAAATGTATGAACATGCTCATAGAGGATGGTGGGAAAAGATGAAGATTTATAGATGAAGTGGGTAGCTGTCGACAGCAAAATATGAGCCTGTCGACAGATGCAGACGGTTGTGAAGGATTGGGTTCAAGCAGGGTATGGCTATCGACAGCTGGGGTCCTGGCTGTCGACAGATACACACAGACAGAGAATATGAAGTTGGGGAGATAGAAACTATGCTTGGCTGTCGACAGCACCAGAAGTAGCTCTCGACAGATACACACAGGGTTCAATTTCTGGGTTCTGTGAAGGCATAGCTGTCGACAGGCTGGTGGGGGCTGTCGACAGGAACTTTGACAAAACAATTTAAAGGCTGAGATGAGAGAAAAATTGAACTTTAGGTTGAGGAAATAAGAACTTATGAAGAATAAAGATTTTCCCTCATGAATGCACTCATCAATCCTTAACTTACTCCCCAAAGTGTGTGCATTTGAGGACTCAAACATTCAAGCAATTCAAGCAAGATTTTCATATGCATGGCAATCATTCGCACACCAGAGATCATTCATAAGCACATGAGCACAGAAATTCTTTGTTTACAAAAATGAGTGGGAAATTGAAACGAAACTATATACCCTATTTGAAGTGGAAGACATTTATATGCAACTTGACTATGGATACATGGCGGAGACTATTTCCTCACGCATAATGATAGTTTCCAAACAAGTAAGACTTCTTCTTTCACATGTCACCATTTGATATACCACATAGTCCTTACACACAAAGAGCATATACTCCAAAATTGGGTATAGGTTTCATTGCATTTTACACAAGCCCAATTCTCTCCTTAGTGTAGTGAATCTATCTTCAAACAAGGGTTTTGTGAAAATGTCAGTCAATTACTTTTCAGTGGGTATGAAGCTAAGCTCCAAGGATTTGTTGGCTACCTCATCTCTCAAGAAGTGATGTCTAATCTCAATGTGTTTGGTTCTTGAGTGTTGAATTGGGTTCTTTGAAAGGTCGATAGCACTAGTGTTGTCACATAAGATAGGTGTGCATCCAATGTCAATGTTGTAATCACGCAATTGACTTTTTATCCACAACACTTGAGCCGTACAACTCCCTGCAGCAATATATTCTACCTCTGTAGTGGAGAGTGCAACCCAGTTTTTCTTCTTGGATGCCCACAAAACCATGCACACACCAAGGAATTGACAATACCCACTAGTGCTTTTCTATCAATTTTACACCCAGCATAGTCAGCATCAGAATATGAGATTAAGTTAAAGCTACTCCGTGCTAGATACCAAAGACCCAAATCATGCGTGCTTGAGAGATATCGGAAAATCCTTTTAACTATAACCAAATGGCTTTCCTTTGGACTAGATTGGTATCTAGCACAAAGACAAACACTAAATTGTATATATGGTCTACTTGCAGTAAGGTAAAGGAGAGAGCCAATCATACCTCGAAATTGCTTTGCATCTATCTTTTTACCTTTTTCATCATTTTCCAATTTTATGCTTGTGCTCATGGGTGTTGAGGCAGGCTTGGCTTGTTCAAACTGAAAATGTTTCAGTAGCTCCTTTACATATTTTTCTTGATTAATGAAGAAGTCATCTTCATATTGTTTTACTTGCAAACCAAGAAAAAATTGAAGCTCCCCCATTAAACTCATCTCAAATTCACTGTGCATGTATTTAGAGAACTCTTCACACAGTGATGGGTTAGTGGAATCAAAGATGATGTCGTCCACATAGATTTGAACAACAATTACGTGATTGCGAACGTTCTTAGTGAAAAGGGTTTGGTCCACTTTACCTCTTGAGTAGTTTTTACTCACCAGAAAATTGCTTAGTCTGTCGTACCAAGCTCGGGGTGCCTGCTTCAAACCTTAAAGAGCTTTGTGCAACTTATAAACATGGTTAGGCTTTTCATTATCCTCAAAATTGGGTGGTTGAGAAACATAGACATCCTCTTTGATGTAGCCATTCAAGAAAGCAGTTTTAACATCCATTTGAAAAAGTTTGAACTTGTTTGAACATGCATATGCTAACAAGATCCTTACTGCTTCAAGTCTAGATATAGGTGAAAAAGATTCTTCAAAATCTATCTCAAATTCTTGGTTATACCCTTTTGCTACCAGTCTAGCTTTGTTTCTCACCACTTTACCCTCTTCATTTAGCTTATTCCAAAATACCCATCTAGTGCCTATGACAGAAATTTCAGGGGTTCTAGGAACTAAACTCCAGACATTATTTCTTGAAACTGACCAAGTTCCTCATGCATAGCTTCATCCATGAATTTTCTTTAGAGCATCTTCAACATTTTAGGTTCCACTTGAGAGACAAAAGCTAAATAATCTTGTTCAACTATTTGTCTAACCTGAGACCTAGTTTGAAATTTATATCATTTTATAATTTATACATTATCAAGGGTGATCCTTTGAATACCTCGCATTTATGATTGTTGAAGAGCCTAGTTGATCTTGGATTTAAGGAGTGGGTCATGCGTGACTTGTTCTTCAGGGGGGGTTCTTGAGGATTTTCGTCTTGAGTCTTTTCTTCTTAAGGATCTTCTTCAGATTCATCATCTTGTTTTTTGAAGAGTATTTCATGATCATCATCATTGTACCTGCGAAAATATCCACTGTTAGTTTTTGTTTGTCCTTGAGAATTTTCTTTTGCTTTTTCATGTGGTTTCCCAAGAATTATTCCTTCATCTCCATCATCATACCTGTGTAAAGTTGAACTATTAGTCTATGCATGATACTCATCAAAAACAACATGTGGAGTTTCTTCCACAGTTCAATTTTTATTATTAAACACTCTATATGCTCTAGAGTGTTCTGAGAATCCCAGAAAAATACCTGGATCACTTTTGGTTTCAAACTTGTCTAAATCAATTTTATTTTTGTTAGTATAAACACTTTGGAGCCAAAAACCCTGAAATACCCAATACTGGGTTTCCTATCTTTTAACAGTTCATAGGGAGTTTTCTTCAACACAGGTCTTACCATGGCTCTGTTGAGAATATATCATGAAATGTTTACCGCTTCTGCCCAAAATCTCCTTGAGAGTTGGCTCTCGACCAGAAGAGTGCGAGCCATTTCCACCAAGGTTCTGTTCTTTCTCTCCACTACGTCATTTTGCTCCGAAGTCCTTGGAGAGGAGAATATGTGATAATCCCATGGTGCCTGCAAAAGTCAGAAAAGAGTTTTATCAAACTCTCCCCAATGATCAGTGTGGATTGAGCATATTTTATGAACGTTCCCATGCTCAATCTTATTAAATAATTCTCCAAAGACTTTAATTGCATCATTTTTGTGACCCAAGAACTTGACCCAAGTGAACCTAGAAAAATCATCCAAAATGACAAACCCAAAACATTTGCCATTGAGACTTAGTGTTCTAGTAGGTCCAAAAAGGTCCATGTGCAACATTTCATATGGTTTTGAAGTAGTTACCAGTGCCTTTGATTTGAAGGATTCTCTGGTTTGTTTTCCCTGTGCACATGCATCACAAAAACTCTCATTTTTATTAAAAGAAATGTCAAGAAGTCCACTTACCAACTTCAGCCTCACGATCTTGTGCAATACATTGTAGCTCGCATGACCAAGCCCACGATGCCTCAAAGTTAACTCATCCTATTTATTTGCAACAAGACACAAATTTTTGTTTTTTGGTTCATCTAAATCAACTAGATATATGTTGTTCACTCTCTTTCCAGAAAACTTAAGACTTCATGTTTCTTTATCAACAATTTGGCATGCTTTTGATTCAAAAAACTTTATGACCTTTATCACACAGTTGGCTTATGCTAAGCAATTGTGATTAAAACCATCAACCAGCAACATGTTGTCTATTGAGTTAGATGCATATACCTACTTACATGTGCCAATGATTTGGCCCTGTTGTTACCTCCAAAGACAACTTGACCTCCGTCTTTCTCCACCAGCAAACAAAATTTATCTTTGTCACCCGTCATGTGCCTCGAGCAGCCACTATCCAGGTACCATTTGTTTTGATTTTGGGCTGCTAGGCATTCTTGCAAAGATGGGTCAGACAAGACGTTTTGGTACCTAAATTACTTTGGGTCCCAATTTTTCATTCATGCCAAGAAGAAAATGCTTGGAATCCAAACTTGCTTGCATTTCAATTTGTTTGAGTTATTCCAACATTATTTTTCATTGTGCCCAAGTTTCTTACAGAAATTGCATGATGAAGATTTTCTCAAAACATTTGTTTTGATATTTTGTTGAACATTCATTTGCATTTCCCTTTTGTTGCCTAGATGGCTATCCCTTGGTAGCATACTTCCAGGTGTCGACACCTCTCTTTGGGTTTGTCGACAGACTTCTAATTTTTTGAACAACTGAAGTCTTTTGTTTGGGTTGATGTTTTACCCTTTGCTTCAGTTTTTTGTTTTGGGAGGAACCTATTTGCTTGTGCTTGGACTACAATCAACAAAAGATGAATCAATGTCTCTCCAATTTTCTTTTGTTTTACAGGTGATACCCAATCTCATGCTTTGCAACATAAGTATTTGATCCCAAAATTACATCAAGATTTTGCTTTCCCTTTACAAATCTTGTTAGATCTTAGATTTTCCTTTAAGATCATTTTCAGTTTTTCCAACTTTTTATAATCTATTGATTTTCATGTTGAGGAGTTTCAAAGGAATTGATTAGGCTTTGTTTTTGTTTTTCACTCTCTTGCAATTTTACTTTTATGCAATCCATTTCTTCACAGTGCGCTTCCTCATCAATTTTCATCATTTCAATCTCTTTATTTCGGACTGCAATCTGTTCATCATTGGGTGTGCTATGAACAAATGAGTCGATTTTCTTTTTCAGTGCCTTGTTTTCAAACTTGAACTTACAAAATTTCTCAAAGAGCAATGTATAAACTTCTTCCCATTCGACTACAGTATAGTTTTCAAAGGAAGAGTTTACCTCAGTGGAGTCCTCACTCATTGCCATTAAACAGTGAATTTCTTCATCACCTGAGCTTTCTTGTGCGTCCTCTTCTTCGTCTTCATCACTCCAAGTTGCCAACATTGCCTTGGCTTTCATGAAGGTGAATTTTTCTTTCTTCAGTTTCTTCTTGGGCTCCGGGTATTCTCCTCTCATATGCCCTGGTTTCTTGCACTCATAGCACACAATCATGTCAGATTTCTTGTTAGACTCAAATTTATTTGTAAAATCTTTCTTTTGAAAAGATTTAGAGTTACCTGAGCCTTTCCTTTTAAATTTAAGGAATTTCTTGAACTGTCTAGTGAGTATGGCCATTTCATCATTCTCACTATCACTAGACGTTTCATTATCATCACTTTCCTGTTGCATGTCCTTTTTGGAACAGGTGAGACTTTCGTTGGAAACTTTTAGAGCAATAGATTTTCTTGGATTTTCTTCAGTTTCTTTCCTCTTTACATTATTTCATAGGTCATTAAGGAACCAATTAGCTCATCTAATTTCATTTTTGAAAGATCCTTAGATCCTCAATGACGGTGGCCTTAGTATTCCAAGAGGATGGAAGAGACCGAAGTATCTTCCTTACTAAGTCACTTTCCTAGTATTCTTTCTTAAGACCTTTCAACCCATTGATATTAGCATGAACCTTGCAACATATCTGATATGGTTTCATCATTTTTCATTTTAAACATCTCATATTTAGATACTAGCATGCTTGCCTTGGTTTCCCTTACCTCAGACGTACCTTCATAGATGAGTTCAAGGTTGTCCCACATTTCTTTTGTTGAAGAACACGTGGAAACTCTTGAATACTACTTGGGATGCACAGCGCACTGCATCATGTTCAATGCGCTCCAATTGAGAGTTCCCTTAGAAATTTGGTCCTTTGTCCAAGTATCTTCATCCTCGGGCAGCACGTATGCTCCTTTGCTTACGATCTTCCATAGCTCAAAGTTTTGAGCTCTCAGAAAAACCTGCATACGATTTTTCCAATACGGATAGTCAGTGCCATCAAAGAAGGGTGGCCTGGACACTGAATGTCCTTTAGCCATATACCCCTTGTTAGATTCCATGAGATCAAGAATCTCCTGATCGTAAGATCAAACAATTAAAACAGTAAATCGGAGAAACCTCGCTCTGATACCAATTGAAAGATGCACAAAATTATCTATTACGGTAATCTAGAAGGGGGGTTGAATAGATTACTGTCAATTAAAACACTATGACCTTCTTTTCAATGGAGACAAAGACTTATCAATATCTCAAACAGAGTTGAATTAAATTCGAACCAAGATGTGTGTGTTTGTTGTGAATAAAACAGGAACAACCTATCTAGCGTGTGTAGAACCAACGTGCCTACCAATCATCTACGGTGAAGACGTAGCAAACCACAGGACGAAGATTTAAGGTGGTTCGGAGTACACAACTTGTGTATCCTACGTCCACCGTCCACACACACACACAGAAAGACTGCTTATGAGTGAGTTGAATCACTACAACACACACACACACACACCACGTTGTCTGATGTAAACAAGCAATCAGAACAACACCACACACGCAGATCAAGCACAAGGGACGCTTGATCCACTACCATACATACAAAGTATGAAATGTGGTAAGAGAGAAGAGTTCAGAGTTGTAGAATCAAATCCTGAGATAGAACTCTTCGAGGTGGTCATCCAGAAGAACTCCAAGCTTCGTTTGGATGTTGAACACTTGATGGAGAAGCTTGATCGTGGTGGCGAACCGGCTTCAACTCTGCTTGGATGATGAATCTTCTTCGCTCTGGATGGAGGGTTGAAGCAGAGCAGTAGAAAGAAGCTTTCTCTCTTGGATTTTGCTTAGGGTTTGGTATGGTTGCTTCCTGCTACGAAAATACCACCTTATGTTATGAGTGTCCATGTTAGGAGAGACGTGGTAAAGGAAACACCCAAATACGGAACATATCCAAATCTCGGAATTGAAGTTTCTCTTCGTCTGTCGATAGGTACTATTCATCTGTCGATAGGTACTGACAGATTTGCAATTTCCAGAGCACTTGTCTTCCGGGAAGTGTTTTCCTATGTGTAGCTGTCGACAGGCGATTTGTGGCTGTCGACAGGCACACTTCAATTTGTGTTTTTTGACATGTATCTGTCTTCCTTGTGTCTAGCTGTCGACAGGTATCTTTTGGGCTGTCGATAGGCACTTGTTTGATGTGTTTTTCTTTAAGATCTTGCTCTTGATTTTGATGCTTGTCTTGCATGCATTCACACCTACATTAAAGAACATTATTAGAGAGATATAATAAATATGTAGATGATCAATTTGAAGCATGGTTTGATATGTTGTTTGACTTGTCAATGTCCTCATGTTACAACCATTCACACAACATCAATTTATATTGTTCATCATCAAAAACATGTAATCACAAACATCACACATTTTAACCCAACAACTCTCTTTTACTTTCAAACTTCAGTCTTCTTATAATCTTCAGAGTCCTCAATCCTCTCGTTCTAAAGTAGCCATTTGAATTTGATCATTCGGTCTTGAGACTTGAGACAACTGAGATGTCCATCATCATATCTTCAACCCTTAAGTCTTAACGGCTTCAGGCTATGCTGATAGCTTCATGGCTTCATTTGACAGCTTCAATAAATGTCTGCAAGCTCCATGCCCATGACTGAAAGATAGCAAGCATGCTTCTGTAGGTAGCTAAGTATCTGCATGATCAAGAGAAAGACGTAGATACCTCCATGCTTTCGAAGGTAGGTGAGATACCAAAAATATATAAATAAAAAAGAAGTTGGACAGATAGATGTGTAGGGCATTTAAAGACAGACATATGCTTATATGGTTCATGCAAAGACTTTTCCTTAAAACATGGAGTTCTAAAAGAAAGGGGATGTGGTAGGTGAGCTCTGACAGATAAACCATACTGCTTATACCTACCACTGCATTTTCTACTGACCATCTAACATACAAAGATAGAACTTCATTTCTGATAGCGAGTGAGAGAGAAGATATACAAATCTTTCGAGTTTAATAATTGATGTAAAAGACAATCAATGTTTTGAAATAATTGATGTGAATGATAATTGATGAGAAAGACAATCAGTGTTAAGAATAATTCATGTTCTAATCGAATCGATGTGAGATATAATCTATGATTGAGAATGTCATTATATTAAGGTAATTGATGTTAAGCATAATCAATGTTCTAAGGTAGCCGATGCAAAAGACAATCGATGTTAAGCATGATCGATGTTCTTAGGTAGTCGATGTTTAAGTGAAATGCAATCGATGTGTAAGTGTAATTAATGTTTATGAATCAATCGATGTTCAAGTGAGATGCAATCGATATGTAAGTGTAATCGATGTGGACTTAAAGAAATAATCAATGTGGACCTTTGTTCTCTAATCGATGTGGCACTTAGTTAGTAATCGATATGTATTGAACATTAATCGATTTAGCTTTCTAGTGCAAATCACGAAACGCTAGTGCCATAATTTATTATATTTATGAGGAAAAAATTAACTCAAATAAATTCATGATATTTAAGTTAATCTTGAGATTTTTTATCACCAAAATAAAGTATAAAATATAAGAGTGGTTCAACAATCACACCCTTTTCTCATCATAATAATATCTTCTTGTGTGTTTTGAGCATCGCGTTCCTCGTGATTACGCCAAAATAACCTCCCTGCAAAGCTTGTCTGCTTCGCCATTTTACCTACCTTTTGTTTGTTTTCGAAGTGTTAGAATCATCTTAGGATCGAGTTTTCCTTTATATTCCTTATGTTGTTTTTGGGCCTTGTCACGACAGATCGGGTAGGTGTGACCTTGTCTCGACAAGGTTGGAGGACGTGATATCAGGTACACATTGGTTGGTACTGCTTTCTATTCCGTGGTCTAGTTTTTGTTTGTTAGTGAGTCTCCATCTTCTGTTTAGGTGTTTTTATGTTTTATTGTGTTTAGGGTAGCCTATTTGCCATCTGTTTGTATGTAGTTTAGGGTTTCTGTAAACACAGTTTATCGCGACTGACCACTCGGTAGCGATAAGGTCGCGGAAGATCCTATCATCGCAACTTTAATAGAGACATTCTAGATTGTTGTTTGTTAGTTTTGGTTAGTTTTTGCATACACTTTGATGTAATTAGGGCCATGCATATACTATTTTGTGTAGATAGGATTCCTCCATGGTAGTGGAGACCCTCTCACCCGCGAGCACTCGTGGGCTGACTAGGGCTGCTACCGAGGGCCTCCGTAAGTCCCCGTTGTCGTACGCACGTTGCGGCCACCGGGCTGGTTGTACCTGGTGTGCCGTAGTTCAGGTTGTTTGAGTGTGAGTTATGTGTCACCCCTTTAGCTATGTCGGAGTACTCGAGTACACACCTATTAGGTTTCCTATTTAGCCGAGTGCAATATTATTAATTAATCCATTAAAAGGCTAAGTGTGAACCCAAAAATGTTAATGATAATCATGTCAACTTGGGCATTTGGTTGAAATTTTCCCTCTCATCCCATAGTCCATTCTTGTGTGTTAGAGTCTAGGGTATTTGTTTGCAGTCGTGCCATCTCCTCTAATTGTTTAGGGGCAGTGTCTGCGTCAGTGTTTACGTTTGTCGAGTCAATCTCCACCAACCATTATGTTATATCATAATCCCCTTTTCGCTATGGACCATTTCCACATTCTCACCGATGACTCTCTCCCCATTCGGCTCCTCGAGGATGTGGCTCAACCACATACTGCCACCCTCATAGGATAGATTCATCCCCCCACCGTCACTGACGATTTGTCTCACCCCCCTTCCCCTTCTGGGGAGGATGACCCACATGCCCAATTCAGTCAGCTTCTCTGGCATCTAAGCCCTGCCCAAGTTCGGGAATTCTTGGCGGCTTCCAAAGGCAAACACCCTCGCTCTCCACCTCTCATCAGGCAACCTCCTTTGCTCCCATTGCTTTTGCACCATGTGCACCTCCTGCCGTGGTTGATCCTACTCCTCTTCGTCCATGGGCTATCCATTTCTCTGAGCCCAGCTACCCACTGGCATGAAAGGTTCGTCCTATGTCCCCTCCACATTCTTCCTACTATCAAGCTAAACACAATCCTCTTCCCCGTGAAAGGTCATATGCTTTGGAGCAGTCACGCTCCTTGGTCCTTGTTCCCCACGTCTCATCCTCTTCGAGTTTCTTGCAGAATGGACATCCATGAGAAGGGAACTAGATGATCTATGAAGGCAACTTGACCACCGGAAGGTAGCCGACATTCCCCTTCCTTCTTTCTAGCACCTTCGGGTTCCACGTCAGTTAGAGCTAGGGCTGCATGCTAGCCCGACAGGCCCGCGGGCTTAGCCCGATTTTGGGCGGGGTCGTAAGACTCTTTTCAGCCCATGGGTTTTTAATAGGGCCTAAAAGCCCAGCCCGACTAGGCCCATGGGTCAGCCTCAGGCTTTAAGTTCGGCCCAATGGGTCGACCTGACCCATTTTTTTTTCAAATCATAAATTTACTTAGTTAACATTATGTTATTTTACTTATTTAAAAGTTAAAATCTCTTTTTAAACATTAAATAAATAACATCAAAACTGTACTTAATGAGTGAGATTATAAATTGTATATTAATAAATATATTGTTTTTATATTACTTTTTTTATTTAAGTATTCAAGCCAAGCTGAGCCTTTGTCTGGATTTACAATTTTGTAAAAATATTGGGTCGGCCCAGCCTAGCCTGACATTGCTCGGGCTTGGACTTACATATTGATGAGTCGGGCCTGGGTCGGGCTCATATAAGCCCAGCTCGGGCCCGGCCCTACCAGTCTACAGATGATACTTTGGGGTGGGCGACCCGTATGTGTGAATCTTCTTTGTATATGAGTCTGCTCCACATAAGTATGACTACTACCTCATGGCTTATTTGTTCAGATAGTCAGTAGATGGGCCAACCCTCGAGTGGTTCTACTCTCTACCACCAAAGGAAGCAAAAGACCACCAAATTGTACAAGAAAGATTTCTGCATTAGTTCCAAGATTGGGTCAGACCCAAATATTCTTTTGTGGATTTGGTGGCTGAGAAGATGAAGGTCAAACAAGATTTTGCTGTATATGCTGACCGGTGGCGTGCCTTGCCTGCACGTGTCCACTGCCCCATAGTGGAGGAGGAAAAGGTTAAGTATTGATTTCAATGCCACACCCATACCGATTCATCTAGCTACGATATCACACTAGCACAACTATATAGCCAGCCCGCTTCATTCAAACAAAACTTAAGGACTCGCCCACTCACACCATGTTCGAGAACCCAAAATCCCATTACCCCAAGAAACTCTAGGGCCCAGTCACAGAGGGTGTACAAACCAATGAACAGGTAGGTGTTGTAAACAATCCCCAGGGTCAAGTAGGTAGGACGGCCTATAAGCCTGCTCAACAGCCATGCAACAACAGGCCACCACCTCCCCAAGCTCAGAACCCTCCACAAGAGCAACGCCAATACAACCAAGTCCCTCCACCACAAAATGGTTATGCTCCCAAAAAACATAATTGCCCCAAAAGAGCTCAGTACCCTCCTCTCCTAGAAACTTTGTTTGACATCTTTGCAGTCCTCATCTCTATCAATGCCCTTAGGCTTCCTCTGGAAAAGGCCAACTGAAACATGGCAGCTGATCAGACCAAATACTATGTATACCACCGCCATCTAGGGCACAATGTGGCGGATTGTTTTCAGTTCAGGGACATGATATATGATCTTTACAAACAACAGTAGATCAACTGGGCAGAAATAAGAAGATTAATCCAGACCCTAAGAGATTAACAAGGGCAAAGACAACAACAGCAGCAGAGGTGACAACATCCACCGCCACCATAGTAGCAACTAAAGCAGCAACGCCAACTACCATAATAGCCACATCAACCAGCTCACGATCTCGGCATAGTAGGAAATCCTATGTCGCAACACTAGCCCGCTCCGAACCCACAACCTTCTCCACCACCTCCACCACTCGTTCAAGTCAACCTCGTTGTCCATCATCCACCACCAGCCACCACTTGGGCCTATGATGACGAGAATGAAGTAGGTCAACTATTGGCTATTTCTCATATCACCATCACTTCCACCACACCAACAATTGCCACTGTAAGGCCCTCTAATTTCCGTCGCATTATTTGTATTTATGTGTGTATGTTTGTACTTGTGTATGTATGTACATATTTACGTACGCATTAATTAGTATAATTACGTGTGCATGTGTTTGTATTAAGCATAATAATGTATGTATTGCATGATGATAGTATGGGTACAATACTATAGGTATATTGCATGTATACATGCGTGGTAGCATGGTTTTCTGCATGATTTAGAGTTCTGGCCGAAGGCCACCTTGGCGTCAGCCCAGGCCGTTTAGGTGGTGTCAGCGTCCAGACATGGACGCCCCAACTCATCCCGGCGTCCAGCGATATGGACGCCAACTTCTCTGGCCTGCATGCGCAGCAGAGCTGAAGCTTCTGAAACAAGGTATGGCCACCATTGGGGGGATGTCCCCCAACGGCTCTGAGGGTGTCCTATCACCCTAGTGGGTGGAGAGAGAGACTCCCTTTATTGTCTAAACCCAAATTGGTCTCTCCCACTCTTCCCTTCACCCTTGCGAGAGAGGAAAAGAGAGGAAAACTCTAGAGAGAAAAGCTGTGAGAAAACCCATTACCCCCTCAATCGACTCTCTTGGAGCTAGATTTGAAGATCTACCGCGACAAGGAGGAAGCTGGAGCAAAAGGAGAAGCTTCCCCATCGTCCCTTGTTGTGAAGCTCATCCAAGAACCCGGAAGAAGGTGACCTTGGAGGCATCTGCAACTTTCTTGGACTGCCAAGGAGGTCTTCACCGAGCCATAAATCCCTTGGAGGAATTTTAGAAGGCAAGTGACCTATCCCTGATGTCCCTTATGAGTCTAGGTTGGTTTTGTGATTTTCATGCATTTTGCTCGAGTCCTAGACCCTCCTATTCACCTAGTTCAAAGCTCGGGTCTGTGTTCTGCACAGACCTGATTCGACGGCAAGTCCCTGGACCCAGATCATGCGCGTCCATCGACCATGCCGCTGACCCTGAGTCAGCGGCCAGAGACCGCCGCCTAGTTCCTCAGGACAGAACAGTGAACTGTTCTGCCCTTCTTCTACTTTAATTTCGATATGATTTCCGTGATGAGGATATATGGTAAACCTTATACTCTATGTATTTTGTAAATTGTGGGTGTGTGAAGGAATGTGGGTGTGTGATGGTGAATGTGGAAATGGTTATTCCTTAAGCTTGTGAACATGATTGTTGATTCTTGCAAATTTATTTCATGATTAGAATTGTATGAAGGCCTTGGTTTGGTCTGACCATGAAAGTCAATGGTCAGTATATATGTTTTGCAAATTGGTAAATTATCCATGCTAGTGTAACGTGCTAATAATCCGATTTGGTAGAATAAAATGAAAGCATGCAAAAAAAATAAAAAATGGTTTGTAGTGACCAATCCATAGATGTATGAATTAGGGTAATGTTGTATTCTAAATTCATGCATATGTTAGTAACTTATGTTTAAAACAGTAAGTGGCAAATTACAAAATGTGTTAAACCCCATGTTAAATTAAATTGTGAATGGCATGCTAATTGTGTGTTTTATTTACTGTAAATTCCATGAAGCTCAGAAAAATCTGGAAAATTGAGGGTATCATCTTGAACCCGAAAACAGCATGTGGTTAAAATTTCAGGTCATTTGGATCAGTAAATAAAAAAGTTATGTGTTTTCATGTGAAATGTGATAATTCATGCATATGATCGTAATGTGATTAGTTATGGTTTAAAACCAACATGATCAGTGTGTTTGTTGTGTGTTAAACTCTTGAAATTCTGTAGTACCATGTTTGGAAAAACAGAGATATTCATGTGAGTGAGAAAGTGAATGTGATGAAAGTGTAAAGTGTAAAATCATGTGTAAAACGGTAAATGTGTAACTGTGCCAATGTGACACTGCTTCCGTAGAGGGCAGTGGAGCTGTATCAGGGAAAAGTCCCCCTGAGAAGTTCATTGTGTTAAGTGACCCTAAGGGCATTTGGGGGAATCCTGGAGGTGGACAAGTACCACTGGTTAGGGTGGAGACTTGTTCTCCCGGTCTGCGCAGTCCAAGAGTCGCCATTGGAATGCCTAGATGGCGTCTATGTGTAATGTGATGTGTATATGTCCTTCTTTGGTGGTTTGGACTATGGTCACGGCCCTAAAATGGTAATGAAAAATGCGAAATGTGTATATGTCCATGTGTAAATGTGTAATGACAATGTGAATGTGTATGTGTAAAATGGACATGTGAAAGAGGAAAATTGTGCAAAGAAAATGTGAAACTAAGATGTGAAAATGTGTTATTGAAAACCATGTGAGACAAACCTGAAATCATGAGAAATCAGTGAACTTAGGTTATTATCATCATGTTATTATGTGCAAAGATGTCTAGAATCCATGTTAGGGATAATTGGTGAAAACGGGTACAAGATAGCATGATTGTTTGATCACATGATATGTTTTATGCATTATTGTAGCTCTCATGCATAGGTTTCAACCATGAAACCATAGGAAATCAGCAACCTAAAGCATGTAAAAAGGTTCATGTATGTGTTTAAAAACATGTAGGATCCATGCTAGTTGTGTTCCCCTTCCATGTATGTAAAAGTTCATGTTGATAGCTCTCATGTTTTGATTCTTTAAAGATTAAAGTTCCATGAGTAAATTGAATAGAGACCATGTGATAGGTGAATTTTATTTTAGAAATCTGAAAGCATGAGTTATGTATAAAATTGTAGAACTTTCATGATAGGTTGAAAACTTGAATTGACTAACATGCTATGTGTGGCTAATTGTAATGTGCATGTAGAAACCACTAGGACTTATAAGTGTATACCATGAGTAGTGTTACTTGCTGAGTCCTTGGACTCACTCCTTGCTTCGGCATACAGGTATAGTTGGTGACACAGTACCTTTGGAGGAGGCAGCAGAGACGGACTCCGAGCGTGGAGACTAGCTAGTTTTGGAGTTCTTTGAGAATTGTGTATTTCACAGTATGTAATTTTGAACATTGTACTAGAAGTATCATGAGAATGATGTATAAGTGTGGACATTTGTATGTAATTTCAGCAATTTAAATCATGTGGATTTTTTAGTTCTTTTACGTTAATTGCGAACTGCATGTATGTTTAATGTGGATGATGAATGAATGAAGACATTGGTCTTTTACTTCCGCTACTCTGTTGTATATTCGCGTGTATCTCAGTTGTTGTATCGTTTGGGTAAATGTCCCACTGTGTGAACTCTGCTATACAGACGTGGGTTGGTACAACCGTACCGGTATAATGAGGGCCGTCACAGAGATTGGTATCAGAGCAACCGTTGAGATTGCACATGAATATACCTAAGTCATCATCCCCATTGCATGCTAAGTATGTCCACATGAGTAGAAAACACTAATAAGAAGTGAAAAATAGATAAGAAAATGGTTAGAAGAACTTAGTAACCTAACTCTAATGGTGGCTGAAATTTTATTACAGCCATGGCTTCCTGTGGACGACGTGGAGGTGCGCCTGCTCGTGACGACGAGCAGAGGCGTGAGGAGCGGGCGAAGCAGCAGGCCCCGGCCCCACAGGGTCCTGTGCTTCCCCCACCACCGCCAGTGGACTATGGAGTATTCATGCAAGGTCTGGTGCAAGCCATGCAGACGCAGGCTCATACCCAGGCAGCACTCCAGGCCCATTGGAGGCCCACGTAGGTAATGAAAACACCTAGTAGTTTGCTATTTAAATTGTGTGATATTGTATTTATTGTATATTGTTTATTGCTTAATGTAGCAGGCTCAGGCACCAGCCCAGGACCATGGTGGACCTTCCATCATGGAGCGATTCAAGAGGATGACCCCACCCTCTTTTAAGGGGGAGAGTGATCCGCTAATGGCAGAAAGCTGGATGAGGGAGACGGAGAAAATCTTCCGAGCTATCAGGTGTCCTGATGAGGACAAGGTGACATTAGCCACCTACATGCTACAGGTATGCTTTGGTTTATGCTTGTAGTTGTTTGTCAAGTTAGAATTTGTTAGTTAGTGCTTATGAAGGTGTATTGCAGGAGAGAGCTGATGTATGGTGGTCCTCCCTACTGCGTACGCGCTTTGAGGACGGAGCAGTTGATGTGGCGTGGGACGCGTTCGTGAGGCTCTTCCGAGCCAAGTTCGTCCCAGAGGACATCCAGGAGAAGATGGAGCAAGAATTCATTTCCTTGACACAAGGATCAATGACCGTCCTGGAATACGAGGCAAGGTTTTCTGAACTTTCTAAATATGCACCGCATATAGTAGAGGATGAGCACAGGAAGACCAAGAAATTCGTGATGGGTCTCAAACCATCACTGAGGATGAGGCTCGTGGCGTTCGACCACTGCACGCTAGACGAGGCCCTCAGCGCAGCTTGCAGATAGGAGGGAGAAATGGAGCAATATCTGGAGGAGAAGAAGGCTTCGCAGAAGAGGCCGGACAGCGACTTTCCAGCGGCAAGCAAGATAAGAAAACGGTGTACCAGACACCGCAGAAACCAATGACAGTCAGCAACTCTCAGGTACCCTATGTACGTTCCCCCGGTGCGAAGAAAGAGTGTCCCCATTGTGGGAAGACCCATGGAGGTTCCGAGTGTTGGTTAGCAGCGGGTAGATGCTTAAAGTATGGGAGCGCGACCACAAGATCAAGGACTGCCCAAGACTCCAGCAGGGAGCTCAGCGAGGAGCGCTAGTACCAGCAGTAGCGGCAGCCGCGCCAGCTACAGGACGACCAGGAAGGCCTCGAGCCCCAGCTCGAGTGTTTGCGTTAGCTAGTGAGGACACCAAGCAGGCGGAGCATGTCACCGAAGGTACAGTTTTGCTTTTCGGTGTGCACGCTCGGGTTTTGTTTGATATGGGTGCTACTCACTCGTTCATTTCCGAGCGGTTCGCTAGGCAGTTATCCCTAGAGTCAGGCATAGAGTCTGAGGAGTTAGAGGTCCCTTGTCTGTGCACACCCCTGCAGGTACGGTATCGACTAGGAAGTGCATTCCGTCGTTACCTGTGTGCATTGAGGATAGATTCCTAGATGGGTGTTTCTTCTTGCTAAAAATGAAGGACTATGATTGTATCTTGGTCTGGATTGGCTAGAGGAGCACTATGCGTTAGTGGATTGCCGTAGGAAGAAGATTGTTTTCCGCATTCCTGGCGAGGGCGAGTTCTCTCATCCCTTGCCAAGAACTTAGCGGGAAAGTTAGTTATCTCTGCCATGAAGGCGATGCGCATGGTGAACAAGGGTTGTGACGCATTTCTTGCCAGCGTTATGCTAGTACCCGATGCTGGTTCGTCACTAACTCTTGCAGAGATCGATGTGGTGCAGGATTTTCCAGATGTCTTTCCCAATGACTTGTCTGGATTGCCACCGGATAGGGAGATAGAGTTCACTATAGAGTTGCTTCCAGGCACCTCTCCTATCTCGAAGGCCCCATATCGATGGCCCCTGCATAGCCGGTGCCTGCAGAATTCGACTATTGAAGAATTGTCTTGAGCTCGATAGGTTTATTCGCCCTAGTGGTTTCCCCTTGGGGCGCGCCTGTGTTGTTCGTCAAGAAGAAAGACGGGTCACTTAGGTTGTGCATTGATTATAGAAATCTAAACCAGGTGACTGTGAAGAACAGGTATCCCTTACCTCGGATTGATGATCTGTTTGACCAGTTGCGAGAGGCATCAGTCTTTTCCAAGATTGACTTGCGATCTGGTTATCATCAGTTGAGGATTAGGAGTGAGGATGTGTCCAAGACGGCATTTAGAACCCGTTATGGGCATTATGAGTTCTTGGTCCTTCCTTTCGGATTGACCAACGCCCCTGCAGCGTTCATATCTCATGAACCGGGTGTTTAGTCCGTATTTAGATAGCTTTGTTGTTGTGTTTATTGATGACGTGTTGGTCTATTCTCCGGATGAGGCCACACATCGTCAGCATTTGAGGTTAGTGTTAGAAGTTCTCCGTGAGCACAAGCTGTATGCGAAGTACAGCAAGTGCGAGTTCTGGTTGCGCGAGGTTCACTTTCTCGGGCATGTTATTTCCGGCGCTGGTGTAGCTGTTGATCCAGCAAAGGTCCAGGCAGTTAGGGATTGGGATGTTCCCAGGACCCCTTCGGAGATTCGTAGTTTCCTTGGGTTAGCTGGTTACTATCGGCGATTCATTGAGGGCTTCTCATCCATCGCCGCCCCTATGACAAAGCTGACCAGAAAAGGTGAGAAGTTCGTATGGTCTGAGGCATGTGAGCGTAGCTTCCAGCTATTGAAGGCTAAGCTTACTTCTGCTCCGGTATTGGTATTGCCTAGTGGTCTAGAGGGCTTTGCCATTTATACGGATGCATCTCAGATTGGTTTAGGCTGTGTGCTCATGTAGCAAGAGAGGGTAGTGGCTTATGCTTCTCGTCAGTTGAAGGAGCATGAGAGGAACTATCCGACTCATGATTTGGAGCTCGCAGCAGTGGTTCATGCACTAAAGATCTGGAGGCACTATCTTTATGGTGTCAGATTTGAGGTGTTTACTGACCACAAGAGCTTGAAGTATCTTTTCTCCCAAAGGAATTAAACCTGAGGCAGAGGATATGGATTGAGTTCTTGAAGGACTATGACTTCGACCTTCAGTATCATCCTGGAAAGGCGAACATCGTAGCAGATGCTCTTAGTAGGAAGAGGTCTTCGCTCCAGCAGGATTGGAAGATGTTGGAGGATGCAGCGTGCTCTATGACCGAGTTAGAGCCATCGTTGTGTCAGGCTTTTGTAGCTCAGCTATCCCTTAGATCCTCAGTCTTGGATGAGGTGATTGAGCAGCAGAAAGCCGATCCTAGATTGTTAGAGTTAGTGGGTAAGGCGGGCATTGCTCGTGATGAGGACGGTGTGATTAGATTCAAGCACCGTGTTTGCGTCCCCGATGTAGTAGATGTCCGTGAGCATGTGTTAGCGGAGGCTCATAGATCGCGATTCTCTATTCATCCGGGTAACACTAAGATGTATCAAGATTTGAAGAGATCATTTTG
>CM024761.1:30273350-30435332 GCA_014218235.1 Colocasia esculenta | reverse complement strand
TATTTGAGAAACAAATCCTAAATAATCACAGGGTATCATGTTACCTCTTGTTCTTACCCCAATAGATGGATCACCATAATATTCTCAGGTGGGTGATCTTTCATGTATCTCCACTCCTTTGGAAGATTTTCATGTGTAATTTCCTTTGTTGCATGTCTTCCAGAGGTGGATCATCCTTGTCCTCAATTGATGTATTCTTTAGTTTCTT
Organism: Colocasia esculenta; assembly: GCA_014218235.1. Taxonomy (NCBI): domain Eukaryota; kingdom Viridiplantae; phylum Streptophyta; class Magnoliopsida; order Alismatales; family Araceae; genus Colocasia; species Colocasia esculenta. Next base: position 30,435,124 of record CM024761.1, on the reverse strand, counting down.
GGACAGTCCATCTGCATCATCATTGTCACTATCTTCTTCCTTTCTCAGGGAAGGGTTAGTTTCATCAAAAATAATATGTACAGACTGTTCAATTAATAAAGTGCGTTTATTAAATACTCTATAGGCTTTGGGTTTAGAGGTGTACCCCATGAAGATGCCTTCATCTGATTTGGCATCCAACTTACCAATGTCCCTTTTTCCATTGTTGTGGATAAAGTAAGGACATCCAAATGTCCTGAAGTGGCTGATCTTTGGTTTCTTTCCTTTGAACAGTTCATATGCAGTCTTCTTTAGGATTGGCCTGATCATTACTCTGTTGATAATGTAGCTTGCTGTGTTGACTGCTTCAGCCCAAAAATACCTTGGCAGATCGTATTCTGATAACATTGTTCTTGCCATATCCAATAGAGTTCTATTCTTTCTCTCGAAAATTCCATTTTGCTGTGGTGTCCTTGGTGCTGAGAAATTATGCTCAATTCCCTGATCATCACAGAACTTAGCAAATTTTTCATTATGAAATTCACCTCTATGATCTGATCGCATAGAAACATGCTGAACTTCTGATCCTTCTAAACATTCTTGCTGAAACTGACAAAGTTATCAAATGTGTCATCTTTATGCTCTAGGAATGATACCCATGTGAATCTTGAGTAATCATCGACTATGACAAATCCAAAGTTCTTTCCTCCAAGACTGGTAGTCCTCATTGGCCCAAATAGATCCATATGAAGGAGCTCTAAGGGTTTTGAGGTGGTTACCACCGTCTTTGACTTAAAGGAGCTCTTGGTGTGCTTTCCCTTGGCACAAGGTCTACAGACACCTTCCATTTTTGCATTGACCTTTGGCAGACCTTCTACAAGATTTTTCTTCAGCAATTTTCTCATGCCATCTATGCTGCAATTTCCTAGTCGTCTGTGCCATAATTAAGTAGATTTTTCCTTATTTGCTGCCAGACATACATTTTGTTCTTTGAGTTCCTCAAGATAGAGCACATATAAGTTCTTTTCTCTATTTGCTTCAAAGATGACTGATCCATCCTTCAGTATGCTGCATTTCGATTCATGAAACTGGATCTGATGGCCTCTGTCACACAGCTGGCTGATGCTAATAAGATTATGCTACAATCCTTTGACAAGCAACACATCTTCTATAACTATTCTTCCTTTATTATTCACAAAGCCACTGCCTATTACTGTTCCTTTCCCATTATCTCCGTAAGTAACTGTTCCTTCTTGAGCTTGGAGATGAGTGAATAACTTATGGTTTCCTGACATGTGCCTTGAGCACCCACTATCCAAATACCATTTGGATGCTCGAGGGTTAACCTAAAATAAAACCATCAAGTTTTAGGTACCCAAATTCTTTGGGTCCTGATGGGTTAGTATCATCAATTTTCCCTTTTATTACCCATTTCTTATGTCTTGTGGACACGTGGTTCTTATGTGACCTAACCTATTGCAATGACTACAACAAGATGTTTTTGTTACTCTTTCAATATATTTAAAGTTAGCTTTGTATGCTATATCTTGTTCAGAGACAAATTTTGGAGTCGGATATACTTTAGGTGGAATTATTATTTCTCCATTTTCGGGTGGTGTGTAACCTACACCATCTTTCTTCTTTCCTGAACGTCTTTCCTAAAATACTAATGAATTTTAATGAATTTTTCAAATTTTGAATTTTTTTTAAATCATTTTCTTCATTTAAGTCTTTAATTTCTTTCCTTAGTTCATCTACATTTTCTATTTTTCTAATTTCGTTTTTGTTTATTTTTATCTATTAAGTCTTCACATAATAATTCATTTCTTCTTTTAAGTTCAGTTATTTGTTTTTCTAACTCTTCATTTTTTGTTTTCAGATCAGAGTTAGTGTTTTCTAAACAAGTACTGTTTTTCTTACTAGCTTTTAATAGTTTAGTTACTTCTTTATATTTATCATATAGTTCGTTAAATGCTTACTCTAAATTATCTGAATCAGAATCATTGCATGAATTAAAAGATGAGTCAGAAGTTACCTTGTCTTCGGTATTAGCCATGAATGCCAAATTGGTTTCTTCTTCATCGCTGCAGGAGCTTGACTCACTGTCTAAGTCACTACTGTTTTCCCATGCTGCTGACATCGCCTTCTTCTTGTATTTTCTGAACTTCCTGGAGCTTTCTTTCTTCTTGAGCTTCGACTTCTTGAATTTTGGACACTCAGCTTTGATGTGTCCTGGTTTTTTGCATTCATAGCAGATGGGTTCTCCTTTCTTTGATCTTTTCCATCTGGTTTCTTGAAGTCCTTGTTTCTTTTGAAGTGCCTTCTACCAGATTGGAACTTCTTCTTCTTAGCTAGAATCTGCTGTAATCTTCTAGAGAGCATTGCTTCCTCATTTTCACTGTCCTCAACACTCTCACTCTCATCTGAGCTTTCTTCTGGTGAGTCTTCTTCAGCTTTTAAAGCGTTGGAGTGCTTCTTTCTACTTGAGGACTCTCCTAGCCTTTCCATATTGATCTCATGGGCCATAAGGGACCCGATGAGCTTTTCTAAAGACATTCTTTTCAGGTCATTAGCTTCTTCAATCGTTGTGACCTTTGGGATCCATGAGGATGGTAAGGATCTAAGAATTTTCCTCACCATATCTCCAATCTCATAAGTTTTCCCCAGAGCAGCCAGTCCATTAGTAATGTCAGTGAACCGACTAAACATTTGAGTTATGGACTCTCTGATTGCATCTGAAATCTTTCATATTGAGTGATAAGAATGTCGATTCTTGTCTCATTCACTTTGTCTGTGCCTTCATAAGTAATCCTGAGCTTTTCCCACATTTCCATTGCGGATTTGCAGGCTGAGACTCTGTTGAACTCCTTTTTACTTAAACCATAGCATAAAATGCTCTTTGCTTTGCAGTTCAAGGAGATCTTCTTTCTGTCATCATCTGTCCACTGAGCTTTCTCATTGGTGACTAGAAGATCACCTTCTTCTACTATGGACCATATCTGATAATCGTGGCCTTGTAGGAAGTACTCCATTCTGGTTTTCCAATAAGGATAATCTTCACCATCGAAGAGAGGGGTCGGTTGACAGATTGAACTTCAATGTTGCCTTGGGCTGCCATGGATCTTTACTCTTCAGATCGTTGTATCTTTTTCTTTGACGAAGAGACTAGCTTTGATACCACTTGTTGCCCAGTTGACGAGCCCAGAGGGGGGGTGAATGGGTCTTTAATTTAAATAATCTAGACGATACCTGTAAATAACATTCACAAAAACGTTCTTCGATGATGGTTAGTGACTGTTAGTTTAAATACCAATCACATAAAGAAAGCAATCACACGACACAAAGGATTATCCTGGTTCGGGACCTCCTCTCCTTAGGAGTCCTACGTCCAGTCCCTGAGCAACCACTCAGGATTTCACTAACTAGGGTACAGTCCCCCTAAGGACGCTACAACACCCAGCTCAGCTGGTCTTCCTTCACACCCGAAGGGAATAACAACAACCTTGATACCCCACCAGGTCTTCCTTCACAACTGAAGGGAAACTGCACCCTGGATACCACGAGGTCTTCCTTCACAACCGAAGGGAAACAACACAAAGAGAATGGAATAAGATCAAGCCCCTAGATCAAGCTTTTAACAAGCCAAGATCTGAAGCAACTAGCACTGAGAGCAAAGAATCTAAGCTAACCACACTCTCAGAACTACACAAGCTCTCTCAAGATTTTCACTACAGTGTGGAGAGCAAAGAGCGAAAGCAAAAGTGGAATGAGGTTCTTGGCTCTGGAATTCTTTTTGAAGATTTGAAAGCTTGAACCAGGTTTTTCAATCTATCGTTGTATCATCGTGCTTGTTCTAATATTCTGTCTTGTATTTATATCACCAATTTGAAATATATACGTTGAAGTGTCCGTTGTCTCTTTCTTAAGTAGACGTTAGACTGAATGATGCTTGGAAGCTTCCAGTTAACAGCCTTTTGATCACTTGTGCACGCAAAGAGATGAGATCTTATGAGATATCCTTTGGCTTCTAATTTGTCCAATCGTTGTAAAGTGGAACTAGATCAGAGATCTACACAAATTTCAATCTTGAACAGCGGACAGCTAAGCTGTCTCTAATGTAAGTCAACGTTAAAAGAAATAGTCATGAAAATAGTAAAGCCAAATAGATTAATCTAAAAGACATATACAGAGTAAGCATGATAATGGACGATATCGTCTGCATGCATGCAGAGGTACGTTCAGATCTCATAAATGCAGAAGTGTCAGAGAGATATATACATGGACTTTGAATAGTCAACACTTCTTAGAAAAAGGGAGTATCAAGTCGATGTAAGATATAAAATCAATAACTATATGACTTATGAAATCGTTATGAACAAGTCAGTTTGACCAAGTCGTTATGAGTCATAGCAAATCGTTACATTAACTGTAGGATTTAATATGAACACTTAATAAATCATTATACAAAGCAAATCGTTGTGTTCACTGAAGAAATCGTTGTGAAACACTTAATAAATCGTTATACAAATCAAATCGTTGTGTTCACTGAAGAAATCGTTGTGAAACACTTAACAAATCGTTAAATAAAGAAAATCGTTATGAGTGCTGAAGAAATCGTTGCACGAAGCAAATCGTTATGGGCACTAAAGAAATCGTTGCGCGAAGCAAATCGTTATGAGCGCTAAAGAAATCGTTGCGCGAAGCAAATCGTTATGTGCACTAAAGAAATCATTGCGCGAAGCAAATCGTTATGTGCACTAAAGAAATCGTTGCGCGAAGTAAATCGTTATGAGCGCTGAAGAAATCGTTGCGCTAACTTAAGGAATCGTTACGATGGGCAAGTCGTTACGAGTTCTAAAGAAATCGTTATGATTACTTAAGAAATCGTTACGGTGAGCAGGTCGTTGCGAGTTCTAAAGAAATCGTTATGATTACTTAAGAAATCGTTACGGCGAGCAAGTCGTTGCGAGTTCTAAAGAAATCGTTATGATTACTTAAGAAATCGTTACGGCAAGCAAGTCGTTGCGAGTTCTAAAGAAATTGTTATGATTACTTAAGAATCGTTGCGACAGGCAAGTCGTTAGTCGTTCTAAAGAAATCGTTGCGATGACTTATAGAATCGTTACAGGATTGACTTATTTGAAACAACATGACTTTCCAGTCTTACAAGGAAATCGTTAAAACACTTATGAAATCATTGTGATATCAAATTGTTATAGCTATATTGAAATCAATATGCTCATAAAGAAATCGTTATGACTTTCAACAGAAGTCGATGTGGACTTAGAGAAATATCATGTTGAAATGATTAAAGCTTCAGTAAGGCAATACTTACCAGCATTGACTTGATTGACCTTGGTAATTTTCCTGTACTTAAGACTTACGAAATATGTTAGAGATTATTGATGAAGTTGTGTTAATCACTAAAATACATATGTAATTAATTAAAATTACATGGGGACAGACGGATCATCATCAATTAACCTAACATGATACTACTGTTTTTAGTAATAAAGCAACTCATATTATAGTCCTAGTCATACTGTTAATTACTGAATCACACAAGGTTACATTTAACATGCTCAATATGACTAATTTACATGGTTTAACAAATAAATACACTTGTTCTCATCAGAATAGATCCAAATTTTATCACAGGATATAACTAGTAAACATATCACCTTTTCAATTTTCCAGGTTTTTCTGAACAGTAATTATAATTTTACTAATTAAAACAAGTTTCAGGCCTATTTATCAAGAAATTCAGTAATATATGAGTTACAACCAACCAGTCATGCTTAACAGCTCAAACACATGGAAACAGTCATCATATGATCATATAAAATTTCCAAACCCTAATACACAACAAAGCTAATTATTCAGGATTTAACATATATAAATCATGTTTCTCTCAGAAATACAGAAATGTAAATAATTAACACCATGTATAGAAATTCACAATAACCTCATGATGTGACTTAATGACTGCATATGACTACCCATAAAATTTACAGCATGCATACTCATTCAGAAGTCCAAGTAATACAGTTTAAAGATCAAATAGTGCACTTTTAAAACTCTGAAGAACTTAACTACATAGGATGTGGCCGCCCACTGTAAACAGCACACTCTGGTGCCGCCTACACAGGATCTTGGCAGCACAGGATCTGGCCGCCAAGCTCCTATCAGTAGACCATGTAGACAACAGATCAAAACTAGGAGAAATTGGAGGTTCCAAGACACGAGAAAAAATTCAAAAAAATGCTAGGACTTAAGGGGACGTGTAGGGTTGACATCAATGGGTTACTTGCCTCTAAATAAATCCTAGAAGATCAAACTTCGTCGATGAAGCCCTCCTCGGCCCTGCCAAGAAGGTGCTTAAAAACTCTTCAAATCCAATTCTCCTGTTGATGTGGGTTGATCCTCGGAGTTGGGGATGCCTCCTTGATGGTTGAACTATCTTCCAGTCATTGTAGACCTCCAGGAAACTCCTCTAGTCACCGGATCGTAGTCTTGGAAGTTCAGCTTTTCTCACAGGGAACTCTAGGGTTTTCACAAAGACCCAAAAGGCTTGGCGAGGCCAGAAAATGTGTTTTTATAAGGCTGGGCAGGTTGGGTACGCACTAGGGTAGGTTGCCTACGGTTTTAGGTGGGTTTCCTAAACTGGAATCGACCAAAACGCGAGCGTTACCAAATCTGAAACCGTTACACAGCAAGGAACTTGGAGTCAACATCTGGTGTAGTCAACATGGGGTTGGCGTCCAGATATGGTGCCGCCTACACTGTGATTGGCGTCCATCGATCTGGACGCCAATCACAAGCATGCAGTCAGCGGCACATTGTGTGGCCTCCAACTGTCTCCCTCGGCCAGAAATCAGTAGTACACTAGAATAACTATAAAATTACATCACAACCAACTAAATGTGCACTGAAATAAATAAATATACATTCATAATATAAACTACATGCATTACACACTATTTTCTTAAATATAATTTGTACTAATCTTAATAAAGATAACATGCACAAAATAACATACATATGTATATACATACACACTACATAATTACATGCATTATGTGCACGATTATTTAAGCATCATACATATCATAACAATTTAACGTGCTTAGAAATAGATAGATATTATTTGAACAAGATTAACATATGTATGTATACATATACACATCATAGTTACATACAATATGTATGAAATAATTAAACACAATATGCATATCAATAATTGAATAATACATGCACAATTATATATATATACATGTACGAAAGTAACTCACATGTACTTACAAGGTAAATGACAATACTTACCTATCATACACACAATATTATTCAAGTACCATATATATACTATGAACAACTTAATGTGTATAGAATTAGATAGATATCACATGCATAAGATGAACATACATATATACATATGTACAACATATACTTACACACAATCTGAGGAATAAGTAGTATAATATGCACTCATTAGTTAGATAGTACATGCATAGTATTATTGAGATACAACATGCATAAAGTTAAATAAGAATAATCTATACAACCATAATTAACTTGCATACACACACTTAAATTGACATATATATATATATATATATATATATATATATATATTATATATATTATATATATATATATACACACAACATAGTTACATATATTGTACATGAAATAAATAAATACAATATGTACATTTATACTCATCACATGCATACAAAATTAACTCACATATATACCTATAAGATGTATAGCAAAATTTACATATTTGCATGCACAAGATTAATTAAATATACTATGTATGGTTTCTAAATAAGTACTACACGTACAAGATTAGTTAATGACTTACATTCACAAAAAATAATATATTTATATACTTACATATGCACATGAGAAATTTAGAAATTGAAATATGCACATTTTAATACATACACTATATACATAAACAGGTAAATAACACATGCATAATATAAAATGAATGATATTTCGGGGTATCACACCTGGTCACACTGCCGCTGAATGCTGGAGAAAAGCAGACGCTTGCCTATGATGTGGAAATCATAATCATTGCATTTCTAAGTGTCCTGTGCTAAAGGAGGAGGAGAAGGAGAAGCGTCTAGTTGGAGAGAAGAAGCCTAGCCGACTGCAGGTCCTGCAAGAAATGGAAACCACCGAGGAGGGTGGAGTTGTGGAAGGTACATTGCAAGTCTTTTCTCAATCAGCATTTGTTTTGTTTGATACTGGTGCTACACATTCATTCATATCACAAGCATTTGTCGATACCTTAACTGAAAAAATGCATCTATGGAATATGAACTGCCTGTTACTACACCACTGGGAGAATAGGCTCAATTGAATAATATTTTCCATTTGCTGATGTAATGATTGGTGAACTCAACCTTAGAGCTGACCTGATCTGTATGCCCATGGAGGGCTACGATGTCATATTAGGAGCCGATTGGCTATCTACTTATGGGGCTTGTGTTGATTGTAGAAGAGGGAAGATTACCTTTAGTGAATTCCCTAAAGTAACCTTCACGGGACGTAGACACAAGTGACACTTGTCTCTCACCTCCGCTATTAAGGCACATAGCATGATTAGGAAAGGCTGTGTGGCATTTCTTGCCGCAATTGTAGTTGAAAAAAAATCATCAAATATATCTGACATTCAAATAGTACAAGAATACCCCAACGTGTTCCCCGATGAGCTGCCAGGCATTCCACCAGAGAGAGATGCAAATTTCTCAATTGATCTAACACCTGGAGCTGCACCAGTGTCACGCCAACATTACAGAATGTCCCCGGCTGGATTGAAAGAATTGAAGGAACAATTAATGGAACTGTTGGAAAAATGATTTATCAGATCAAGTACTTCTCCTTGGGGTGCACCAGTGATGTTCGTCAAGAAGAAGAACAGAACATTGAGGTTATGCATCGACTACAGGCAGTTGAATAATCTCACTATCAAGAACAAGTATCCTCTGCCTCATGTTATGAGTTATTTGATCAGATATCAGGAGCCAAATATTTCTCTAAGATTGACCTTAGATCGGGATATCATCAGATGAGAATTAAAGATGCAGACATCTACAAGACAACTTTTAGGAGCAAGTACGGTCACTATGAATTTGCAGTCATGTCTTTTGGACTAACCAATGCTCCTACAGCTTTTATGCAACTAATGAACAACATCTATCGGCCATACCTCGACAAGTTCATCGTGGTATTCATTGATGATATTCTTATCTACTCCAAGACCAAGGAAGAACATGAGGAGCATCTGAGGATCGCTCTACAGATCTTGCGGGACAACAAAGTCTACGCTAAATTGAGCAAGTGTGAATTCTGACTCGAGGATGTATCATTTCTAGGCCATGTTATTTCGAAGGACGGTATCGCTGTCGATCCTTCCAAGGTAGAAGCCATACTCAACTGGGAAAGACCGACCAATGTCACTGAGATCAGAAGCTTTCTTGGACTTGCTGGTTACCACAGATGGTTCATAAAAGATTTCTCTAAGATAGTGTGCCTCTTACTCGCCTTACGCGAAAGGAGAACCCCTATGTCTGGAGCAAGGAATGTGAGAAGATCTTTTAGACCCTGAGGCAACTCTTGACATCTGCACCTATCCTCGCGTTGCCAATCGAGGGCGAAGGATTCTCAATTTACACTGATGCATCTGGAATCGGTCTAGGCTGTGTGTTAATGCAGAATGAGAAGGTCATAGCTTATTCTTTAAGGCAGTTGGAGCCACATGAAGTTAATTATCCTGTCCATGATTTAGAACTAGCCGCAGTGGTATTTGCGCTAAAGATCTGGAGGCATTACCTGTATGAGGAACAATTCATTGTCTACTCCGACCACAAGAGTCTGAAGTACCTATTTTCTCAAAAAGAGCTTAATATGAGACAAAGGAGATGGCTGGAGTACTTCAAGGATTTTGATTTCAATATTCAATATCACCCAGGCAAAGGTAATGCAGTAGCTGATGCTCTTAGTAGGAAGCCAGTAGCTTCACTATCCTGTTTAGTCATGGGCGAGATGCAATTACTTGAGCAATTCTCCAGTCTAGATCTGAACATCGAGCAAAGGAGTCATCAGATGATAGTTGCTAACCTTAGAGCTTAACCCGACATCTTTGTCGAGATCAAGGAACAACAGGCTAATGATCCATTCTTGGTCCGAGTTAGAGAGACCACAGCAGATAGACCTCATTTCTCTGTCATTGAGGATGGGAGAATATTATTCCAAGCCAGGACATGCGTGCCTGACAATGAAGAGCTAAAGAGAAAATTGATGGATGAAGCCCACAAGACCAAATATTCAATTCACCCAGGTGCAACCAAGATGTACCAAGACATGAAAAGGTCATTTTGGTGGCCCAACATGAAGCGTGAGGTGGCTGAGCATGCCGCGCACTGCCTCACTTGTCAGCAGGTAAAAGTAGAGCATCGTCATCCTGCGGGTGTACTTAGGCCCCTGAACATACTAGAATGGAAGTAGGAAAGCATCGGAATGGATTTCATCATGGGTTTACCCCGAACTCGTGGTGAAATCGATACTATCTAGGTTATTGTGGACCGATTGACTAAGTCCGCACATTTCCTTGCAATTAAGAGTACATGGAGGGTGGATGTACTTACAGCCTTGTATGTAAAGGAGATAGTGAGATTACATGGAGTTCCCGTGTCCATTGTCTCAGATCGTGATCCTAGGTTCTCTTCCAGATTTTGGAAGGGACTTCAAACTGCATTAGGCACCAAGCTAAACTTTAGCACAACATTCCACCAGGAAACTGATGGGCAGACAGAAAGGACAAATCAGATAGTGGAAGATATATTGCGAGCTTGCACCATAGACTTTGAAGGGTATTGGAATGAGCAGCTATCCCTGATTGAATTCACCTACAACAACAATTATTAGGCCAACATTAAGATGACACCATTCGAAGCACTGTATGGCAGAAGTTGCAGATCGCCAGTGTGTTGGAATGAAGTTGGTGAACAACAATGGCTGGGACCAGATATGGTGCAGAATACTAGCAGGATATACAGATTATTAGAGATAGGATTAAGATAGCTCAGTCCAGGCAGAAGAGCTATGCTGATAAAAGAAGAAGATTTAGAATTTCAGATCGGAGATCATGTAATGCTGAAGGTATCCCCGACCCGAGGATTTCAAAGGTTTGGGATGAAGGCAAACTAAGACCAAGATTCATAGGTCCATTTGAGGTATTGGATAGAGTTGGTGAGGTGGCGTTTCGACTGACACTATCTCCCAAATTCTCAATAGTACACAATGTTTTCCATGTGTCAATGCTGAGGAAGTACGTGTATGACCCGTCACATGTAATCAGCTATGATGATATCATTTTGAACAAAGATGTGACCAATGAAGAGAGACCAGTGAAGATCTTGGACAAGAAGATGCAACAACTTCGGAATCGAGCTATACTCGTGGTCAAGATACTCTGGAGAAATCATGAAGTCGAAGAAGCCACGTGGGAACCCGAAGCCGCCATGTGATGAAATTATCCGGAGTTATTCAGCAAGTCACTCTTCCTCTCACGATCATATGAATTTGGGGACCAAATTCTTTTTAAGAGGGAGGATATAGTAACCTTGAATTTTAAAATCCTAATAAATATAAATTTTAATTAAATAAATGAGATAAATAGATTTAATTAGAATAAAAAGGAATAAATAGAATTTAAGTGAATTAAATCAATACCCATTAACCAAAATTAGTAATGGGTTATATTAATGGTCCTAACGTGGTTTGTTGAGCCCAAATGTGAAGAGCCCATCATAGGATGGTAGGTAATTAAGCCAAATTCGGAATAAAAATTAGTGGTAATTAGTAAGGGTAAATAATTATTAAATAGCCCATATCTATCCTAAAAGGAGTCCTAACTTTACCCCAACCCTTCTTTCCACGAAAATGGCCTCTCCTCCATCCTAAATTGGAGATAAAGGCTAGGAAGGGAGGTGATAAATGAGGAAATTCAAATTTTTAATAAAAGGGAGAGTTTTTAGGAAGATGGACTCTATTAGCTAGTTATACACCTCCATTTCGTCCCTAGCAACCCTTAGAACAATGTTGGAGCTCTGGGAGACGAAGGGGAGACGATCTAGATGAAGGAGCAAGGTGAAGAAGGAGCTGGAGCAAGGGATTTCATTTTCTCCACCTTACAAAACCCTTGGATTTCTTAAACGCGTGAAAGGTGGGCAATCTCTCAAGCACAAATCGTGAAACTTTAACCCTAGGTAGCCCTCATGATCCTCTACAAAAGCCCTCTGGTTTCATTATTTTTCGTTCATCCATGAGGAGAATTAATTCTGTGAATTCCTGTCATCATCTTGTACCTGAACCCTTTTGTTTACCTTAGATCCATGCTTGTACTCGATCTCATGCTGTGAGATCTCATAAATACTACTTGTTACTAGCTTTCAAACGCCCCTATTTGCCCTAATTTCTATCATGTATTCGTTGCTAATTAAATCAGTTTTCCATGACTGGGTATGATTAGGTTACCGAAGATCAACCTATTCAAAGCATGCTTGCATGTAATTGCTTTCTAATTAAACATGCTCAGTGATAGATCTCCTTGTTTTCCATCGTTTAAAACTTGTTTCATGATTTTTAGACCATCATACGATTTGATATGGATGTTTTAATGTGCATTGTGTCGTGTTGGATGTGTTGCCGGTTGGCTAACCCAAAGGGGGGGGGGTGAATGGGTCTTTAAAAGTTTATCTGATAAAAACCTGAACTCAAACAAACATAAAGAGTTCTTGAAAGGGATTAGTAATGGTTAGTAAAAACAACAATCACACAAGAAGACAATCACACAACACCAGATTTATCCTGGTTCGGATCTCCTCTCCTTAGGAGTCCTACGTCCAGTCCCTGAGCAACCCTCAGGATTTCACTAACTGGGGTACAGTCCCCCTATGGACAAAAACAACCACCCAGCTTAGCTGGTCTTCCTTCACCCCTGAAGGGAACACAACACCCTGGTAACACCAGGTCTTCCTTCACGCACGAAGGGAAAAACACCACCCTGGAAACCACCAGGTCTTCCTTCACACACGAAGGGAATAACACCACCCTGGAAACCACCAGGTCTTCCTTCACACACGAAGGGAAATTCTGAGAGAAAAAGACTAGCCCCTAGATCAAGCTTTTACAAGACTCAATCTGAAGCTACAAGCACATGAGAGACGAAGATCTACACAAAGTGCACTCTCTCAGAACTAAACTAGCTCTTCCTTAATTTCTTCTCACAGCACAGGGAGCTAAGAGCCAAGATCGAAAAGACTGAATTTCTGCTCTAGAGAAAAATTTGAAGACTTGAAAGCTGCAGAGTTCTAGCCGCTCTTCAATATGAATTGAATTTCTCGATCATTTGTCTTCAGAGCTTCATCTTGTATTTGTATCTCGATTTGAATGAGGACAAGGAGATGACCGTTGTCTCACAGCTTTGGTGTACGTTAGACTGAAGGTTTTGTGGAAGCTTCCTGTCAACAGTCTTTTGTTCTTTGGAGCACGCAAAGAGATAAGATCTTCTGAGTTTGCTTGTAGTTCCTTCTGTGTCCGTTGTTGTAGGATAGTACATCCTTAAGGTTCTGCAAGGTTGAGCTTTAATGGTAGACAGCTATACTATCTCCAGATGTCAATCAACGCAAAGCAGATAGACACAAATATAGTAGTAATACTTTATCGTTCTAAAAGATGCATGCAGAGAATACACCAGAATGAAGATATGTTCTGTGTCCATGCAGAGATACGTTCAGTCTTTATTAAATGCATGGCAGTCAATCAGACGAGATGCGACTTTGACTATTCAACGTAGATTAAATCAAGGAAAAACGTTTAATTAATGGAAACATGACTTATGCAGTCGTTGTGAAAATCTGATAGAATCGTTATGATCAAGTTGCTGTAGACTGATAAGAAGTCGTTATGATAACTTATGAAATCGTTACCACAACCAAGTCGTTCTATAACAGATGATAAAAGAAATCGTTATGAAACATGGCAAGTCGTTGTAGCTCTCAAAAGAAATCGTTATGAAACATGGCAAGTCGATGTAACTTTCTAAAGAAATCGTTACGACAACTTACAGAGTCGTTATGACGAGCAAGTCGTTATAACTTCTGAAGAAGTCGTTACGATAACTTACAGAGTCGTTATAATGAGCAAGTCGTTATAACTTCTGAAGAAGTCGTTACGATAACTTACAGAGTCGTTATAATGAGCAAGTCGTTATAACTTCTGAAGAAGTCGTTACGATAACTTACAGAGTCGTTATAATGAGCAAGTCGTTATAACTTCTGAAGAAGTCGTTACGATAACTTACAGAGTCGTTATAATGAGCAAGTCGTTAACTTCTGAAGAAGTCGTTACGATAACTTACAGAGTCGTTATAACTAATGAAGGAATTATTATGGCTCTTCTGAAAAAAGATGTATGTAAGACTTACCACAAATGCTTGACTTTCTTTGGGTAATTCCTGTGCTTATGGCTAGATAAACAAGGTTAGAGAAACTTTGACAGTGTTTTGTTTATCACCAAAATAGGCAAGTAATTAATTTAAAAGTACATGGGATGGTGTTCATCAATCTCCCCTTTTTGGTGATGACAAAACTCCAGGAAAATGTAAAAGAAAAACAAGTCGTAAATACACTTGTAGAAACTCTTCAACATGAGAATCAAGAGATCCAAAAAGAGATGGAAAAAGCTAAAGAGGAACTGAAAGGAAAAACTGAAGATCTCACAAGATTGTAAAAGGAAAGCAGAGTCTTGATGCTGTGTTGAGAGTTAAAACAAATGTAACAAGGCATGGGCTTGGATTTCAACTAGAAAAACAAAAAAACTTGGAGAAAAAATGATCACATCTTTTGTTAATAGCAGTCCAAGTACAAGTAAACAAGCTCCAACTAAAAGCAAGAATGCTCAAGCTAAAGGCAAGCAATTGTAAAATAAATAAAAGACTTCATCTGTTCAACGAGCTAAGAAAACTGTCGACATACCCAAAGCGACCTGTCGACAGGCCTGAAAATATGTAGAAAAAAGAACTCCAACCAAGCACCATAAAGGCCAAAAGCAGTCACAAGTTTAATACAACAGTAAGAGGATTGTAAAAACTCAAAAACCATCATGCAACTATTGTAAGAAACTTTGCCATACTGAAACACAATGCTGGAATAATTTTTACAAGTTGAAATGCAAACAAGTTTGGATTCCAAAGCATTTACTTTTTGGTATGAATGAAAAATTGGGACCCAAAGTAATTTAGGTACCAAAACCTCTTGTCTGATTCATCTATGCAGGAATGCCTAGCAGCCCAAAATCAAAACAAATGGTACTTGGATAGTGGCTGCTCGAGGCACATGGCGGGCAACAAAGATAAATTCTGTTTCCTAGTTGAAAAAGATGGTGGACAAGTTGTGTTTGGAGGTCATAACAAAGGCCAAATAATTGGCACAGGTAAGGTAGGTAAGTATGCTTTCAACTCAATAGATAATGTGCTTCTAGTTGATGGTCTGAATCACAACCTCCTGAGCATCAGTCAGTTGTGTGATAAAGGCCGTAAAGTAATTTTTTAGTCAAATGCATGCAAAATCATTGATAAAATTTTAGGAGATGTCAAGTTTTCTGGAAAAGAGTGAATAACATCTATCTAGTTGATCTAGATGAACCAGAAAATAAAAATTTTGTGTCTTGTTGCAAATAGGCAGGATGAATTTTCCTTATGGCACGAAGGTTAGGCCATACTAGTTACAATGTGTTGTACAAGATAATGAGGATGAAACTGGTAAGTGGACTTCCTGAAATTTCCTTCAATAAAAATGTGAGCTTTTGTGATGCATGTGCACAGGGAAAACAAACAAGAAAATCATTCAAATCCAATGCTCCCATAATCACTTCAAAACCTTATGAATTGTTGCGCATGGACCTTTATGGACCTACTAGAACACTTAGTCTCAATGGTAAATGTTTTAGGTTTGTCATTGTAGATGATTTTTCTAGGTTCACTTGGGTTAAATTCCTAGCTCATAAAAATGAAGTTCTGAAAAATTTTGAAGAGTTCTTTAATAAGGTTGAGCATGGGAACACGAACAAAATATGCTCAATCCGCACGGATCATGGGGGAAAGTTTGATAGTAATTCTTTTTCTGAATTCTGTAGGAACCAAGGAATTGATCACAAGTTTTCCTCTCCAAGGACTCCGGAAGAAAATGGAGTAGTGGAGAGAAAGAACAGAACCTTGGTGGAAATGGCTCGTATTCTCCTAGTTGAAAGCCAACTCTCAAGTAGCTTTTGGGCAGAAGCAGTGAACACTTCGTGTTACATCCTCAATCGAGCCATGGTAAGACCTGTGATGAAGAAAACCCCATATGACCTCTTAAAAGGTAAGAAACCCAGTATTGGGTACTTCAGGATATTTGGCTCCAAAGTTTTTATCCATAACAATGACAAGGTTGATTTAGATAAATTTGAAGCCAAAAGTGATCCAGGAATTTTTGTAGGCTATTTAGAACACTCTAGAGCTTATAAAGTGTTTAATAAGAAAAACAGAACCATGGAAGAGACTCCACATGTTGTTTTTGATGAGTCTCATGCAAAGACTAGCAATGCAAATGCTTCCAAGTATGATGAAGAAGAAGGAAAAATCTTGAAGATCAAGATGAGAAGCCACTGTTGACAGACCAAGAAGAGGCTATCGACAGGCCTGAAGAAGCTAACCCAAATGATCAAAATCCTCAAGGTCAAATTCCCCAAGAACAAATCCTCAAGAGCAACATCCTCAAGATCAAGATCAATCGGGTTCTTCAATAATCAGAAATATCAGGTACTAAAAAAATCACCCACTTGAGAATGTAATTGGAAATGTAAATGATAGAGTTCATACTAGGTCTCACTATAGACACATAGTTGAACAAGATGATTTAGCATTTGTTTCTCAAGTGGAACCTAAAAATCTTGACGAAGCTCTAAAAGAAAACTCTTGGATAGATGCTATGCATAAGGAACTTGGACAATTTCAAAGAAACAATGTTTGGAGCTTAGTTCCTAGAACTCCTGAAATTTCAGTAATTGGAACAAGATGGGTATTTAGGAATAAACTAAATGAAGAGGGAAAAGTGGTGAGAAACAAAGCTAGATTGGTAGCCAAATGGTATAATCAAGAATTTGGGGTAGATTTTAAAGAATCCTTTGCACCAGTAGCTAGGCTTGAGGTAGTTAGAATATTGTTAGCATATGCATGTTCTAACATATTCAAACATTATCAAATGGATGTTAAAACTGCCTTCTTGAATGGATACATCAAAGAAGAAGTCTATGTTTCTCAACCACCAGGATTTGAGGACAATGATAAGCCTAACTATGTCTATAAATTACACAAAGCACTCTATGGTTTGAAATAGGCACCTCGAGCTTGGTACGACAGACTGAGCAATTTCTTGGTTAGTAAAAACTACTCCAGAGGTAAAGTGGACCAAACTCTCTTTACTAAATGTGTTCGAAATCATATCATTGTTGTTCAAGTCTATGTGGACGACATTATTTTTGGTTCCACTACCCCTCACTGTGTGAAGAATTTTCAAAACACATGCACATTGAATTTGAGATGAGTTTACTGGGGGAGCTTCAATTCTTTCTTGGCTTGCAGGTAAAACAATATGAAGATGACTTCTTCATCAATCAAGAGAAATATGTCAAGGAACTACTGAAAAGATTTCAGTTTGAACAAGCCAAGCCAACATCTACACCAATGAGTACAAGTGTGAAATTAGAAAATGATGAGAAAGGTAAAATGGTAGATGCAAAATAATTCTGAGGTATGATTGGATCTCTCCTTTACCTTACTACAAGTAGGCTAGATATACAGTTTAGTGTTTGCCTTTGTGCTAGATATCAATCTAGTTCAAAGAAAAGCCATTTGGTTGCAGTTAAAAGGATTTTCAGATATCTCTCAGGTACATATGATTTGGGTTTAAGGTATCTAGCAGGTAGTAGTTTTGATTTGGTCTCATATTCTGATGCTGATTATGCTGGATGTAAAATTGATAGAAAAAGCACTAGTGGGTATTGTCAATTTTTAGGTAGTTGCATGGTTTCGTGGGCATCCAAGAAGCAACACTCAGCTGCACTCTCTACTGCAGAGGCAGAATATGTTGCTGCAGGGAGTTGTGCAGCTCAAGTGTTATGAATCAAAAGTCAATTGTGTGATTACAACATTGACATTGGATGCACACTTATCCTATGTGACAACACTAGTGCTATCCACCTTTCAAAGAACCCAATTTAACACTTAAGGACCAAACACATTGAAATTCGACATCACTTTTTGAGAGATGAGGTACCCAACAAGAACCTAGAACTTGACTTTATTTCAACTAGAAAACAATTGGCTGATATTTTCACCAAACCTTTGTCAGAAGATAGGTTCACCTCCTATAGAAGAGAATTGGGCTTGTGTAAAATTCAATGAATCCAATGCCAAATTAAGGAGTAGATGATCCTTGTGTGTAGTGACTATGTGGTATATCAAATGGTGACATGTGGAAGAAAAAGTTAGGCTTTTTGGAAACTATCATTATGCATGAGTAAAAATACTCCGCCAAGTATCCATAGTCTTCTTGTACATAAATGTCATTAACTTCAAAATAGGGTAATTGGTTTCTTTCCGTTTTGACATATGTATCTCTTTAAAAGAATGAAATTTTGGTGTTTTCATGATTATGGATGTCTCTTTTGTGCGCAACTGCTTGGGATGAATGTGTAAATCATGATTGAATTGCTTGAATATTGAGTCATCACATGCACACACTATGGGGGAGTATGATAAGGCTGGTTGAGTGAAACTCATTAGGGATACACTTCATATTCATTGTGTAATTATCTCTCAATCATTATAGTCAACATCTCTCTAATTCCAAGCCTTAAAACTGGTTTTTCAAGTAGCTATCGACAGCCAAAACATCAGCTGTCCACAGATGGCCTCTCCAAGAACCACCATCCTTCTGGCTCTTAGTAGCTGTCGACAGCCCCCATTCTGCTGTCGACATATACACTTTTTCTGTGAATTCCTCTTCTTTCATTATCATTTCTCAATGAGTATGTTCATTACTCTTCTTGAAGGGGAGAATTGGGCATTTATACTAAGTTACACCCTTTCATACTCACTTAGTACCAATGTCATTGATTAAATCACAATGATTTTGAAATAATATTCTGTGTATGAGTCTAGTTTGTGTCATCTAAAACACATTGAACAAATCTAATGGCTTTAACCTAACTCACTTCAATAACTCCCTTGTGGATAATCATTTTTCTGAAATGGATTGACAATTAAGAAGGTTCTTGAAATTAATGTCTTTCATTGGCTTTTAACCTTAGATAACATTTTGAACTTGATTTAAACAACAAAAAAGGGAGAAAAGCTACCTATTTCCAAATTCAAGAAAAATCAAATAAAAACAAATATGAAATGGGAAAAGGTAGAGCAATGAGATTCACTGAATAACTGGGGACATGGGCATCAGACATGTCTGTCCTCGCGTCAAAAAGTCCTTTTATTATCTCTGCACAATGGTATGATGGTCACCTATACTGAGTAACTGAGGGTACGGGCATCACAAATGTCTACCTTCACGTCAACAGGTGAAAGTGAACCTTATTACCACTTATCCCTAAACAACTTAAAAAAATGTTAGTTTAAATGCAAGAAATAGAGTGAAGCCTCCATGTTTTTTTTTATTATTATAAAAATGAAGGACAACTTGTTGTGTATTGTTAATTGCTAAATGAAAACATTGTATTCACTAACTAACTGAACATCATCCACTAAGGAATATGTTTTTCTACAATGATTTTATTCAAAGGGGTTATCTTATACTCATATGTTTTTGAACAGTGTTTTCTAAATGCTACAACTTAAGAATCCTGGGGTATTATCTCTTAACCATTGTAGACCATGTATATGTCTTAACACTAGTGGGTATGACATTTTGTGATGGCTATATACCAGTTCTCAACCTTAAAATCCCATTTGGACACTCATTCCCCATCCATTTCTGTCAAAATACCCTTCTGGGACAATTCTGGACAGTAGCTGTCGACAGATACAAGGCTCCTCTCGACAGTCGGATTTTGGGCAGACCAGAAGTCCAACCGGTTCATATTTTGGCCAGATTTTGTGGGACCCCTTCATTTCAAACTCTTTCTAAATTTCTTTAAAAGGGAACCCATGTCTCCTCACCCCCTCACCTTCCTCCAAAAGGTGCTCTCTTCCATATTTCAACCCTAAACCCTTCTCCCAGAGAGCGACAACACCAAGCCTTCTTTCCTTGCTGTCTCTTCTTCCTCCTATCTTCCTCTTGTTCCTACATCATCTCTCCCTCGAGCATCTCATTTGCCATGGCTCCCAAGGGCAAACATCTTGTCTTTCATCGGCATCTCACCTCGGCCGAAGTCGGCGAAGGTTCTAGGGCACCTGCAGAGCGTCGGAGCAAGCACTGGGTTGATCGTCTGCCGGAACTCCTTGTTCCCCAGGGTCTACATCTCACCAGGGTTCGGGGAGTCTTTCAGCGCTTTGTGCAGCCATGCTACGTGGATTTTGTTTCCCTAGAAGACATGTTCCAAGGTTTGCAGCCCCTCTTCGACACCCAGGGCTGGACGGTCTTCTTATACTCCCACTAGTGATACTCTCTGATCGCTGTGACAGAGTTCTTCAACAATATGGGGAACTCAGTGCATGACGAGCTATACACCATGGTGAGAGGTACATCCTTCCAGATCACACCCAACCTCCTCAGTAGTGCCCTGCAAATTCTGAACTCCGGTGCTGACGTTCTTGTCAACCACCCTTCTGCATCGGAGTACTATACCTTGATCACCCTGCAGCCATATGATTCTACCAAGGATCATATTAAACTGAATGCCAACTCCTTCCCTCCACTTCACCGTCTCATCCATCACATCTTCACCACTCTCATTGCACCAAAGGATGGCAGTAGGGAGCTTGTGACCGAGGTTCACAAGTCCCTTTTCTTCTTCTTCCTCAAGGCCCAACAGATTAATTTTCTTGTACTAATGCTTTCGAAACATAAAGGAGAGCTTGTTACTCTCAAATCCCGTAATGCCTATGATCTCACAGTTGCCCATCGGATGGGCTACAAGCTAGTAGTCGGGAGAGTTACCAGGGCTCTTCAAGGTCAAGAGCCTAATGTTGAAGAAGACTCAGGTGAAGATGATGATAGTGATGCAGACTCCCATGCTGAGCCAATGGATGCTCCGGGAGGAGTTGAAGATGTTTCGGATGCGCCCACACCCTAGGTTGCTACTCCGGATATTCAGACATTCATGGCAAATCAGTTGGCGCAAATGACCCAACTGTTTACTGCTCGCTTTGATGAGCTCAACAATAGGATGGACACCCTTGCTGATTCACAAGCGAACATTCAGCAGTAGCTTGATCACCTCACCAAGAAATTTCATGATTTCCATCATCCCACTGCTCTTGAGAATGACGATGCTTAGCATGTCTAGGATTAATATGGAGTCATGTAGTTCTTTTTATTAGTTTGGGTCATGGGTTAGTCACTTATGTCATTTCCCTTTTTGCCTTTTGTGTCATTTAATGGATATCATTTTGAACTGTGTACTTCTTGATCAAATCATAGTTATTTGCTTATTTTTATACATTTGTACATGATTTATCTTTTTGAATGTTGTCAAATGGGGGAGAAACGTCAATTGCAATTTTGTCATCATCAAAAAGGGGGAGAATGTTGAGTTCAAATGTGAATGATGATTGTGCTTATGTATGATGAGTGTGCTTAATGTTTTTGATGATGAATGACTTAATTGATGTTACATTGATGTTGTAAACATGATAAACATGATCAAGATATAGAAGAAATGAACAAATGAAAAAAATGCTTGGATGACTATCTATGTATTCTTTATATCTTAGTTGGAATGGTTTTCATGTAGGTGTGAATGAATACACAAGACAAACAACCAAATCCAAGTGCAAAACACTGGAAAAACACAACAAGTGCTCACTTGTCAACAGCCAAGGTGGCATGTGTCGACAGATAGACCAAGACAGAACAAACAAGCTTCTGGGAGAACTTAAATAGCAATAACTGTCGACAGCTGGAGTGTGCCTGCCGACAGATATACATTGCCTGTCGACAGCACCAAATCGCCTGTTGATAGATCTAGTTTTCCAGCAACAACATGGTTCTGGAAACCAGATGTCAGTAGTACCTGTCGACAGACGCAGGGTTAAGTCAGAAACGTGTTAAGGATATGATCTGTATTGGTGTGTTCCCTTTTAGCACGACTCTCCATACTTGGACACCACTATATATAGATCATATAGAGGTATTTTCGCAGCAAGGATCCTCCATATCAAAACCCTAGCAAAGGCCAAGAAAAAAGGTCTTTCTCTGCTGCTCTGCTTCAACTCTCTAGATTGTACAAGGAAGATCCATCTCGTGAGAGGAGTTGAAGTTGGTCTGTCCATGAATCAAGCTTCGTCTACGACATCTGATCATCATCAACACGAAGCCTGAAGTTCTTCTTGACGACCACATCGAAGAGTTCTCCATAGGATTTGATTCGTCACTCAGAACTTTTCCTTCTTTCTACTTTTCGCTACTCTGTGTGTGTGGCAGTGGTTTAAGCATCCCTTGTGCTTGATCCACGTCTGTGTGATTGTCTTGAGTGCATGTTTGCCTCAGACAATGTGCATGTGTGTGCTGTTGGTTGAACTCGCTTAAACCAACTTGCTTCTATAAGCAATTTTTTCTCTGTGTGTGTGTGGACGGTGGACGTAGGATACACGAGTTGTGTACTTCGAACCACCTTAAATCTTCGTATCTTGTGGTTTGCACATCTTTACGGTAGATGTTTGGTAGGCACGAATATTTGTTCAGACGCTTCATAGATTGCTAATTTCCTAATCACAATCAGCACACACATCAAAGCTAGAATTCGATTTATATCAGTTTAAGCTTTTCTCATGTCACTGGTAACATCGAAAAGAAGGGCAAAGTATTTTTAATCGGTGGTAATCTATTCAAACCCTCTTCTAGATTACTGTCTTAGGTGATTCCATGCACCTTTCATCAACCTCGTGCTACCGCTGCATCTGCACCTAACTCATAGGTCGCTCGGACTTCGTCAGAGTGTCGTGGAGTTCCCTAGCCGAGGCAGGATCCCTAGGGCTGGCCAAAGCTTCCGAGGACTCTATGACACGACTGATTGGCGCGAGCAGGCCCGTGAGAAGATTGTAGATTGGAAGCACAGGGGACGACAGGTCGCGTCTGACGCCTAGACCGACGAGGCGTACCTGCAGTCTTTCACCTTGAAGTATAGGGCAAGGGTCTACATGGGCGCCCGACGACAAGTATACCTCAAAACTCAGACCTTGTGAATTCTATGATTGAATTGAATCTGACATAGTTTGGAAACTTGCAGGGAGACGTGATCGGGCAGATTGCCTCGCTACAGGCCCTACTGCACTCTGCCGTGCAGGACCGGGATGTGGCGAGGAGAGAGGTAGAGCAGTTGGTAAGTTCCTACTCAGACTTCGGTAATTTACCAATTCCTTTAGCTTTTAGAGAAATTGACAAGTGTTTCATGTGCAGCGTGCGGAGTTGGCAAGGCTGAGGACGACATAGGAAGGTATGTCCTTGTCTCGGGCAGCGACAGAGGCCTCCCAGTCTGATCTTGACGACCGACTGGCAGGTGCTTTGAGCAGGGTTGAGGAGGCAGAGGCAACACTAGAGGAGAGGGTAGGTATGACATTGACCTATTTTTTCTTGATTTAGAGTTGATATGCTGACATATTCGGACACAGGTTGTGGAGCTGAGGACTGCCACTGCCTAGGCGAGCCACTAGCGTGAGTAGGCCGACATGGTAGTGGTGTCGATCGGCCAGTGGCGCCTCCAGGCATAGACGTCAGTAGCGGAGGTGGCCTAGTGGCGCACAAAGGCGAAGGCGGCAGTGTCCCAAGTGGGGGAGCTGTCGATGGAGCTGGCGACGCTGCGCGGGCAGGGGTCGTCAGCAGACCAGGCAGAGCTGACCCGACTACGCACCGAGGCAGTCGCGCAACAAGTCCAGATTGAGGAGCTCTGGGGTTGTGGCAATGATGAGCCAGGCTCGGAGCAGGAGCAGAAGCGGAGCGAGCGGCACCTCCATGAGGCAGTATTGAGCAGGTTGCTCCAGCCGTCGGAGGAATGAGGAGGAGGAGAGGCACCAGGAGGGCGAGACGAGCGCCGGAGCATCAGGGGTGGTGGCGAGATGCCACCCCCACCTTAGAGGAAGGAGGGATCGGGGAGAGTGGTGGTGGACAGTGAGGAGTTTGTGAGCCACCTCCCCCTATCTTGTACAAGATGCTTTATGTTAGTGGATCTTTGCTTTTGTGTCATGTTTGTAAATGCTCGAATGGATGACACAAGTGAGAAATGAGATACGACAGAGAGAGAAAGAAAATTGAGTACATCGTTGTGTTGCTTAAATGTCTTGTCCTGCACACTTAGCAAAACAAGTTAGATCTTCTCTTTAGCTTAGCCCCTTGCATTAAACAAGGAATGACTTTAACTTATGACAGTCAAGGGGTTGAACCTTATTAAATAGGCGAAATTAAAAAAATATTAATGCATGCTAAAAGAAACAATATATATATATATATATTTAGGATTTTTTTTGGTTTTCTATTTTTTAATTTTTGAATTTTTGAATTTTTTATTTTTATTTTTATTTTTGGGTTTTACATTTATATTTTGGATTTTCTATTTTTTGGATTTTTTAGTTTTCTATTTTTTTATTTTTTGGATTTTCTATTTTTTGGAGTTTTGAATTTTCTATTTTTTGGAATTTTGAATTTTCTATTTTTTTAGATTTTCTATTTTTTTAGATTTTGGATTTTCTCTAGCGACACCTATTACATTTGTGCGATTAGTTATGAAACTCATCTCCTATCTCTTGTTGTTAGATATCCCCCAAGTGCAGTGTGTATTTGTTCTTCGCTTTCCTGTAACTGATTGCCCCGAGTCGCTAGTGTTCTATGCAAATCGGGTGTGGGAGTGTTCCAGTCATTAGTGGGGATAGGAAGATATAAAGGGGTAAGACTTGGAGTCGGTGCTTAGGACACTAGTTTGTTTGACTATTAGGGTGCATCTCACGTGGATTCCGTCTGTTGTCTAGAGACTTTGTGGTCATCAATTTGTTTTAGGGCATGCGTACGACCGGACTCTTTCATCCCGCGGAGACTTTGCTACTCATTGCCATGCCCATATCCATTTTTTCACTCATTTGCTGTTTTGTTATTTCCTCCTTTTGAATTGACCGTCTCTATTTGAGATTTCATTCACACATGATCTACCCCTCTTTTGTCTACAAGTCAGTGGTCCTTTTGCCCCTAGGCCTAGTCCGAAATAAGAGGAGAATAGACCTTCACTTTCCTATACAAGGGCTAAGTAGGAACACTCTTGTCTAAGAGGAATTGATTGTGGGTCGCCGTGGTGTGTGTGTTGACTGGACACAAGGTTATTTGACAACCATGAAAAGAATATGAGACCCAAGACTGCTAGCATTCCTTTGCAAGGTAGTGCCGCTATAGAAAATCTTTATTAAGGGTAGAATCTTTAAGGTACAAACCATTCCAGGGTGAGAGAGCTCCTCACCATCGGCATTCACTAGCCTATACGCATTCCCAGGGTACGCTTCCTTGACGATATATGGACCTTCCCAATTAGCTTGCAATTTGGACCTAAGACCTCTAGGTTTATGAAAATTTACTTCAAAACCATGTCTCCTTCTTGATATTTGCATTCAATCACTTTCTTTTGAAAAAATCTTGAGAGTCTATTTTGATATGAAAACACATGATTGGCCGTAGCCAGACGCCGTTCATCTAGGAGTTCCAGCTGTGTAAGTAATGTCTCTCGACGTTCATCGAGATGAAGTTCTTTGTCTAGTTGTACCCTTAGCGAAGAAATGAGTATCTTATATGGACATACCGCCTCCATCCTATAAGTGAGTGAAAAGGGAGGGTGCCTGTGGGCATGCAGACAGAGGTATAGTAGGCCCATAGAGCCTCAATCAACTTTTCAGGCCAATCAACAAATTTATGAGACTCTGAAGTTTTCTTTAATTTTTTTAGAAGTGGTTGTTTGTGGCTTCGGCTTGATCGTGCCCTGTGGATAGTATGAGACGAATGATGCAGAGAAATGTTGAATTTCTTACATAAGTCCTGAAGCTCTTAAGATATGAAGTGTGGTCCGTTGCGGTGATGATGCGGCTTGGCACTCCAAACCGTGATATTATGTTCTTCATGATGAACCGACACACAGTTGAACCTTTGATTTATGCAAATGTTTCAGCTTGGCTCACTTGGTGAAGTACTCAGTAGCAGTGAGGATGAATGACTTCTATTTGACCTAAGCATTAGGATCACCAAGAGGTCCAATGATATCAAAGGCCCACTTGGAGAATGGCCAAGGAGATGATAGTGGATGTGGAGAGGATGATGAAGCATGGATCTTATCGGCATGGAGCTGGCATTTGACGCACCTATGAACGTAGATGGCACAGTCTCTTCTAAGGTTGGCCAGTAATAGCCCTGTCTAGGGATCTTCTTGGCTAGCATCTGGCTATTCACATGTCTCCACACTCACTGGAGTGGGCTCCTTCTACTACATTCTAGGCTTCTTTGTCAGGCAAGTATCTGAGGAGCATCCTGTTTAGAGTGCGTCTGTACAAACTTCTCCAACAATGGTTATCGTAGCACCGCTGTACGGATGGCTCTACTATCTTCAGACTTCGCTTCTTCTGCGAAGGTACTGTCTTTGCAATATTGCTCGATTTCATGGTACCATGGCCTTTCTCTTCCATCATTTCTCCTAGCTCCATAGCATCACTTCTTTCACTTCTCTTCTCTCTGCTTTCATCATTAAGAACTACTGAGGTTGTCGAACCAAGGATCCTAAGTGGATGGTGCTTCTAACCTCTGGACAATGATAGTCTCATCAGCACTATGTGTAGCACCCTTGATTTTAAAACCCAAATAAAATAAAATTTCTTTTTTTAAAATGAGGAAAATAGATTTAATTAGATAAATGAGCAATAAGTGAAATAAAAGGGAATTAAATCAAGCCCATTAAGTTAAAACCCTAATGGGTTGTGTAAATGGTTCAATTACAAAATAATGTGCCTAATAAAGTGGAGCCCATCATGAGATGGAAAATAATTATCCCAATTTTGGAATTTATTATTATTAAATAGTAAAAGGTTAGAATAAATACAAAATAACCCATAAATATCCAATATGAGTCCTTACCCCAACCTAAACCCTTGGTCACAAAATGGCTCTCTTCCCAATCCTATTAGGTGGATAATTAAGGGAATTATGGGATAAATAAGGAAAATTCAGAGTTTAATGAAAATGAGGACTCTTAGAATGGTTAGGACTATATTAACCATCAAAACACCCTAATTCGGCCCTATCGACCATCATTTTGCATGCTTTGACCTTTGGGAGACGAAGGAGAGGCGATTTGGGACGAGGATCTTGGAGGAGAAGGGCTGGAGTTTGGTGTTCTTGATCATTTTTCGTCTCCAAATTAGGGATTTTCTTACTCCACAAAAGGTAGGCAATCTCTCAAGCCAAATCTGTGTAAAAATTACCCTGTGAAGACTTCATGTTCCCCAGCAAATGCCATTTAGTTTCACTATTTCGATCTTCCATGAGGGAGAATAAATTCTTTGAGTACCTGTCATTTCCATGTACCCAACCCTTCATGTTTGTTGTCCAAACCTCGGGCTTACATGATCCCATGCCATGAGAAAATTCTCATAAATACTGTTATGTTAGCTTTCAAACGCCCCTAGTTTGCCTAATTTTTATCATGTTCCATCTTTAATTAATTCGTTGAACCCTGTCTGCGCATGTTTAGGTCACTGATATGTCACTTGCGCAAAGCATGCCTAAACCCTGTCTATTTTCAAATTAATCATTCATGTTGATAGATCTATGTGTCTACTTTCATTAAAAACTGGTTTTAGGCTTTTTGGATAATCATGCAATTTTATATGGAATTTAGAGTGCCTGTAGCAAGCAGGTTTACCCAGGAATAAGAGTAAATGGCCGGGGCGGCGCGACGCGCCGCGATACCAGCAAGGTCGCAGCTGCGGGTGTGTTGAGTTAAGAAACGCGGCAGCCTAGCCGCCGCGATTCCTGGCACAAATCGGGCCGGGCCAGTTGGTCTTCGGATTGCGACCAAGCCACCCATCGCGACTTGAATCGCGGTGGGTAGACCCGCCGCGATTTAAGGATTTCAGCCAGAACCTTTATTTGTGTCCATATCCTTGTTTTATTTACCATATAACCTTGTACAAGTTAAACCATGTACTATTATGCTTAACCATTGACCTGATATTTTTATTAGATAATATTAAATATTCTTATTATTAAAAGCCATTTGCACGATTTATCATAATCTCATGATTTCTTTACACTTACACACACATAACATTGTTATTGCCATTTGACCCTAATATTATGCAATAATGTATTTGATAATTAGCGAAATAAATGACTAATTACCCTATTTTATTAAATACGATTGTCTTCGTTTTATACACGAGTTTGAATAGCGTTATCGTTTTCCCTCGGCTTCGAGCACTAGAGGCACGACGGACTAGTTCCTACACACTTTTCTCTTGACTTGGACCCCTCTCCATCGGGAATACTCTCGACTGGGCCAAGACTCCTTGTCAAGGCCTCCATAAGTCTTCTTGACTTTGGTGCACGTCCTTAGCCGACGAGCTGGTTGTACCCTAAAACCCGTACATCTTAGGATCAGTACGATCCATGGCCTTAGTGTGTTCTCTTCTTACCTTGTGATCATGCCAAACGATCTAGCCTGTGTTCATATCACGGCTAGTGGGCGGTGATGATTTCTACCAGACTTCCGGTACACGACCTTGTGCCGAGAAACTGTGACTATCATTGTTTATCGCGTTTTATGATATTGTCCCTATCTCATGTACTATCTATATCCGCTCATCTGTTCACGTTCTCTCTACACTCTCGTCTATCTCGTCTACTACTCATCTTTTTCTTGCTACTCTATTGGTCATTCTTGTGATTGTCTAAGATAAGAAATGACTAATGCCAGTGCAATGGGGCCCGATCAGTTCCCTGGAGAGCGCCCGAAAATTGCTAGTTCCTATGTGAGTTAAAATGATCAAGGATGTGTTACGGCATGCATCCAGCGCCATCATACTATCAAGATTAATCTATGTCAATGAAAGTGCTATCTATACAAGTGCCAATCATATCTTTACTAGTGCACCGTTGTGCAATTTACATGTTATATCGTTACATGGCCATTCTATTATCGTTCTCGTTGTGCTATTTTCCTGTACTAGATGCTATTGTTCTCTCGTTATTGTTGCTTGATCTACATGACTCTTCTCTCTAGTTAACCCGCCATTAATACATTAACTATTTTAAAACCATGCTTGTGTTCATGAGATATTAATCCTACTGGGCGTTATTCGCTCATCCTGTGTTTTTATTTAATGTGTTTCAGGCGAGTTTGACGATGACCACACTCACGAGGACGGAACTGAGGATGATGCTCTGGAGTGACCTTGTTTCAGCCACTCGTGTTTTAGTAGTAGTTAGAGTCAGTTTGTCCATATGTATTAGTTTAGTTGTTTTCAATAAAGTACTATGGGGCCTAGTTTTGGCTCTGATACGTTGATGTATATAGTTAGTACATGAGGTTAGTGAATTATTAGCGATTGTAATTAGAGTTTAGAGGATTATTAATGAAATTTGAGTTTATTGGTATTGTTCCATTTGTGCAATGGTTTGCATTTATTTTCTTCCTCTGTACTACTTAATAACTGTAATCCCGCTCTGATATTCCGCGTCGGGGCGTTATAGTTTTGTGGTATCAGAGCCTACGTTATTCTTAAGTATAGGATGATCTAGGTTTGACTTGCCTCGACTTAGAGTCTAAGTCCATACCTATGTGAGATGGCTAGAACCTTGGGTAATAAGATAAAATGAACTCACACACGCACAACTTAGTGCAAACTAAATAACTTACATTAAACATTTTCTTTTGAACGAACTTACACATCAACAATGGCTGCGGAGCGTGCACAACTCCGTGACATGCAACAGACCATTCAGCAGCTTACTCAGGCTTTGCTTCAGGCTACTGGAGCAAACAATAACAACAACTGTAGTGCTAAATACTTGCACCGGAACTTCCGCAATATAAACCCACCTCGAATCTATGGGACCATTGACCATGACGAGGCAGAAAATTGGCTAAAAGAAATTGAACGTATTTTCCGCGTTATGCAGTGCGCGAATGGTGACAAGGTATTATTAGCAACATTCAAGTTAGAAAGGGATGCCCGTGCGTGGTGGGAATCCATCAAGGCCACCAGGGTAGATGCATAATTTACCTGGAATGAGTTCAAGGAGCATTTCAACTCTAAATATTTTTCAGAACGAGTTCCAGAACCCTCCGAATTTGCAGCCCTCAAGCAGAGGAATCTCACTGTTGCTGAGTATGAAGCTCAGTTCTCTCGGTTGGTGCGCTATGCCAATCACCTGGTAGGCACTGAAAGAATGAAGGCAAGCACTTTCTTAATGGACTCAGTCCTGCCTACATTACACAGCTGGCACCTATAGACATTCAATCTTATCTAGAGATGGTCATAAGGGCACAGTTACCAGAAGATGCGACCGATCTCACTGATCACATCAGTGGCAGAATGGTAAAGAAGGAGCAGACATCCGGAGCACCGAGCAAGCCTTTTACTGCATGAAAAGGTCGTTACATCACCGATGGGCCAGCCAGGAGCGGAAGCCCAACGTCCCTACCCCTACCACTCCGAACAACAAACCCCAATGCAAGCACTGTGACAAGCTAGGCACATGACAGAAGAAGTGCTGGAGGAAGGCAGGTGCATCCATCGTGTGGGAGCAGAAAGCATCGGATTCCCGAATGCCCATTACTGAAAGAAAATGAGAAGCGTCCGATGGGACCAAAGAAGCCAGGCAGACTTCAGGCACTGCATGAAGTTGAGACCACCAAGGAAGGTGAAGTGGTGGAAGGTACACTACCTGTGTTTTCCCAATCAGCATTTGTTTTATTTGACACTGGTGCAACACATTCATTTATATCACAAGCATTTACTGATACATTAACTGAACAACCCGCATCTATGGGATTTGAATTGCCTGTTACTACACCATTGGGAGAAAAGGCTCAATTGAATAAATATTTTCCTTTGACTGATGTTAAGATTGGTGATCTCAATCTTAGAGCTGATTGATATGTATGCCCATAGAGGGCTACAATGTCATTCTGGGAGCCGATTGGCTATCACGTATAGGGCTATCGTGGATTGTAGAAGAGGGAAATTTTCCTTTAGTGAATTCCCTAAGTTAACCTTTACGGGACTAGAGACAAGAGGCACTTGTCTCTCTCTCTCTGCCATAAAGGCACAAACATGATAAGAAAGGACTGTGTGGCAATTCTTGCCACATTGTAGTTGAGAAGAAAGCAACCAAGTTATCAGACATTCATATAGTACAAGAATATCCTGATGTGTTTCCAACGAGCTGCCAGACATTCCACCTGAGAGAGATGTGAATTTCTCAATTGATCTCGTACCTGGAGCTGCACCTGTATCACGACAACCTTACAGGATGTCCCCCGCTGAATTGAAAGAGTTGAAAATCAACTAATGGAACTTCTAGAAAAAGGGTTTATCAGGCCGAGTACTTCTCCTTCGGGAGCACCAGTGCTGTTCATCAAGAAGAAGGACGGATCTATGAGATTGTGCATCGACTACAGGCAGTTGAACAATCTTACTTTCAAGAACAAGTACCCGCTGCCTCGTGTCGATGAATTATTTGATCAGATATCATAAGCCAAATATTTCTCTAAGATTGACCTTAGATCGGGATATCATCATATGAGAATTAAAGATGCAGACATTTACAAGATGACTTTCAAGAGCAGGTATGGTCATTACGAATTTGTAGTCATGTCTTTTGGACTAACCAATGCTCCTGCAGCTTTCATGCAACTAATGAACAACATTTATTGGCCCTACCTTGAAAAGTTCGTCGTGGTTTTTATTGATGATATTCTCATATACTCCAGGACCAAGGATGAGCATGAGGAGCATCTAAGGATCGCTCTGTAGATCTTGCGGGACAACCGACTATACGCCAAATTGAGCAAGTGTGAATTCTGGCTCGAGGAGGTGACATTCCTAGGCCATGTTATTTCCAAGGATGGTATCGCTAATGATCCTTCCAAGGTAGAAGTCGTGCTCAACTGGGAAAGGCCGACTAATGTCACAGAGATCAGGAGCTTTCTTGGACTGGCTGGATATTACAGGTTCATAAAAGACTTCTCCAAGATAGCTATACCTCTTACGCGTCTCACGCGGAAAGAGAACCCATATGTCTGGAGCAAGGAGTGCGAGAAGAGCCTTCAGACACTCAAGCAATTACTGACATCTGCACCTGTCCTCGCATTACCAGTCGAAGGCGCAGGATTCTCAGTCTCAAACCGATGCATCTGGGATTGGTTTAGGCTGCATGTTAATGCAGAATGAAAAGGTGATAGCATATTCTTCAAGGCAGTTGAAGCCACATGAAGTCAACTATCCATTCCATGACTTAGAATTGGTTGTAGTGGTATTTGCAATTAAGATTTGGAGACATTACCTATATGGGGAGCAATATTTTGTCTACTCCGACAACAAAGTTTGAAGTACTTATTTTCTCAGAAGGAGCTCAATATGAGACAAAGAAGATGTCTAAGTATTACTTGACGGACATTGATTTCAATATTCAATATCATCCAGGCGAAGGTAATGCAGTAGCTGATGCACTCAATAGGAAGCCAGTAGCTTCTTTATCTTGTCTAGTCATGGGCGAGATGCAATTACTTGAGCAATTCGCCAGTTTGAATCTGAATATTGAGGAAAGAAGTGATAAGATGTTGGTAGCTAATCTTGGAGCTCACCGGACATTTTTGTCGAGATCAGAGAGCAGCAAGCTAATGATCCATTCCTAGTCAGGTCAAAGAGACCATAGCTGATAAACCAGATTTCTCCATCGCTGAAGATGGGAAAATATTATTCCATGCCAGGACTTGCGTGCCTGTTAATGAAGAATTGAAGAGAAATTGATGGACTAAGCCCACAAGACCAAGTACATAATTCACCCAGGCACAACCAAGATGTACCAAAACATGAAAAGGCCATTTTGGTGGCCAAACATGAAGCGTGTGGTGGCTGAGTATGCCGCACACTGCCTCACATGCCAGCAGGTGAAGCCGAGCCCGTCGTTCTGCGGGTGTACTCAGACCCATGGACATACTTGAATAAGTGGGGAGATATGCCAGGATTTCATCATAGGTTTACCTCGAACTCTGGTGGACTTGATGCTATCTGGGTTATTGTACACCGATTGACTAAGCCGCACTTTCTTTCTTGCCATTAAGAGTACCTGGAGTGTGGATGTTTTAGCAACCCTCTATGTAAAGGAGATAGTACAATTGCATGGAGTCCCAATAACCATTGTCTCAGACCGTTATCCCAGATTCACTTCTAGATTCTGGAAGGGACTTCAGACGGCATTGGGAACCAAGTTAAATTTCAGTACTGCTTTCCACCCGCAGACGGATGGACAAACTGAAAGGACAAATCAATAGTGGAAGACATGCTATGTGCCTGCACTATAGATTTTGAAGGGTATTGGAATGAGCAACTATCCCTGATTGAATTCACCTACAACAACAGCTATGTGAGCATTAAGATGGCACCATTTGAAGCACTGTACGGAAGAAGTTGTAGATCACCGGTGTGCTGGAATGAGGTAGGTGAACAACAAGGGTTGGGACCAGACATGGTGCAAAGCACTAGCAGGGATATACAGATTATCAGAGATAGGATCAAGATAGCTCGTCTAGGCAGAAGAGCTATGCAGACAAAAGAAGAAGGGATTTAGAGTTTCAGACCAGAGATCATCTGATGCTGAAAGTATTCCGACTAGAGGATTTCAAAGGTTCAGGATGAAAGGCAATTGAAACTGCGATTCATAGGTCCATTCGAAGTGTTGGATAGAGTTGGCGAGGTGGCGTACGACTAGCACTACCTCCCTAGTTTTCAACAGTGCCGCAATGTGTTCCATGTATCAATGCTGAGGAGTACGTGTTGGATCCGTCACACGTAATCAGCTATGATTATATCATTCTGAACAAGGACATGACTATGAAGAAAGGCCAGTGGAAGATCTTGGCAAGAAGATGCAACAACTTCGGAATCGATCCATACCGTGGTCAGATACTGTGGAGAAATCACGAAGTCGAAGAAGCACGTGGGAAATCGAAGCCACCATACGACAGAACTATCCAGAGTTTTAGTGAGTCACTCTTCCTCTCACGATCATATGATTTGGGACCAATTCTTTTTAAGATGGGGAAGATGTGCACCCTTGATTTTTAAAACCAAAATAAAATAAAATTTCATTTTTAAATGAGGAAAATAGATTTAATTAGAATAATGAGCAATAATTGAAATAAAAGGGATTAAATCAAGCCCATTAAGTTAAAACCCTAATGGGTTGTGTAAATGGTTCAATTACAAAATAATGGGCCTAATAAAGGGAGCCATCATGGGATGGGAAATAATTATCCCAATTTCGGAATTTATAATTAGTAATAATAAAATGTTAGGATAAATACTAATACCCATAAATATCCAAAATAAGAGTCCTTACCCCACCTAAACCCTTGGCCACGACGAAATTGGCTCTCTTCCCAATCCTATTAGGTGGATAATTAGGGAATTAGGGGATAAATAAGGAATATTCGGAGTTAAATAAAAAGAGGACTCTTAGAATAGTACTCTATAATCATCAAAACAGCCTAATTCGGCCCTATCAACCATCATTTGCGTGTGTGACCTTTCGGAGATGAAGGAGAGGCGATTTGGGATGAGGATCTTGGAAGAGAAGGGCTGGAGTTTGGTGTTCATCATTTTTTTGTCTCCAAATTAGGGATATTCTTACTCCATAAAAAGGTAGCCAATCTCTTAAGCCAAATTTATGTAAAAATTACCCTAGGAGGATTTCATGTTCCCGAGCAAAAGCCCTCTAGTTTCGCTCTATTTCAATCTCCCATGAGGAGAATAAATTCTTTGAATCCCTGGCAGTTCATGTACCCGACCCTTAATGTTTGTTTTCAAAACCTCAGGCATACATGATCCCATGCCATGAGACAATTCTCATAAATACTAAGTTAGTTTTAGCTTTCAAACGGCACTAGTTTGCCGAATTTTTTTATGTATCATCTCTAATGTAATTCGTTGAACCCTGTCTGCACAGTTTAGGTCACTAATATGTCACTTGATCAAAGCATGCCTAAACACTATCTATTTTCAAATTAATCATGCACGTTGATAGATCTATGTGTTTGCTTTCATTTAAAACTGGTTTCATGCCTTTTGGATGATCGTGCGATTTTATGTGAATTTAGAAGTGCCCTGTAGCAAGCCGATTTACCCAGGGAAAAAGGGTAAATGGTCGGACCCTCCCTGATATCGTGGCGTGCGACCCGCCGCGATACCAGCGGCGTCGCGGCTGCGGGTGCGTCGCGTTAAGAAACGCGGCAGCCTACGCCGCCGCATTCCCGACGGTGAACCGGACCGGGCCGTTGGTCTTCTGATTGCGACCGAGCCACCCGTCGACGCTTGAATCGCAGCGGGTAGGCCCGCCGCGATTAATGAATTCGGCCAGAACCTTTATTTGTGTCCATATCCATGTTTTATTTGCCATATAACTCCTGTACAAGTTAAACCATGTACTATTAATGCTTAACCATTGACCTAATATTTTTATTGTATATAATTAATAATTCTTATTATAAAGCCATTTAAACGATTTATCATAATCTCATGATTTCTTTACCTACAAACACATAATATTGTTATTTGCCATTTGATCCTAATAATTTATGCAATAATATATCTAGTAAATGAGCGAATAAATGACTAAATTACCTATTTTATTAAATACAATTGTCTTCATTTTATACCCCGTTTTGAATACCGTTATCGTTTTCCCTCGGCTTCGAGCACTCAGAGCACGATGAACCAGTTTCCTATACACTTTTCTCTTGACTTGGAACACCTCTCCATCAGGAATATTCTCGACTGAGCCAGGGACTCCTTGTTTAGGCCTCTATAGTCTTTTTGGATTTGGCGCACGTCCTTAGCCGACAGGCTGGTTGTACCTAAAACCCATTACACCTTAGGGATAAGTACGATCCATGGCCTTAGTGTGTTCTCTTCTTACCTTGTGCTCATGCCGAACCATCTAGCTTGTTTCATAGCACGGCTAGTGGGCGGTGATGATTTCTACCAGACTGCCGGTACACGACCATGTGCCGAGCAGTTGTGACTATCATTGTTTATCGCGCATTTTACGATATTGTCCCTATCATCTACTATCTATATCCTCTCATCTATTCACGTTCTCTCTACACTCTCGTCTATCTCCTCTACTACTCTCATCTATTTCTTGGTACTCTATTGGCCATTCTTGTGATTGTCTAAGATAAGAAATGACTAATGCCAGTGCAATGGGGCCCGATCAGGTCCTAGAGGAGCGCCCGAAAAGTGCTAGTACCCATGGGAGTTAAAATGATCAAGGATGGGTTACGGCATGCATCCAGCGCCATCATACTATCAAGATTAATCTATGACAATCAAAGTGCTATCTATACAAGTGCAATCGTTATCTTTACTAGGCACCGTTGTGCAATTTACATGTTATATCGTTACATGGCCATTCTATTATCGTTCTCATTGTGCTATTTTCCCTGTACTAGATGCTATTGTTCTCTCTCGTTATTGTTGCTTGATCTACATGACTCTTCTCTCTAGTTAACCTGCCATTAGACATTAACTATTTAAAATCATGCTTGTGTTCATGATTTATTAAGTCCTACTGGGTGTTTTTTCGCTCATCCTGCATTTTTTTATTTAAGTGTTTCAGGCGAGTTTGACGATGACCACACTCACAGGATGGGACTGAGGATGATGCTCTGGAGTGACGCTGTTTCAGCCACCCGTGTTTTAGTAGTAGTTAGAGTCAGTTAGTCCATATGTATTACTTGTGGTTTTCAATAAAGTACTCTAGGCCCTAGTTTTGGCTCTGATACGTTGATGTAATTGTTATACATGA
This sequence comes from Colocasia esculenta, assembly GCA_014218235.1. Taxonomy (NCBI): domain Eukaryota; kingdom Viridiplantae; phylum Streptophyta; class Magnoliopsida; order Alismatales; family Araceae; genus Colocasia; species Colocasia esculenta. The sequence goes on along the minus strand of CM024761.1, from coordinate 30,397,805 downwards.
AGTTAGTGAATTATTAGTGATTGTAATTAGAGTTTGGAGGATTATTAATGAAATTTTAGTTTATTTAGTATTATTCCATTTATGCAATGGTTTGCATTATTTTCTTGCTCTGTACTATTTAATAACTGTAATCCCCTCCGATATTCCGTGTCGGGGCGTTACACTCTGGCTGAGAGGGAAGGAAGGAATAAGGCCAAGATGCCAGTGCATCAACCAAGATATCTGTGAGCGAGGAGTGTGAATGTCTAAGCTTGTGGAATTGCTTGGCTAGGAGTGTGACCAAATCTTGATGAGGCTTGAGTTTAGGGTCACGAGTGCTGTAAGTAGAAAGAACCTGCCGAAGGATGACTGAGAATCTCCTATGATCTTGAGTTGACGTGTGCCTAAGAGATAGGCACGTTTGAGACCGGCTAGGAGAGCCTCATACTCAGAAATGTTGCTGGTGGAAAGGATATAAAGTTGATAAGCCAAGGGAATGGTGATTCCTTTGGCGTGAGCAGCTCAACACCTATGACCCATCCCCTAGAATTGAGAGCTCCATGAAAATGAAGCGACCAGAAGAATCGCGAGAGATGAGTGACAGGTTTTTATCCCGAAATGCTTCTTGGACCGTGTCATTGTTGTAAGAGGAAGGTGAGCAAGATGCTCACAATAGCATATCCGTTTATAGCCTTCTGGACTACAAAAGTGATGTTAAACTGAGACAAGAAGCTCTGACAACGTGCTAATCTGTCGGGGAGGACTGGCTTCTCTAGGGGATACCTAATAGATCCATCCTGGAAATAAAAACACCTGATGAGCTAGGAAGTAAGTGCTTCAGTTTCTGCACTACCCACACTCCCTGCACTTGTTTTCTCCATCATGGTGAGCTTGAACTCAGCAGGATTAAAAGTCTAGACAGATAATAAACTACCCTTTCTTTGTCAGTGTCATCATGTTGCGCAAGGACAGCTAGGGAGTCCTCAATAGTCGACAGGTATAGGATGAGGAGTTTTTCTGGGACAGATGCTACAGCATGGGCGAATTCATAAGATAACTCTTGAGTCATCGAAGGCTTCTTGGCACTTATCATTCCACTCGAATTTGACTCCTCCTTTAACAGTTCATAGATAGAATGACACTTTGGGAATGCTGAGATATGAATCTCTTTATGAACTATAGTCGACCAGTCAATCCTCGAATCTCAGATATATTCTTAAGAGGAGCATCTCATTTATCGCCTTGGCCTTGTTCGGGTTATTGAATTCCCCGTTGCTGACTATGAATCTAATAACTGCTGGAGAAACCCCAAAATACGCACTTCTTCGGATTCATCTTCAATTGTACTCTCGTGTGCGTTGAAACACGTTGGCAAGCATGGAGGAATGTTCTGTTCTAGTCAATACTTCACCACAATTCATCCACGTAAACTTCAACTGGATATGAATAATCTCATGGAAGAGAAATTGCCCTTTGATAAGGGCGCCGACATTCTTTAATCCAAACGGATGACCACATAGCAATAAGTTCCCCAGGGTGTGGTGAAGGAGGTTTTCTCTTGGTCCTTCTGGGCTAGACATATTTGATAGCCTATTACCCATCCATGAAGAGAGAATTTTGAAACCCAACGGTGTTATCAATTAGGACATCCAAATGGGGTATGGGAAATCATCCTTTGGACATGCTCTATTCAAGTCCCGAAGTCAATGTAGATTCGTACTCTCATCCTTCTTCATCACCAGGACTATGTTGGCCACCCATAGATGATAGAGTACCACACGGATGAACTTAGCTTTGTGTAGCTTGTCAATCTCCTCCTTCATCTTCAATGCAATATGGGGCTGGAATCGTGTCAACTTTAGCATAACGACTATTGCCCCTGGCTTCAAGATCAACCTGTGTTCCACTAATGCAGGGTCAATGCCAGGCATGTCGTCATAGGACCAGGCAAAAGAGTCTTTGTACTCCCTCATCATCACTATAAGCTCCTCTTCTTCTTCAAGAGGGAGACTGGAAGTATGGTTAGGAGCCTGGGTTCTTCGTCTGTCCCAATGTTTACCTCCTTGGTGGGTTCATCCACTGCCGATGTGGGCTCATCAAATCTTCTCATGCCGCTAGCATACATATCGGCACTGTCCTCTATTTCACCATCTTCTTCATCCACTGGGTCCTCATCATTCAAGATCTTGTAAACCCCAGATCTGTCATCTTGCCTCCCCTCTTCATGCTGAGCTTCTATGTTCAGAACAACTGCTTCCTGGACGAACTCTTCAACGGCTAGAAGAGCGCCACACCTTTGGACCAGATCTAAAAAGTATCTACGTAGTATGCCACTACCCTTGTTCTTCCTAGATAGGGACGAGGACTTGCTAGATCCTACCCATGAACCAAAACTAGAATTGATATTTATAGGGCACTCTTGAGAAGCATCTAGAGGTTTATTGGAAGGAAAAGGAATGGGGGCGGCATAGCCGCATGGATCCTTTATGGGTCTGGAGGTGGAGGCAGGCCACCCAAGCTCAGGTGCCTGTAACGGAATCAGGGTTCAGGGGAACAGAAGGCCCCTCACCCCGAGAATCCATGATGATGATGCAGGTCGGTAAGTGGGGATCGCTGCTCCAGCAATGAGGAAAGAAAAGGCAGGATCGTCGCCGAGGAAGGAGGAGTGCACGAGTGACGAGGATCGCCGTGAGGAGCAGGGAAGCACGAGGATGGGGATCGCCGTCCGAGAGTTAAAAGCAGGGGATGACAGGGATCTTCGTTAGAAGAGGGGGAGCATGGAGTGACGGGGATCGCCGTCAGGAGAGGGTTATTGCAGCGAGGATCGTCATCGGGAGATGGTGTAGCAACAAGGATTTTTCAGAAAAATAAAAATATAAATAATATTAAAAATTTTGATAATTGAAAAATCAAATACAAGAAAACTAATTAAATTAATTAGAAATCAAAGGAAAGAGAATTAATTAAAACCCATCAAATGAAAATAAGTAATGAGCTTTATTAACTGACTCATTAGAAATTTGTGGGCTAGAATGGAGATTTTAAAAAGGGGAATAATAGGAAAATATCCAAAATTCGTAACAAAAATATTACCTAAACAAAAGAGGGTATTTAATGTATTAAATAAGTAATTGAGTTGTATTTGGAATCCTAAACCTTCCCAATTGCTTGGCCACGAAATCCCCTCCCTCTCAACCCAATTAGGAGATCTTTTGCTTAAAAAAGAGAGAGGAAAATAGGAAACTCGAAATTAAGGGGATTAGACTTAAACTAGGAAAGGGAATGGGAGAAGCTTAAATACTTCTCTAAAACCCTCATGGCCGGCCCTAGCTCGTGCCAGAGGTTTCTGGATCAGGAGAGAGGCCAAGAGGAGGAGAAATCATGGGAGAAAGGAGTTCTCAAGCCCTCAACCCGAGTTCTTCAAGTCTTAACCCTAGAAGAGGAAAATGATCAAAGGTAGGCATTCTCACGAGCATAAACCATGATAATTTTTCGGTAGAATGTCTCGTCCATCAAGAACAAAAGCCCTCTAGTTTCATATTTTTCCATTGAGCAAATCTTTAGTTCTCAATTTTCAAAGTTATGTGAACTTCATGACCCCGAACCCTCTTATTAATTCACATCTTCATGTATACTCGTCCTCATACCATGAGATTTTTACTATAAGGACTGATGGTAGTTTGGTTTCTTTTGCCTCTGAAAGCCCTAATTTCTATCCATCCTATCATGCGAATTAATTCATTGATCCCAATTGTACACAGTTTTATATTCCTCATGAATACTATTATTAAACCATGTTGACACCTTCGTCGCTTTCAGATTCTGACTTACTGGAAGTACCCATGTATGTCTGGATCTGTTTAAAACTGGTTTTGCGATTTTTCATGCACTGTACAAATTGGTTTTAGTTTTAGAACAACCTTGTGTCAAAACAGGGAAAGTCTGGTCCGCAATCCAAGACATGTCTGATTCCCATCGGACTCGGGCACAGACCACCAGAGCGCGACGACCCAATAGGTTGCGTTCTGAGGTCTGGTTGCGACAGTCTGCCGGTTGCGTTCTGAATGCAACAGGCATCGCCGTTGCGATCGTTGTGCCTGGCCTGAACGGGTTGTCGCGTTCCTCACAAGACTCTATCGCGATCTGTGCGCCTGTCTTGATCGACCTGTCGCGATTCTTGAAACCCCTGTCGCGATCTACCTGTCCACGTCGTGACCCATACTGAGGTGCGTCCCGTTCATATGATTTTGCAGAAAACCCCTGATTTGAAATGCTCAAATTGCCTATTGTGCATATACCCTTTATTCCTAGTTATAACCGCAATAAATTCACTTAATATAAATTGGACATTTATATTGATTAAAATGCATACACATGACTAATTCTTTCCATGATTTCATGACCCATGTACACACTTTGAACCATCCAAATATGGCTTAATTGGCATGAACATGTGACACAATATATCTGGTAATTATGTAATTAAATTGCCTTATTTAATTGAACTTGTCCTCGATTCTCGCATTGTTTTGAAACACCGGTCTCGACGCTCCACTGTTCTAGAATTCCTCTAGAACGTCGAGCACTAGTTTCTATAATTATCCTAGTTCTTGACTTGGACGAACTCTCCGTCGGATACTCCTTCCGCTAGACTAGCGAGTCTTTGTTCAAGGCCTCCGTAAGTCTCCTCTGTCTATGGATTCCCACATGGTCGACGAGCCGGTTGTACCCTAAAACAATATACACCTCTAGATATCAATATGATCCAAACGACTATTAGAAGTTTGCTCTCGTCTTGAATCATGCTGGACCTCTGGACCTGTGCTTAACATGGCCAGTGGAAGGGTTGTGAGTTCCACTTGATTGCCAACACCAAGTGTGCATATTGTGCAACTCTTACTATCACCTGTTTACTCGACGTGTTACATGCAATGTCCACTAGCTCTTATCTACACTCTATTCGCTCATCTATTCACGTTCTCTACTATCTCGTCTATCACTCTATTCACTCATCTATTCATCTTCTTCTTCGTACTCTATATTAGCCATTGACAGATTGTCTAAAAGATAAACAATATAACCATGCCAGACATATATAAGGGCTCGATCTGGTCCTGGGATGTGCGCCCAAAAGTGCTAGTGCCCATGGGAGTTAAATGATCAGAGTGTTTGGCATTACACTCGAGTGCTATCTATCTCGACTATCTAAATGATAATCAAAAAGTGCTATGTTCTCTCATTGTCTATTGACAAAAGTGCTATACTATGCTCGTTGTGCTATTGCTATACTTGTACTATTGTGTTATGGCCATCCTGCTATTTTTGTGCTATTCCCGACACTTGTGCTATTTTTTTGGAAAGTCTATATTGGAAAGATTTGCAAATTCGATCATGCGCTATCCTGCTATCTTTTACCATGACTTTCTCGCTCTATCATTAGTTACTCTGCCTTTAATTCATTAATCATTTAAAACCTGCTTGACTATTGAGATTCAAGTCCTACTGGGCGTTATCGCTCACCCTGCATTATTTGTCGTTGTGTTCTCAGGTGAGACCGAGGATAAACCATACACTCAAGAGGACGGGAACGACCTGCAGTGATGACATCAGTACCCTAGCGTCCTATTACTATGTTTAGTGTTGTAGTAGTTAGGTTTGAAGTTTAGTCTTTGCTTTATTTCAATGTATTTGGGCCCTATAGATTGGCTCTTATATTAGTGGTTGTAACTAGACATTGGAAAAATTAATGAAAAGGTTTCTTTAGTATTATTCTTTGTGTAATGGTTTGATGTCTAGTACTCGCTCTATACCTTTTCTTGCAACTACCTCGCGTTCCGATATTTCGCGTCGGGGCGTGACAGTTTTGTGTTATCAGAGCCTAGGTTGTTCTTAAGTATAGGATGATCTAGGTTGACCAGCCTCGACTAGAGTCATTATCTACCTACGTGAGTATGGTTAGAGCCAAGGGTAACTAGCTAAAACAACTCACACACACACGAATTAAATCTCACATCAGTATCATAACAGTAACTATTTTGTAGGAACTAAGCAATCAAGATGACTGCTGAACGTGCTCATATGAGGGGCATGCAACAAACCATCCAGGAACTGACGCGTGCCATTGTACAAGCTACCCAGGAGGTGGCAATCGTGGTGCAGGCGACCTACATCGCAACTTTAGAAGTCTGAACCCACCTAGGTTCAGTGGATCCACGGATCCGGATGAAGCCGAGCACTGGCTCAAAGAGACGAAAAGAATTTTCCCTGTCATGCAATGTGCAGTAGGTTATAAGCTACTACTGGCTACATTCCAACTGGAGAAGGAAGTCCATGCTTGGTGGGAGTCAGTGGAAGCTACTATAGAGAATCAGCAATTTAAATGGAACGAGTTTAAAGAAGCGTTCAACTCTAAATACTTCTCCGAGCGTGTTCAAGAAAGGAAGGCTGCATAATTCGCTGCTCTTAAACAACGGAGTTTGACTGTGGCCGAATATGAAGCCCAGTTCTCTAGACTGGCACGCTATGTTGTACATCTGGTGAACACTGAAAGGATGAAGGCTAAGCATTTTCTAAACGGCCTTAAGCCCCACTACATCACTAATGGCACCTCTCGACATCCAGACCTACACCGAGATGTAAAGAAAGCTCAGTTGTTGGATGATGCTACGGACTTCACCGACCGTATCAAAGGGAAGTTCGTGAAAAAGGAAATGACCTCTGGTAAATCATCTGCTAAGCCGAACAATGGCAAGAAGCGTCCCTTCAACATCACGGAGGGACCCAGCCAAGAAAGGAAAACCAAGATCCTAGTCTCCAACACTCCAACAAAAGCAACTGCAAGCATTGTAACAAGCCAGGTCACACCGCTGATGAGTGCGAGAGGAAGGCTGGCGCATGTCTGCACTATGGAAGCCGCGAGCACCGCATCCCCAGTGCCCGCTACTGAAGGAGAATGAAAGGCGCCCAATGTGCCTAAGAAACAAGGAAAGCTGCAAGCTCTGCACAATGAAGACACCACATAGAAAGGAGGTGTGGTAGAAGGTACCCTTCAAGTTTTCTCTCTATCCGCATTTGTTTTATTTGATACTAGAGCAACTCATTCATTATATCTCAAAATTTTGCGGATACCTTGAATACCAAACCTACATACATGGGATGTGGATTCTATGTCACAACGCCACTAGGGGAAAAGGAGAAGTTGAACAAATATTTTCCATCTGCCGATGTAATGATCGAAGACCATAACCTAAAAGCTGACCTGGTATGTAGCCCATGGAAGGTACGATGAATCTTGGGAGCCGACTGGTTGTCCGTTTATGGGGCAAGTGTCGACTGTAAGAAAGGAAAGGTTACCTTTAGTGACTTTCCTAATTTGGCATTCTCTGGGATTAGACATAAGTGACGATGTCTCTAATCTCTGCCATAAAAGCTCATAACATGATAAGGAAAGGTTGCATTGCTTTCCTTGCGGCCGTAGTGGTGGAAAAGAAGGGTTCCAAGATGGAAGACATACATATAGTACAGGACTACCCAGATGTTTTCTCGAAGACTACTCGGAATTCCCCTGAACGAGATGTCAACTTCGCCATCGAGCTGATTCCTGGAGCCGCACCGGTATTTCGTCAACCGTACCAGATGTCACCTGCCGAACTAAAGAAATTGAAGGCGCAACTGATGGAGCTACTAGAAAGGGGTTCATCAGACCAAGTACTTCCACATGGGGAGCACATGTACTATTCATCAAGAAGAAAGATGGATCGATGAGATTGTGCATCGACTATCGACAACTCAATCAACTCACCATCAAGAACAAGTACCTTTGCCCAGAGTCGATGAACTATTCGACCAAATATTTGGAGCTCAATATTTCTCCAAGATCAATCTTCAATCTGGCTATCACCAAATGAGGATCAAGGATGACGATATCTTCAAAATGGCTTTCAGGAGCAGGTATGGACATTATGAATTCGTTGTTATGCCTTTTGGTCTAACCAATGCCTGCAGCCTTTAAGCAACTCATGACCAGCATATATCGGCCATACCTTGACACGTTCGTGGTCGTCTTCATCGACGATATCCTCATTTATTCAAAGACCAAAGAAGAGCATGAGGAACACCTGAAGATCACACTGCAAGTCCTAAGAGACAACCAGCTATACGCAAAGCTTAGCAAGTGCGAATTCTGGCTCGAAGAAGTGTCATTCTTGGGCCATGTCATCTCCAAGGACGGCATCTCCATTGATCCCTCCAAAGTCGAAGTTTTACTCAAATGGGAGAGACCAACAAACGTCACCGAAATCAGAAGTTTCCTAGGACTGGCTGGCTATTACAGGCAGTTCATCAAGGACTTCTCCAAGATCACCATTCCTCTCACGCATCTGACATGAAAGGAGAATCCCTACTTCTGGAGTAAAGAGTGTGAAAAGAGTTTCCAAACTCTTAAAGACCGTCTTACCTCAGCACCTGTTCTCGCTCTGCCTATAGAGGGAGAAGGTTTCTGTGTCTACACCAATGCCTCGAGATTGAGCTAGGTAGTGTAATGATGCAAAAGAGAAGGTCATGGCCTATTCTTTAAGACAACTGAAGACACATGAAGTCAACTACCCTGTACATGATCTCGAGCTGGCTGCCGTGGTCTTCGCCTTGAAGATCTGGAGACACTACTTGTATGGAGAGAATTCACTGTCTCCTCAGACCATAAAAGTTTGAAGTATTTATTCTCCCAGAAAGAACTCAACATGAGACAGAGAAGATTGCTGGAATACCTCAAAGATTTTGACTTCAACATTCAATACCATACAGGCAAGGGAAACGTCGTGGCTAATGCTCTTAGTAGAAAGCCGATGGCATCTGTTTCAAGTCTAGTCCTTGGCGAGATGCAACTACTAGAACAATTCGCAAGGTAGACTAAATATTGAACATAGGATGACCGACTCTTGGTTGCAATATCAAGATTCAATCCGACTTGTTGGAAGAGATCAAAGCTCAACAAGATGATGATCCATTTTTAGTTCGCGTCAAGGAAACTTAGCCGAAAGACCGGACTTTGCAATGACTGAAGACGAAGACTTGTCTTTCAAGGAAGGACATGTGTTCCCGACAATGAAGAACATAAGAGGAAGCTAATGGATGAAGCCCACAAGACAAAGTACACTATTCATCCAGGAGGTACCAAAATGTATCAAGACATGAAAAGAACATTTTGGTGGCCGAACATGAAGAGAGAGATAGCCGAGCATGCTGCTCACTGCCTTACTTGTCAGCAAGTAAAAGCGAACATTTGCGCCCTGCTAGTGTATTAAGACCGCTAGACATCCCGGAATGGAAGTGGCAAAGCATTGGCATGGACTTCATCATGGTTTACCCAAGACTCGTGGTGGACTCGACGCCATATGGTCATAGTTGACCGACTAACAAAATCCGCCCATTTTCTCCTATAAAGAGTAAGTGGTCGGTAGAAGTACTAGCTGCCTTATATGTCAAGGAGATAGTTAGACTGCACGGAGTTCCATCATCCATAGTCTCGAATCGAGATCCGAGATTTACGTCTCATTTTTGGAAAGGACTGCAAGGTGCTATGGGTACTAAACTCAACTTTGGTACCGCATTCCATCCACAAACTGATGGGCAAACTGAGAGAACCAACCAAATTATTGAAGACATGTTGAGAGCCTGCACTATAGATTTCCAAGGTTATTGGAACGAGCACCTACCTTTATTGAGTTCGCCTATAATAATAGTTATCAGGCAAGCATTAAGATGGCACCGTTCGAAGCACTCTACGAAGGAACTGTAGATCACCTACATGCTGGAATGAGATGGAGAACACAATCACTACAAAAAAAATGACCTATAACTTCGCATAATAACCGTAGGTATATACCCAAAATACGAAGGTAAAACCCTTTACCTACGGAAAATGCTACGGTTTGAATCCGACACGCATGCGCCCGTGACTAAAGCCTATACCCATAGAAAAATAATCGTAGCTATATATCGGATTATTGATACGAATATTAACCATAGGTAAAGAACCATATAAAGCATAGGTAAAAGACTCAAAAAAGCATAGGTATTGCCATCTATACTCATGGTTTTGTTCCCGTAGTAATAAATTTTTGAGATGATGATAAATAAGTGTAGGAATAAATATTACAATATATACCTACGATTGTACAGCATTGTTTGTAATCATATTTAGTCATGAATATTAAAAATCGTAGGTGTAGATTTTTTTTTTTTCAAATAGAAACTACCTGTCCACTCTTACACCATTCAAATAGAAACTACCTGTCCACTCTTACACCATTCAAATAGAAACTACCTGTCCATTCATAATATAAACATGTAGTTCTACAAGCATGCATTCTATACACATGCTCATATAAAATGCATATACATCCACATAACTAAAATAAAATTCAAATCCATATCCACTCATCTACACCACATAAGTAAAACAACATTCAAATCTATAACATTCACATTCACATCCATAACAGTCACATGTCTATTCAAATATCTACATAAATATCCGCTCTTATATTCATGAAGAGATTGAACTTAATCAAAGACATGGTGAAAGAATTAATAGACATGACCAAAAGAGTTGTTTACCCATGCATGTTACATATAGATACTGAAGTTGCTGCTGGAAATCTAACTCTCCTATTCTAAAGACGAACACACCCACCTTCCAAGTTCCCTTGTACTGCTGCATATTTTAGACAACCAGACTTCGAGCGTGTACAGTGGTGTGCTTTGCTAAAGCTATAGTGGCAGCCACATATCAGAAGGATTGTCCTGTTTCTTTTATGACCAACATTACAGCTGCATTGTTATATGAACTGAACAAAAGCTTGTCCTTCTTCCCTAGAAGTACCTCCTGGAACTTTGGTAAAACTAACACAAGCATCCTTGACTTAGAGCCAAAATCTTCAGAGCCTGTGCCCCTCAGGTGAGATGTGGCAAATGGGAGATACTTGTTGTCTGCCTCTGCTTACCCATTGCTTCCTTATGATATATTTTCTTGGGAATTCATTTCCCTTTCCTAGTTGCCTGCTATTCCCATCATAGAGGACTCAAAGGTGAGGGTTGCTCAGAACCCAAACAACAATATCTTATTCTAATGTCCTGTTGAAAAGGTGGACATGAAAGCATCTGGGAACGATAAGCCAGGTGTTCGGATGGTATTCCCACCTTTGATTGCTTTCCACCTGCTCATTTTCCAAGCCAAAAGAAGGTTCAACTTGTCACAAGTATATTCATAAAAGAAAAACATAAATAGGACTGGAATCATGAACACTGGAACTACTACACAAGGCTTAGGAGTTTAGATTATGGGTGCTACCTGTAATTTATGACCAAGTAATGGAGGAAGACAGACATTTCCATCTTGGTGAAATCAGTCCCCACACAAAATCTCATTCCTCCACCAAAGTTATGATATTCTTGTGCATACCACTTGAATCGGACTCCTCCTGAAGATGTAAAACTAAACCATTTGAACAACAAAACAGACTGAAATGATGACTCATTGAATGCCTTCATCATACTTGACATCAAACCCTGTGTTACTAACAGTGGCAAACACAAAAAGCATGGAAAAGCATGTCTTCACATATTCAGATCAGGTTTTCTGAAATCCAAATTGAAAAACCAGACTGAACGATCGATTCGGTTTGGTTTGGTTCAGTTTGAAAGTGAAAAAAATTGACTTGGTTGATCCCCACGGTATGACGAACCTTGATCTTAAGTGATATTCATGGTATTTGATTAACATGGTTAAGGCATCTAAATAAAGTTGGAACTGCACACTACCATCTTAAACATACATAATTGTGCCATCCTTATACACATTAAGTAAAACAATCTTACTGGGTAACCATAAGTGTAGAAATGCCTTGTAGTTAATTTCCTCTCGAAAACATGGTTCATAACAGAGAATATTTTTTACACAAGCTCATGTTTAGATTGCTTTTACATATAAGAGGAATACTTCTGTATAATATTAGCAACAATAAATGGCATAATAATGAAAATAACAGTAGTAATGGCAATGACTCCAACAATGAAATTTGTGCAGCCAAACAGAAACTTTTCAAACAATTTTGTGTGATACCTAAAAGATTGCATGATTTTTCAAACAATTTCTGGAACAAAAAGTCTGTACTACTGTATGGTTTATCACTGGACAATTAAATGGCAAAGTACCAGAACATTTTGAGGCTTGATGTCCCTGTGGCATACACCAAGAGTTCCATGGATATATGCCAGAGCTCTAAAAATCTGCAGAAAAACATAAGCTGTAAGTGTTAGAGATGTTCAAGTTTGTCTATTAGATTAGAAATATGAAGGAAAGGAAGTAGAGAACTGAGGGAGGGCCTAGAAAGGAAATGGCAATGTCCTCACCAACAATCAATCCCAATAGCATTTGTCACCTTGACTGGAGCACAAAGTTCTAATACTGAGGGCAATCAACCAAACAATGGCACATAGTGAGACGGGAAAACCTTATTTCTTCTTTAAGATAGAGACTGCAAAAACTTCTCTCAGTGACTTATTATTCACCCAAGTGTCCCTCCAGAACTGTCTTCCCACCATCCCAATATGAATTTCTGATGAAAATTGTAGAAATAAATTGTTATTTATAATACTTTTTCCTCATAGAAGACATATGATTCAGCCGTACCCCCTAGAAAACATGGTTTCTCTCATCCATTTGGTATTTCTGAGTCACAAGACTCTTCCAAATTGCATATCTTCTACTGCCCTCCAAATGCATATGAGAAATAGAGCTTGATAATAGATTCAATAGGTATAAGAGCAGCTCTTCCTTCCTCCTCAGACCTGCAAACAAATTTCCAAGTCCAAGCCTACCAGAATGATGCATAGATGTAAGATTGGTTAATTTTTTGGCATCCAGTAGATGTAAACATGGCCAATTCATCTGCAACCACCACACATACCTAAAGCAGCTTCAAAGAATACTACCTGTTGGCATTAGCAATTCTGTAAATATGAAATTAGAAACATACAAATCTTATGTTGTACTCAAATAAACAATATCCATGGCATCTTGCTTGCCTTTTCAGATAACATAGGTAAGATACTTTGTTTTCACATACAGACATGGGGTACACATAAGGTGCAATGGCTGATTTATTAAATGAGTGATAACTAAATTAAAGTAGGGATGGTTAGGTGACATAAGAAATAAAAAAATAAGTGGGTAAAAGCAACAACAAAAAGACAAAACATGAATTAAAAATCAACAAACCAAGGTCACCATCAGATGGATGGCCAGACTTACTATCATTGTGCCTTAGCCCCCCTTCTGGTAAAGCCTTCACGGTCACCATCAGATGGATGGCCAGACTTACTGTCATGTGCCTTAGCCCCCCTTCTGGTAAAGCCTTTACGTTCTATCATACTAGAGATAATTCATCCCTGTTTCACCAATTTCAAATATGTTTCAAACATTTTGGATATGAGATCTGCATCCATAAATTTTCTCCCACTTTTCTACACATATATTAGAATCAAAATTTTCTGCTGGAATATTCAAAGCAGAAAGGAAGCTATTAGGTCAGCATATTGATTTTGATAATTTGATTATCAAAAAACTACATCCACCACAGCAAAATCAGTAGCAGCATGCACATTGTGTATTTGTCTAACTTCAAGTGTGTCAGATTATGTGTAAAATAGCATGATTGGATATTCATGAGAAAACTGCACTATGCCATTGAGCCACAGGCCCACAACCTTATTTCCATAAAGCCTACATACATTGCAGAGTTCACAAGCATGAATTATCTTTTGATATTAACAGGCATCTCAAAGTTCAAATTTTGAGACCAAAATCAAAACCTACTAATAGTTTAACAAGAAAGCTTGAAACAGAGAACTACATTTGACAGCATAAAAACCTTGACATGCAATATCTTTTTTTTTTCGAAAGTGGATAGTACCACTGGGGTACCGGACATGTATACATAAACAACCACAAAACTTTATTTTTCCTTTTTCCTTCTTTCCTTGGATGGAGGGCCAATGGGGAAGATATGAACAATCTTCGCCAAATCTTACATTCCATTAAAGCTTTGTGCCAAATATCAAATACAAAATAATAAAAAAGGAAAACAATACAAAAAGTATGTAACTCAAAATTCCTATAGTCTACTCAGACCATCTACAAATCTTTCATTCAAAATTGTGCCAAGCATGCAAAATGATCATCTTCCCACTAAAGGCTTGTTCAAGAATCCTCTGTGTGAAATGGCCATCTTCCGGTGTCCATGTTCTCAAGTCTTGGGATTTCTTCAGTAACTTGAGAAATCAACTTTTTAAGAAGACATAAATAGCCAAAAGAGATTAATGTTTGGTATTACCTTGAAAGCAGCAACAACTGAAAATTTGACTCATAAATAAGCATCTATAAACATGGGAGAATCCCCAACCGCCGAGAGCTGGAGAGGTAACAAGTCCATCTCCTCCTCATGCCCACCTGCTAGTTTTTATATATCTGTCTCTTCTAGGTTTCTGCGCAAGTGCAGAGTAAGGAAGAGGACTAAAAGAGGTGGACGGAGAGGAAGAAGGTGATGGAAGAACCCAGGATGGCGTCTCTGAGCATAGAGTCCAACAGGGACGCGGCAGCGGCAACACCCCAGAAGTTTGCTCTGCCGGTGGACTCGGAGAACAAGGCGACGAAGTTTCCCCTCTTCTCCTTCGCTGTGCCCCACATGCAGTGCTTCCACCTTTCGTGGTTCTCCTTCATCTCCTGCTTCGTCTCCACCTTCGCCGCCCCGCCTCTGCTCCTCGTCATCGGCGACAACCTCAACCTCACCCTCACTGCCACCGACATCGGCAATGCCGACATCGCCTCCGTCTCCAGTGCCGTCTTTGCCCGGCTAACCATGGGCATGGCCTACGACCTCGTCGGCCCCCGCCTCTCATCCTCCACGCTCATCCTCGTCATGGCGCCCCACATGTTCTTCACCGCCTGCATCAACTTCCCAGCCACGGTGGGAGCCCAGGCCCATCGAGGTCTTCCAACCAGAGGGGCACGACTTCACCGTCGACGGGCACCAGGTGGAGTGGGGGAATTGGTGTTTCACATCTCGCTGGACGACGATGGTGGTTCCGCGAGAATGACAGTTGGGCGGGTTGGAGACAATGGTGGAAGGGGTATTCCACGAAAGGGAAACCCCTAAATCCAACATTTCCAGCGGGAAATGAAAAGTATTGCCGCCGGAACTAAATTTTAGACCTACGGTTTTTTTTTATGTAATGACCAATACATATATTTTAAAATTTTCATAAGTATATTCTATTTTTTTTCTTATATTTTTAATAAAGCGTAGATAAAATACTACTACTTTTACATATTATTATGTAAAGCCGTAACTATAGTACGTGTATACACACAGTTAAAATAACTATATGTGTAATGTAACAACTTATACTTTTAGCGTGTGTAATTCTCATTTGTACCTACGAATTACCCTGCCGTAGGTAAAATCTGTGGGTATAGACCAAATTTGTTTATTGAATGGCTAGGCCCAGAGATGGTATAGAATACCACGAGACATTCAGGTAATCAGAGACCGGCTCAAGATTGCTCAATCCAGCAGAAGAGCTACGTCGACAAAGAAGCGAGATCTTGAATTTCAAGTGGGTGATCATGTATTTCTAAAAGTGTCACCTACTCACAGCATTCAATGATTCAGTATAATGGGAAAGCTCAGCCCTAGATTCATCGGTCCTTTTGAAGTACTCGAAAAGATGGTGAGGTTGCATATCGACTGGCATTACCACTGGATCTGGCATGTGTACACAATGTGTTCCATGTCTCCATGCTCAGGAAGTATGTCTATGACCCTACCCACATCATTTGCCACGAGAAGTTGGTGCTGAACAAGGATGTCACATACGAAGAAAAGCCAGTCAAGATACTAGAATAGAAGGTACAACAACTTAGGAACCGTTCCATCCACGTGGTTAAGGTTCTGTAGAATAATTGTGGAGTGGAAGAAGCTACATGGGAACCGGAAGGAATCATCCTACGGAACTATCCCGATCTTTTCGGTAAGACATCTTTCCTATATGATCATATGAATTTAGGGACCAAATTCTTTTAAAAGGGGGAGGATGTAGCAACCTAGATTTTTCCGAAAAATAAAAATCTAAATAATATTAAAAATTTTGATATTGAAAAATCAAATACAAGAAAATTAATTAAATTAATTAAAATCAAAGGAAAGAGATTAATTAAAACCCATCAAATGAATATAAGTAATGGGCTATATTAAATGGCCTATTAGAAATTTGTGGCCTAAAATAGAGATTTTAAAAAGGGGAATAATAGGAAAATAACCAAAATTCGTAACAAAATTATTACTTAAATAAAAAGAGGGTATTTAATGTATTAAAATAAGTAATTTGAGTTGGATTTGGAATCCTAAATCTTCCCCAATTGCTTGGCCACGAAATTCCCTCCCTCATAACCCAATTAGGAGATCTCTTAGTTAAAAAGGGGAGAGGAAAATAAGGAAACTCAAAATTAAAGGGGAATTAGACTTAAAGGAAAGGGAATGAGGAGAAGCTTAAATACTTCTCTAAAACCCTCATGGCCCCCTAGCTCATGCCAGAGGTTTCTGGATCAGGAAGAGAGGCCAAGAGGAGGAGAAATCATGGGAGAAAGGATTTCTCAAGCCCTCAACCTGAGTTCTTCAAGTCTTAACCCTAGAAGAAGAAAACGATCAAAGGTAGACATTCTCACGAGCATAAACCATGATAATTTTTCTGTAGGATGTCTCGTCCATTAGGAACAAAAGCCCTCTGGTTTCATATTTTTCCATCGAGCAAATCTTTAGTTCTCAATTTTCAAAGTTATGTGAACTTCATGACCGAACCCTCTTATTAAATTCACATCTTCATGTATACTGGTCCTCATGCCATGAGATTTTTACTGCAAGTACTGATGGTTGTTAGGATTCTTTTGCCCCTGAAAGCCCTAATTTCTATCCATCCTATCATGCGAATTAATTCGTTGATCCCAACTATACACAGTTCTATGTTCATCATGAATCCTCTTTATTAAACCATGTTGAAACCTTCGTTGCTTTCACATTCTGACTTACAGGAAGTACACATGCATGTCTGGATCTGTTTAAAATTGGTTTTGTGATTTTTCATGAATTGTACAAATTGTTCTTAGTTTTAGAACAATCCTATGTCAAAATAGGGAAAGTCTGGTCCGCAATCCAAGACATGTCTGATTTCTGTCGGACTCGGGCACAGACCACCAGAACGCGACGACCCGATAGGTCCCGTTTTGAGGTCTTGCTGCGACAGTCTACTAGTCACGTTCTGAACGCGACAAACATCGCCGTCACGATCGTTGTGCATGGCCTGAACGGGTTGTCGCGTTCCTCAGAAGACATTGTCGCGATTTGTGAGCCTGTCCTGATCGACCTGTCGCAATCCTAGTAACCCCCTGTCGCGATCTACCCTGTTCCCGTTGCGACCCTTACTGGAGTGCGTCGCGTTCATAGGATTTTGCAGAAAAACCCCTGATTTGAAATGCTCAAATTGCCTATTGTGCATATACCCTTATTCCCAGTTATAATCGCAGTAAATTCACTTAATATAAATTGGACATTTATATGTGATTTAAAATGCATACACATGACTAATTTCTTTCCATGATTTCATGACACATGCACACACTTTGAATCATCTAAATATGGCTTAATTGGCATGAACATGTGACACAATATATCTGGTAATTTATGAAATTAAATTGCCTTATTTATAATTGAACTTGTCCTCGATTCTCACGTGGTTTTGAAACACCGATCTCAACGCTCCACTATTATAGAATTCCTCTAGAATGTCGAGCACTAGTTTCTATAATTACCCTCTTTCTTGACTTGGACGAACACTCCATCGGATACTCCTTCTGCCGGACTAGCGAGTCTTTGTTCAAGGCCTCCGTAAGTCTCCTCTGTCCATGGATTCCCACATGGTCGACGAGCCGATTATACCCTAACACCTATTACACCCTTTAGGGATCAATATGATCCAACGGCTATTAGAAGTTCGCTCTCGTCTTGAATCACGTCGGACCTCTAGACGTGTGCTTAACATGGCCAGTGGAAGGGTTGTGTGTTCCACCTGACTGCCAACACCAAGTGTGCGTGTTGTACAACTGTTACTATCACCTGTTTACTCGACGTGTTACATGCAATGTCCACTAGCTCATATCTACACTCTATTCGCTCATCTATTCACGTTCTCTCTACTATCTCGTCTATTCATTTAGTGCTCTCATCTTCTTCTTGGTACTCTATATTGGCCATTGACGGATTGTCTAAAAGATAAACAATATAACCAATGCCTGGCAATATATAAAGGGCCCGATCTGGTCCTGGGATGTGCGCCCGAAAGTGCTAGTGCCTATGGAAGTTAAATGATCAGAGTGTTTGGCATTACACTCGAGTGCTATCTATCTCGACTTTCTAAATGACAATCAAAAAGTTCTATGTCCTCTCGTTGTCTATTGACAAAAAGTGCAATACTATGCTCGTTGTGCTATTGCTACACTTGTACTATTGTGCTTTGGCCATCCTGCTATTTTTGTGCTATTCCCGACACTTGTGCTATTTTTTGGAAAGTCTATAATTGGAAAGTTTTGCAATTTTGATCATGCGCTATCCTGCTATCTTTTACCATACTTGACTTTCTCGCTCTATCATTAGTTACTCTGCCTTTTAGTTCATTATTATTTAAAGCCTACTTGACTGTTGAGATTCAAGTCCTACTGGGCGTTATCGCTCACCCTACGTTATTTGTCGTTGTGTTCTCAGGTGAGACCGAGGATGACCATACACTCAAGAGGACAGGAATGACCTGGAGTGATGTTATGAGTACCTTAGCGTCCTATTACTATGTTTAGCATTGTAGTAGGTAGGTTTGAAGTTTAGTCTTTGCTTTATTTCAATGTATTTGGGCCCTATAGATTGGCTCTGATATTAGTGGTTGTAACTAGACATTGGAAGTTATTAATGAGAAAGGTTCGCTTTAGTATTATTCATTGTGCAATAGTTTGATGTCTAGTACTCGCTCTATAACCTTTTCTTGCAACTGCCTCACGTTCCGATATTCCATGTCGGGGCGTGATAGATGGTGATTGCAGTGGGAATGAAAGCAGGATCGGTGTCTGAAAAAGGGAAGGACGGGGATCGCCGTCCGAAGAAAGAGAGGGGAAAGACAAGGATCGCCGTCTAAAGAAAGAGAAGGAAAGACGTGGATCGCCGTCCGATTGTCAGGGAGTGAGAGTGAAAAGAGTGGATTTTTATTTTTGTTTTTTGTTTTATTTTTTTGAAATAAATACAACATACTACCCTATGAAAAAGAAACAACTACCCTACATCGGAAGGCATCGGGAGAAGGAGAGAACTGTGCCGTTGAATGAGAGGGCGAAATGGGGAGAAGGAGTGGATAACGCCTCGAGAGCATCGGACGGGAGTTGGAGAACAGGGGAGGTGAATGAGGAATGAAGGAAAACCTAGAAATAATATTGAAAACACGGAATGTTTAGGGGGGTAGGAATATCTTGGCCAGAGCTCTTCTACAGGGTTTTTGTTATAGGACGGATGCAATTCTTCAATGTCCTCACCATTCCCAAGCAACTGTTGCTTGGAGGTGACTGTTGATGGTGACTCTATGGATTCTGCCATTGCCGGGGGCCAAGTGAAATTTCCATCCCAGAACACGCGACTGAATGTTGTTATGATGTCTCCCAAATCTGATCATTCTGCCTCTGACTCTTTAGTCTTCTTCTTTTTGCTGGCTGCAGGGCCTCCAGAGCTTGATATGTGGACGTTGGTGTCATGTGGTCTGCCCCTACCACAATAGTGTCATATCCTTGCTGTACAAGTCCTCTGACAAAGTGATAATATAATGACCAGGTGAGAGGTTGCTGATCTGTCTTTAAAGTAGGGGAGTAGTTGCCCATGGCTTGATTTCCTCTTTGTACCCGAGGCCGTGTCTTGTGACTTGCTTGGAGCTGGTGATAGCCTGGGTTTTTCCATGGAGGTGTGCTCTGAGCCCCTTCGCTGGGTGGTAGCCAATTTTAAACATGATATTTCAGCCCTTGGTGTCTGGGGGTGTGCCCCTTTTGACAGCTGCCACCGATGGAGACACTATTTGGTGGCTAGAGGAGAAAGTGTAGGCCCACGGGAATTTCATGTCAAGTACGGAGATAATGGGCTTGTTGGAAGGCTAGACTGTCAACATGATCTTTTCGATAGCTTCAAATGTGGTGGGTAGTCACTGCAATCTTCACTTTGACAATGCGTCCTTGGAATGGAAATTTCAGACATTGATGTGCTGTGGAGGGGACTGCCCCTAGTGCATCAATCCAAGGTCGACCCAGAATAGCTTTGAAGGTTGGGTCAATGTCAAGCACATAAAAGTTCACGGTCATCATGAGCGGGCCCAGTTCTGCCTGTAAGGAGATGACACCATGGCAGGCCTGCCTGGAATTATCATAGGCCACAATAGTGGTAGGAGTTGGCTACAAGCGGTGATCAGAGATGTTACATGACTGTAGAGTGCTGAGAGGACGCACATTTATTGATGCCCCTGTGTCAACTAGGGCGGCGTCAACGACCACCTTCTTTATGGTCAATGTCACATATAAAGACATTCTTCTAGCTTTAGGAGGAGCCAACTCACTATCTGTAAAAGTGATTGTCGGCCCCCTGTTAACAATTGATAGGTCTGATGGCAAATTTTCATGATTCATGTCTTCATTGACCATAACTCTTTACAAAAAGTTCTTAAGGCATCCTGATGGGTCTGTGACCTCTTGATCAATTCAAGGATGGATATGTTTGTAGGGGTCTAGTCCAAGTGCTTCAGGATATCATATTGGGTCCCTGGGACCGAATCTATCTCTTCAACATCTTGTTGTTGTTTGGGTTGGAGTTGTGGGTCGGCTGGCCTAGCATAGACACGGATGCATTGGGATACATTTGGTGAAACATTCGCCCGCTCCGGAGGGCGAGGTTGTGGTGTAGTGGAGGTGGGGTGGTGTCGATGATGGATGGGTTGGCTATTATCAGCGCTGGCGTGGAGGAGAGTGGGATGTTAATGGGTGATGGACTTATTGGTGGTATGATGGGGTGTTGTAGAGCGCTGAGGTGATTGTGGTGGAAGCAATGGTGGTGTGGGAGATAGCCAATAATTGGCCTACTTCGTGCTTATCATCGTAGGCCCAAGTGGCGGCTGGTGGTGGATGGTGGATGACGGGATTACCTTGAGCGGGTGGTGGAGGGTGGAGTAGGTTGGGGATTTGGAGGGGCTGGTGCTGCGGCATAGGGTTTCGGATTATGCCGAGGTCATGAGCTGGTTGTCTGGCTATTGTGGTTGGTGGGGTTGTTGGAACTACTTTTGCTGGAACTGCTGCTGCTGGAACTATTGCTGCTGTGGTGGTGGCTGTTGTCGCCTCTGCTGCTGCTGTTGCTGTCTTTGCCCCTGCTAATCCCTCAGAGTCTGAATTAACCTCTTCATTCTGCCCAGTCAATTTGTTGCTGCTCATGGAGATCATATATCATGTCCCTGAACTAAAAGCAGTCTGATACGTTGTGCCTTGGATGGCGGTGATATACATAATACTTAGTTTGATCCACTGCCATGTTCCAATTTGCCTTCTACGGAGGGAGTCTAAGGGCAGTGAAGACATAAGGGCTGCAAAAATGTCGGCTAGACTCTCGGGAAGAGCGGGGTACTGAGCTCTCTCGAGTCCATTAGGCTTTCTAGGAGCGTAGCCATTCTGAGGTGGTGGGACTTAGTTATATTGGCACTGCTCCTGTTGAGGGTTTTGAGTTTAAGGAGGTGGTGGCCTATTGTTCCAAGGTTGTTGAGGAGGTTGGTTGTAGGGTGGCCTACCTACCGGACCCTGGGGATTATTGACAGCACCTACCTGTTCATTGCTTTGTACCCCTAGTGATAGGGCCCTGTGGCTTCTTGGGGTAGCAGGACTTTGAGGATTCAAACATGGAGTGAATAGGCGAGTCCTTGAGTTGGGTCTAAATAAAGTGGGCTCGGCTATAAAGTTGGTGCATGGTAGTTATGTCATACATGGCCAGGATGGACCGGTAGGTAGAAGTAGCATTGGAAATCAACAGCTTAACCTTTTCCTTCTCAAGCATAGGGCAGCGGACTTTTGCATCCAAAGCGTGCCACCTATTAGCATAGACTACGAATTCTTCATCAACCATCATTTTCTCAGCCACCAGATCTATAAAAGAATATTCGGGTCCAACCCGATCTTGAAACTGTTGCAAAAACCTCTCTTGTACAATTTGAAAATCTTCGGCCTCTTCTAGGGGTAGAGAATAGAACCATTCTAGAGACGAACCATCTAGTGACTTTCTGAACAAGTAAGAGTCACCGATGCTCATTATACACACACATCATATGCACATTTTACTTTCTAAAAGAAACAATCAAACATATAGCATGGTTTGAACAATTTCTAAATTCTATGCATGCAATTACTATAACATTAAAGGGCATGATACATGCTTTATGTTTCCATTCACATTAAGTATAAGACCTATTACATGCTCTCTACACATTTCCTTGACATGCTTAAGCAACTTAATACTCATTCAATTTATGCTACAATATATTCATGAAACTTAAGCATGGAATCACACGTAAATGAAGCATACTCCTAGCATGGATTCTATGTGCATTTTCAACACTTAAACAATTATAAACATGATTAGCTTGCTGTTTTGACATGGATTTAACATACTCATATATTGTTTCACTAATTCACATGCTATCACATTGTTTTCACACATTCACATATCCATTTACACATTGCACAATTTCACATTTCACCTATGCACAATCACATTAATCACATTAAGTGCCGTGACACATAGCCCAAACCACCTCTAGAAGGACACACAATCACATTCACATACCTATCACCTAGGAAAAATAGTGATAGATCTTGGTTAACTGCGCAGAACCGGGAGAAGCACTCTCCACCCTAACCAGTGGTACTTGTCCACCTCCAGGATTTCATCCTAATTGCCCATAGGATTTTCACACACATGAATCTTCCCGTGAGACTTTACTACGTACAGTTCCACAGCCCTCTAAGGTAGCAGTGTCACCCAGGCACATTTATACACTTTTCATATTGTTCACATTGTTCACATGCACTTGTTTACACTATTGTATTTACTTGTACATGATTTCATGGTTCAGTTTATCTAATAACATGCTACTATTTACAATGTTAACATGTCATAACTAACCCTAATCATGCTGAGATTCACTAATTTATTAACAATTATATTAAACATGTTCCACATTGTCATTTTTCTATGTTAAATCTGAATAAGAACTTACTATTATCCAAATAGCATGAACATTTTGCTACAGACTGCCTACAGGTTACTCATCATACACACAAATTTTCACATTTTTTGAAATCATACACAATTTATGAAAATTAGATTATCATTATGCAGAATTATCAAATACTCAATTAAGCATGATTCACAGTGTTACAGATGCTTTGATAGTTCTCCAACTTGTATCTAACAGTCATGATATCACCTAAAATTTCTGGTATTTTAACATGTATCATACTTTTTATTTGAAATTTAAAATAGATAATTCATGATCACTATTCTATATTCCAGAAATTCTAAATATTTACACAGAAATCATAAATTTGCCTAAATTTCATGGCATGACCTAATACATATGTACATCTCACAGAAATTCCCTGACATGCTAATTAAACACAGATCCACATGAACAGTAATTTAATAAGACTAAAACATGCCCAACAAATCATTTCAAAATTTTAATAAATAGTGCAATGAACGAAAATTCATCATAATCACATGGCATGATCCACTAGAGATACTTAACAATATGGTATTTTTACAATATATCCTCATGTTTGGAAATCTGGAAAATAGATTAAAAAGGTTAGACAAGCACATTGTCACTGCCTGAAGAACTCAGCGGCATACTGGTGGCCACCAACCAGGTCAACGACAACAAAGGTTGCTGCCAACCTGTGATCTTAACGTTAGCAAATGTTGCCGTTAAGTTCCTGTCTGCAGAAATGCAGACAGAACTCACAAAAACAAGGGAGAACGGGGGTTCAAGGACACGAATAAAATCTTGAAAATACCTAGGACCTACTAGACACATGTATGAACAATGGTCAAGGGTTACTTGCCTCAAAATAAATCGCTAAAGAGAGTTAATTTCCGATGAAGCTCTCCTCGGCCTGTGCCAAGAAGCCTTCAAATCCTCCCAGATCCGGGTTCTGTGATGATTCTTGCTGCACACCGGAGTCGGGGAAGTTCTCCTTGATGTTGAGAGAGTCCTCCAGTCGTTGTAGTTCGCCAGAAGACGCACCAGGCTGCAAGATATAGTCCTCCAAAAATCGGGTTTCGCAACAGAAGATAGGGTTTTTGACTTAAGAGCCAAAAGGATCTCTTTCGGCTAGAGAAGGGGGTTTTATAAGCCAATGGGTTTTGGGTATGCGTAGGTAGGGTGGATGACGTTGGGGGATGGTTTCCTAAACAAGGGCCGAGAAAATCGAGGGCGTTTCTAGATCTGAAGCGCAACAGATCTGGGGAAGTAGACATCCAGATCCTTGCCACCTGCCTGGGGTTAGCGTCCATCAATGTGGACACTGACCTCCCCTTAACGTCAACTCATGTTGACGCCAACAGGGTTTTCGTCCAGAACACAGAAATTTAAGAATATCATGCTTATACTAGATACATACATGTATATATTGCTTAATGCATTATAAAAGCACCATATGTACATAATTAAACAATTATATATATCTACATGCACCACCTCAATTACTTATAATATGTATAGAATACACACACATATATATATATATATATATATATATATGTATAAACATAACTATACACACAATGCATCTAAACACTATACAATCGGACAACTAATAAGGGGCAAAATTTGAGGGCGTTACAATAACATCCTTCCCTTTATTGGTCAGCCACCTTCTGCTGAAGGTGCTGACATATCGGGTCGTCGCCTTTTGAAGGTGACAAGATGGCTGTCCCATTCCGGTTGTGAATGCGACAAGCATGTCGTCGCATTCCCCTTCTGACCGCAGCATGCAGTTTTGTCATCTTGCTTTAGGACAATTGGGACACGTGTCGAGGCATTGTCAGATGAAGGCGATATGTCAAGTGTCACGTTCATGGTGTTAGACCTGCGAGGGTGACATGTGGCGAATCTTTTGGTCAGGTCTGACCATGACCTTGGGATCGCGACAGCTTAGCCATCGCGTTCAGTAAGTGAACGCGATGGGTTGGTTGTCGCGTTCTCAAGTCCGAGACCTATATGTGCAAGGCCTTCAGACCTGTCTTCCTCTCCCCCTTCTCTTCTTCTTCCTTCCCTTCCTTGGACTCCCTCTGTGTGAATTTCTCTGAGGAGAGTGTGAGGGCTTTGGTTGGGAGGTGTGTGTGAGGAGAGGTGTGTTTTCCCCGGCATGGCATTCTCCTCTTTGTGGTGATGACCCTTCTCCGACCAATAGGAGGACGATCCTTGCTCGTGGACGGCGTGAGCGTGGAGGTTGGAGCAAGGAGGAGGTGGCCATGCACATGAGAAGACTCCAATGGGTTGGCTCTTCTATTTGAGGTAGGGACCCTTGCCTTCCTCCTAGTTCTATCATGCTAGGATCTCCTCCCCTTCTCCAAGCCCTGTAGAATCCATGATTAGATGAGTGTGGATGCCTGGTGTGATCCTTTGAGCATGAATGGGGGTTGGGTTTCAGTGTTCTATCATGTATGCATGTGAGGTTTCATGAGTGTAGACTACTTACATTGACATGCATGGGTGTGGATAAGGGTGGTTTGTGCCTATAGCATGTGTTTACATAATTCTCCTTGCTCCCCTCCCTATGTGCACATCGGACTTGTGTTTTGGGGCATGTTTTAGAGGTCTCAGGTGCCTCTGTCTGTGGTCGCGACAAGGTTCTTGTCGTGACCCAGAACACGACGTATTGCCCCATCACCTTCTGGTTAGGTAGTGACGCACACCCTATTGCGTTCTTGTCGCGACATGGTGGCCGTTACCTTCTGACCTAGTTCTCTAGTGGGTTTGTGGAGGTCTCTGGTGGTCACCCATACTTTTGTCTATGGTCGCAACAATGCCCTTGTCACCACCTAGATCGCGAAAGCTCCTCTGTCGTCTTTAGACCTAGGTCACAACATGCTTGGTGTCGTGTTTAGGTAGCGACAACCCTTATGTAGCCTTCTCAGGCAGAGAGTGGCTTGGGGACCTGTTTGGAGTTTTCCTTCCACTTCGACTCTATTTTCTTAGCACCTGTGCTATTCCTAGCACGGTCATACTGTCACGTCCGAAGAATTACGCAACGGATAATAATTCGGATAATTCGAGTCGATATTCCAAGATGTGACAGTTAGCAAATAAGCCTCTAGCTAGCACACACTAAATGTATATCAACACAACATCATAATAGGGCCCAAATATTGAACTCAATGGAAATTGTATTCAAAACTCATCTCATTGTATAAAAGGGAACTAATACAACTCTTAAACATTGTATAATAGGACTAAAACTCAAATAAAGCAAATTATATTTATTCCTCACTTCCTACTACATTGTTCTAACACTCAAAGCAAACTAAGTATAGATAGACACATGTTGGAACGCTCATCACTCGGACGCATTCCCATCCTCGACTTGCTCCTCTTCTTGTATTTCATAGTCACCTAGAATGGTTAAAAGCAGGGAATGAGAAAACTAGCCTAGTAGGATTTATATCTCAATGTGCGGGCATGATATAAGTGATTAGAAATTTAGAACTAGGTAAGCACGATGAACAGAAATGCATGTGCGAATAAAACTCATTAAACATGATACTTGAACAAGCTAAATGGAATGATCATGATAGAGCAAGATCTAGAATTGATATAATGAGCAAGATGTTATCACTAGTGTAGCATGTAACAAGCATGCAAGATATCACATTAAATTACAATAATTGCAGGATGGCCATATCACGCAAGCAAACAAGTACGAGCACGATCATGTAACACTAATCAAGCACGAAGAGACTAATGTACACCAAGGAAAGATCCACGTTGAAATGCACACTAGGACACGTGTATGTGGTTATTGTATCTAGCATTCAACACGCAAGTACTCCTAGCGCATATGCAACAAGTTGTTTGCATCTTCATTTATTTGATGATCATGAATCATGTTAGAAATCTGTTTGTTTAATTGGTCATTATCAAATTTGAAGTTTTCATTGAGATCAATCAATTTTTCATTTTCATATTTCAAATCAAGATTTTCATATTCCAATTTATCATGATTTTCTTTCAACTTGGACAACTTGTTTTCACAAATTTTGATTTTATCTTTCAAGCTTTCTTTTTCAGAATTCAGTTTTTGAACTTCAATTTTCAAATTCTCATTTTCTTGTGAAGGATCTTTATCATTGTTCTGGAGCAATTCAAGTGTATTTTTCAAATTTTCACTCTCTTTGTGGCAATGTTTTAAAGTTTTTTTCAAATCTTTATTTTTAGTGTTCAGCTTTGCATTAAGATTTTGCATCTTTTCACAGAATTCAATCATTTCAACATAAGACATGCCTTCATCTACATCAGAGTCAGAATTAGAATACATAATAGATCTGGAATTGATTTACCTGACCTTGTAGACCCATTTGAACTCTTGCGTTTTGAAGAGGATGAAGAATGCTCTGAACTCATGGAATGTGCGGTTAGAGCCAAAGTGTTTTGAATTGTTGATTTTCTGGATTCATTGAAGCTCTTCTTTTCCATTAAGTACTTGTGGATTTCTTTTGCTCATTTTCTTTATGAATCCTTTCCATCACTATTGTTGGCCATAAAGCATAACTCCTCATTTGCTGAACTTGAAGAGTTCTCTTCTTCATCCTCACTTTGGTCTTCATTCGACCAAGTTGCTATCATGGCTTTTAGCTTCTTCAATTTGTTGTTCTTCTTATATTTGTCCTTTTTGATCTCAGGAACTCATCCTTCATGTGTCCTGTCATGTTGCACTTGTAGCAAACAATATCTTCATCAGTTTTTTGATTTCTGCTAGCATTAAAATTTGAAGAAGAAGCATTCCTTTTACTAGAAGAATATTTTTTCTTTCCATTGAATTTTCCTCTTCTTGATTTAAAATTTTTTTGAATTGCCTAGTCATGAGGGCAAGTTCATCCTCATTAGACTCAGACTCTTCAGAACATGACTTTTCTTGACTTTTCTCTTTGTTGCTTGATAAAGCTTTAAGTGCTACTGGTTTAGCTTAAGCATATGTTCTTCACTTCTTTTCAGATTTATTTCATAAGTCATTAAAGATCCTATGAGTTCATCCAAAGAGATTTGGATAAATCCTTAGAATCTTCAATCACTGTAGCCTTTGTGTGCCAAACAGATGATAGAGAGTGCAAGATTTTTCTTACCAAATCAGCATCAGTGTATTCCTTACCTAATGCCTTCAGTCCATTGACAATTGTCATAAACCTAGCAAACATTTCAGAAATTGATTCATCAGATTTCATCATGAACAATTCATATTCAGAAACATGTTTGCTTTAGTTTCCCTAACTTGAGATGTTCCCTCATACATTAATTCAAGTTTATCCCACATCTCTTTAGCAAATTTACACATGGATATTCTTGAATATTCTTTAGGGTGGACTGCACACTGAAGTATGTTCATGGCACTATAATTAAGAGTAGCTTTCCTAATCTGCTCTCTAGTCCAATTTTCCTCATCTCCCTAATTTCATAAGCACCCACTTCACTATCCTCCAGATTTCATAGTTTTGAGCCCTAAGAAAAACTTGCATGCAATTTTTTCAGTATGAATAATCAGACCCATCAAAATATGGTGGTCTATTAATGGAATGACCCTCAGCTACAAATCCTTAAGAATCCATCAATTAAAATGAGATAGTGAAAGAGCAAGCAAACAATTCAAGCAATTAACACAAAGATCAAACAAAAGCAATCAAATCAGATCAGAAACAGATATTAACCTGCTCTGATACCAATTGTAGGATCGAATAGGTGGATGGATCAGATCTAGAAGGGTGGGTTGAATAGATCTAACCCAATTAACGCGGAAGCTTAAGCAATTCGAATTACTTCGAATCAGAGATCAATTCACACAACAATTTACTGATCTGGAGTGTGGGTGTGCGTAGATGATGTGTGAAGCAATCAAACATTTAGTGTGAAAATGAAATCCTATGCAAGCATCTAGCGCAGAGAAGCAGATCAAAGCATTGCACAAAGGATTTTTAGGTGGTTCGAAAATCACAGCAGTGATTCCTACATCCACCCCTTACACAGTGAGGCTCCACTACTCAAAAGAGTACAACTCACACTGGATCACGACGACTCCAAACACCCTTGAGTACGATGGCTCAACACACAACCTGGAGCACAACGACTCCAAAAACTGAGCATGACGGCTCAAACAACACCGGAGCACGACGACTCCAAATTGAGCATGACGGCTCAAACCACATAGTGAGTGCGACGACTCATAAACCAAAGCTCGACGGCTCACAATACAAAAGCTAGATCAAAGACAACAGAAACTAGATCCTCTAGCAATGATCTGATTCAAGACAGATTCGCATACAGAAATTTGTGCAGAACTTCATGCACAAATCTCATAGACGAAATAAAGAAGAACAAACTCAGAAGTGAGAGAAATGGATATAGAATGAGTGTTCTTCGATGAAGAATTCTTGCAGAAGGTTTAATTGAAGGGGCTTGAAGATGCTCCATGTCATTTGGCGATGCTCTGCTTCAATAGCTTCTGAATCGCCATAAATTCCTCTTCAATTGCTATGCTTCTGTTAGATCTGTTCCCTTGCTCAGCACATCAAAGCCCTCTCCAGAGATTCCCCTTGATTCCCACGTCCTTCCTCTTGAAAGGATGGCCTGCAGATTCTAGAGATGGAGCAAGACCTGGAAGAGCCCCTTTTTGCCGCCAAAAAGCTTTTCTGGAAGTGTATGGGCTCCCTTGCCTTCAAGGAGCATGGGTATTTATAGCCCCATATGTCCATAAAGTGCCTTGGGATACATGGGCATGGAAATCTAGGTCAAATCCCTTGATTCCCAAGCAGCCACGTGTCTAGATGAATCATAAGTTGAAATTTCAGCCGGAGTGTGTCGATACTACCACTGAGTGTGTCGACACACTGTCCCATTTGCGCAAAAAGGGTCTTCTAGATGCTGGGTCTAGTGTCGACACGACCACTGAGTGTGTCGACACACTGTCCCAGTCAGACAAACGGATCTCCTGGAAACTGGGTCTAGTGTCGACAAGACATGGACTGTGTCGACACACTTGACCCTGTCTTCATGAAAAAGCTTCAGGGACTATGACTCAGTGTCGACACATCATCATGGTGTGTCGACACTACCATGATAAAAACCTGTATATCCCTGAGAATTTAACACATAAGAAATTAGTACAAGGTATTATCATCAAAGTATGAGGTGTAAAGTATTTGAAACAAGCTTTTTGAGCATTGTTATTACATAAATGATGTATGTAACATGTTCCCCCATTAAGCATTAAAAACACAACATGTCATCATCAAAACACAATATGTCATCATCAAAATCAAAGTATGAGTGATGTTCATTGGTCATCATTAAAATAAAACTTTAGGAAATTCCAAAACACACTCAACCCAACAGCCGTGCCGAAGCTATGTCCAAAACCATAGACATGGCCTTTCTTGGGTGCCCCAGATGCTACAACCCAAATGTTAGGATCCAACTCTAGATGCTGACTGTCATCCCCGTACCTCTCATCCATTCCTCTACTATATGACTCCTACAAAAAAAAAAAAAGAAAATTATTCTACATTTTAATTTTAAATGAAAACTATTAGTGTATGCACTTATAGCTACCTCTTGAGCTTTCTAACTAATGTAATCATTTGTCCCTTTCTTCTTATGAGTTTCATCAAAAAGGTCTTGAAATTGAGGTGGCTGCTTGAGATGTACTTCTGTTTTTCAAATAAATCATAGTTTATTATTAGATTAAAAAAATTCACAAATGTAGAAGTGTACTTACCAATCTCGCTTTATGCGTTGCAAAAGAGACAGAGCCACTCGTGTGTACATTCGCTTCAGGATGCGCTGCTCTGTTTTGCTTTGCTTTGGCTAAATTTTCATTCCATTTCTCCGCTCCCCAAATGTCGCACAGCTCAATCCAATACTCTTTTCTCATCCACACAGGCCCATGCTCCTTCCATTGGTTCTTATCTGTGCTTGCACATGCTCTTTCTGCATTCTTCGGACATTGTACATAAGTTGTTTGAAATTTGCTCTTGCAGTAGTTGTCTATGCAGATCTAGCACGTAACCCATCTGAATGCTCAGTGAATTGATTCCTCTACATATTAACAAAAAATAAATTATATATTACATAACAATTAGTGTGTTAAACTAAGAATTGAAAATTACTTAATATGATAAAATAAGATACATACCGTGAACATAGAGAACAATAAATCTTGAACATCCATCGGAAAATCAGAAAAGCGATGGATAGGGCCAGGAAAATGTGCTTGAATTCTCTTTGTAATAAATTGTGATACTTGGGCTGGCTCTATTTTATTCCTGAAATTGAAAATATTAATACCACAATGACGAATAGATAACAAAAATAATACATTACATAACTTTCATTTATCCACACTGCCCGCATCATCCATTATAACTGCCCTCCCCCTCGTGATGACTCGTCTCATCATCACCATGTACTATATGAATTAATTAGCATAAATAAAACAAACTATATAAAAAAATAGAATTGTAAATGAACATACCTGGCTCAAATGGAGGAGGTGTAGATCCACTCGCCATGTGTGATGGAGATGTAGAGGCCGTCAATCTACTAGCTGCCAGTGGTAAAGGTGCAGAGGTCGTGGGTCCTGTAAGGATAAGAATAAGATACCATAAAAACATAAAGAATTATATTAAATAAATACTACAATTTATTATACATGACATATATACCTGCTGCCGTGTAGTAGCAGTGCAAAGGTCGTGGGTCCTGTAAGGATAAGAATACTACCACAAAAACATAAAGAATTATATTAAACAAATACTACAATGCTTATACATGACATATATACCTACTGCCCGTGGTACCGGTACAGAGGTTGTGGGTCCTGTGAAAAGAAGAATAAGATACCACAATGACATAAAGAATTATATTAAATAAATACCACAATGCATACAAATCAAAGTATACATACCTACTGCCGGTGGTAGCGGTGCAGAGGTCGGTGGTAGAGGTGTAGAAAAGGAAGTAAATCTCCTCCCACTACCCTCTCCCCTCCCACCTGAAGAAGTCCCTGTCGTCCTCGAACCATATCTTCAACTGGTAATAAAATACATGCATATTCATCAAATAGTGGAAGAAAGAAGTTGCAGAATATTAGAATTTAGGTAAAATTGTCTACCATTAATCAAACATTCTCCATTTCATCTTCAGATGTTGGAGATATATGAAATTCAGCATTGACATCTTCATTATCAGATTCATTTTGATCACTAATATATTCCTCCTCATCGGAGTCCCCCAACTGTATTTTAGGTTGTTCTGGATCGACTTCTTCCACTTCATTCTCTTTAGATAAAGACAGTGCCTCCACAGATTCATCATTAGAAGCAGACAACTCTACATCATCACCCATGTCTGATTGAAAGAATTCGGCATTCACATCCAACTCTTCTGTTTCAGTCAAATCCAACTCATAATCTTGGAAAAGCCTTGTCTTAACCTTGCAAACTGGACACAAATCATTTCATTCTTTATTTCTAGACGATGGATACTTTGTATAATAGACCTGCTGGGCTTGTGCGACCAAAATGAATGGATCATAAGTATTCAATTTGGACTTATGTTTGATATCGACAATCCCATATGTTGTGTCATTTCGAATAGAATTATGATCAAACCAATGACACTTGAACAAAAATATATGGCTGTCATCTCCGAGATATTGCAATTCTAAGATCTCCTCAATGATACCATAATAATCACATTCATTTCATTATATATGTACTTCCTTTCACACATACCCCGATGTTCATTGTTGACTTATTCTACCCATATTGTCTAGTGTGAAATCTATACCCATTCACAATAAATGCTAGATATGTACGTGCAACTTTCGATGGGCCATAACTGATCTCTCGAATTCTTTGATCAGTAATAAAACCATTTTCAACCTACATATGGAGAGCACACTAGTCAGAATTTTTCATTGGCCTAACAAGGAGAAAGAGTAGTAATAATGCTTACACGATATTTCAGCTAAGAAGCCAATGATTTCTGTCGTTTTTTTTCAACCTTCATGTCAGTGAGATATGGACATCTTGGATTAATTCTGAGTCAAATTGTCTGTATTACGAACATTAGAGCATTATAGATGGTATGAAATTAACAAGTTATGGACATAACGAAATGTGAGCAGAGCACTTACGCAACATAAGATTCAACCTCCATACAATTTTAAAAAATGTAAATTTCTGCACACTGCAATTCTCTATCATTTAGCATCCGACTCGAAGAACGTTCATACGCACGACCAGGATACTTAAATATAGAGAGCCGATCAGACTGAACAGAGTCTCCCCCATCATCATTACGTGGTGGCCGAGTATGATGAGTTTGTATCTTAGGTTCAAAGTACATTGAACAGAAATTTGATATTTGTTCCATAATGTACGCCTCCGCAATGGAACCCTCTACCTTTGCCTTGTTGCGAACTTTCATTTTCAATTCATGCATGCAACTATAGCAGAAGTTCATAGGATAATGAAAAACACATCAAAAGAAATTGAATTATGAGGGAAAAAATACAAATTACCTCTCAAATGGATACATCCATCTAAATTGTACTGGCCCTCATACTTTAGCCTCATATGGTAGGTGTATAAGCAGGTGCTCCATTGAATCAAAGAATGCGGGTGGAAATATCTTTTCCAATCTACAAACTGTCGTGATCACATTCTGTTCAATAGTTTCCACATCTTCATACTTGAGCTCTGATGCACATAAAATTTTGAAAAACTGACTTAACTCAGTCACTGCTCCCCATATCAACTTCGGCAACATATCACGAAATACAATAAGTAGCAACCTCTGCATGAACACATGATAGTCATGACTTTTCATTCCATATATTTTCCCATCATTTGTATTCACACAACGAGCAATGTTGGACACATAGCCATCTAAATATCTCAATTGTTTTAGCGAAAAGCATACATCTTTAATCTGTGCAGCTCAAATGGAGTAAATTGCTTTCGGTTTAACTATTGTACCATTTCTATCAAGAAGTTCTAGTTCTGGACGTTTACAATGTATTTTCAAGTCTAAACCTGCATTCACATTGTCCTTTGTTTTGCCTTTTATGTCCATAATGGTGTTGAAAACATTATCAAAGACATTCTTCTCAACATGCATGACGTCAAGGTTATGTCGTATAAGAAGAGTTGATCAATAAGGCAATTCCCAGAAGATACTTTTCTTGACCCATTGTGATCCTTCCCAAATCCAGGGAGTTGTCTTGTACTGCTCGACAATTGTGCTATATCTTGTAAGTTCTGTACCCTTGCTACTAATGTGGACCAGACAACCGTTCAAAATCAGCTTCTTCCAATTAAATTTTGCTCTTTAAGAATGCATCTTTTTGCCTTCTAAACGGATGGTCCCTTGGTAGAAATCTTCGATGACAATCAACCAGATGACTTGCCACCATGCTTAAGTACAAATGATTTAGAACTGTCCATACAGTAAGGACATGCTAGTTTTCCATGGGTGCTCCAGCCAGATAACATTCCATATGCAGGAAAGTCACTTGCTGTCCACATCATTGTAGCCTTCATAGTGAAATTTTGCTTTCTGGATGCATCATAGGTAGTAACCCCATCGGTCCATAACAATTTCAACTCATCAATCAACAGCCTGAGATATATGTCTAGTTTTTTTCCAGATTTTTTTGACCAGGGATCAATAATGATAGAAATAAATGCTCTCGTTTCATGCACATGTTCGGCGGAAGGTTGTATGGTGTCATGAACACTGGCTAGCAAGAGTAAGAAGTCACTGAACCTCCAAATGGATTGAAACCATCAGTACATAAGCCCAGCCTTACATTACGCGACTCTTTTGAGAAAGTAGGGTGAGCACGGTTGAAGTGACTCCAAGCTTCGGCATCTGCAGGATGACTGATTACATTATATTGACGACGTACTCTTTCCGCATGCCATCTCATATGTTAAGCGACCTTTGATGACATACATTCTCTGCAATCTCGGTGCGAGAGGAAAATACCGCAATGACATATATAGTATATCATTTTGCTTTGAATTGTCCCATTTCTTAGGCTTGAATCTATCATGACCACATATGGAACATGATACCTTATTTTTATCATCATTATAATATAACATGCAATAATTAGGACATGCATCTATTTTCTCATATCCAAGTCCTAAGTCAGTGACCATCTTCTTTGCACGATAAAAATTTTCAGGTAACTTCTCATCTGCTGGCAACATACTTTTGATAAGCAGCAACAAACGATCAAAACAAATCTCACTGATGTGAAATTCAGATTTCAAGTTCAATAATTGTGACACCGCAGACAGTCGAGAGTGATTTTGACATCCATTCCACATGGCTCATCAGCATCCTTAAGTAGCTGATAAAATCTTCTGCTGTCTTATTTGGCGGTTCTTCATTGTGTACATGCTCCTCATGAATATTGAATCCTGCACCAGCAGCATCTATGACCATATCAACATATGAACTTCCACTTCCAATATTGGCAGGCGTATGACCACAATGTTTCACCATGACATGTCCAGTTTGTATAATTTAACAAACCCCTTTCCGTATAATGACGTTGTACATCCCATGTTGTAAGCCACTTCAAGTTCTTACAGACTACACAAGGACATCAGATACGACCCTCACAATCTACAACTTCAATAGGATTTCTCAAAGAAAACTGAATGAATCTCTCAACTCCATTTTAATTTCACAGACACAACCTGATCAACTACTATACGGTACATCCATGAACGATCTTCAGACATTTTTCCTGTGTGAATGAATGTAAACACACAAACTTTAACATGTTTAACAAAATAAAAGTCCAACCCTTTCCTCACATCGTCCATCTCTGCATTTTAAATAAGAAGGAATATTATTTAGATTTTCACTTTTTACCCATCTGTGAAGGTTTGATCGCACGATTAATTACTATATGTGTTGTGTTATTTGCTAAAATTTTCAGCAGCATCTCCCCACACCTCTCCGATATACCACAAAATATTTATTGATTAAGAAATTTCTTAAACACTTACTAGTAAGTGGTTAAGAAAATAATCAAAATCATATAGGTATATCAGAGAGGAGTGAGAAAACGCAACCAAATTTTTTAACAAACAACACAAACACATATAGTAATTAACCACTAAGTGCGATCAAATATTCACAAACTGTCCAAACGGGACAATTTAAGACTTTGAGTTAGATATACACATTCTCATCATTCAAAATGAGAACGTGCACATCAATCCCAAAGTCTTGAATGGGTATGTTGATTGACACGGGCTTAACACGCTCCTCTAAGATGCGTGCAATGTTAGGTTGCACCCACGTATCTCAGCTCACATACAACACCCAACTAATTAAATATTGACAAGATAATAACACATTCTAAAAACATAACAGTAACATGTGAAATTGGCAACTAATGTAGACAATGAAAATATGAATTTTGTTTTAACATCCAACACATTCATAAACATGCTAATAAAAATGTTTGAACATTATAAAACAATTTCACAATAGATTTTATCATAAATTGTCAACAATCTTTTAATTGATATATTAGAGATATAAATGTTAATACAAAATGTATATTAAAACTTCTAGACATTAAACTATTATTGACAGAAACAACTTAAACTGCTTTAATATGTCAATATGTACATTAACACCTAAGACCAAAACAGGTAAGATTTTACTACTAATTACCATTCATTACACTGTAATTCTATAAATTAAGGAAAAAATACCTGTTAAGGCAGTGAGATAGTGGACAGAAGCTGAGTAGTAGCCTCCTTTCCCTGCACATATGGACAATGAAAGGCATGGTTAGAAACATATATTACATACAATAAATAAAAGGTCATGTCATCCTGATGTCAATTAACAAATAAGGGAGCCAACACAACAGGTAATCTACCATGAGATTCCCTAAATTCCTCTACTTCAAAATCTGTGGTTTTGATGGGAGTGTGGGCATATACTCATAACATCATACTGAGTTCCCTCGTAAAACAGAAGAAAGAAAATGTTCAATTCAACTGTATATTCTCTTTATCCAGCATTCACTGCTATATATTTGACACAATAATAACTTCCAATATTGTTAGATGATTTGATTATATATCCCAGTGTATTTTATAATGTGTAAAATAGATTGTACAAATTGGATCAAGCATCTGCAGCCATATATTTGAAAGAGTTAACTTCCATTTTTTTGTTCTTTTAACAGAATGTTATACCATTCATATGTGCTAGATGGCATACTAATGAGCATCTCTTTTATCTTGCTTATCTGAATATGATAAAAGTAATATGCATGTTTATCAGGTAAGGTCCTAAATGAAAATTATGGAACAATTAAATCACCACATTCAGATAACAAATAAGCAACATATGAGGCCTTAGATTTATTTCTTTGCATAGATCTACTGCTCTTATGTCTATATATTTGCTTAAAAAAAAACCCACCTAATATCTTCAGTAATCTACTTCAACTTTATTGCAAGACCCTTCATGCTTTGGTAGATACAACAAAGATATGATTCAAACACTACAAACCTTATAATCTATAAATCATAACAAGGCAAACTTTTGAGGACTTAAACTAAACAGAGCTCTTGTTCTATATAAAATCGCATGGACACATAAATGTGAGAGGAAAAAAATAGAAGATGTGATAGAAGTGTGGGCCTCAGAATTGCAGAAGAACATGACCATTAGCCGTTCAGCCCCGAAACATGGTATTTTTTTTCTGTGAGACGTCGTCATAGAATATTAAATGGTGAGAAATTAAAAAAAGCAAGCAACAATGATAATTCAAATATTGTTGCCCCTGCATACCAAGTAGCAGCTAGTGCTGAATTAAAGCTACGGATAACCATAGCAGAGGGTCTTAGATTTGCCAATATCAGCATGGTTTCTTTTGACAAAATCTTTCTGGAGATGGTTCTTTCAGAAGATTCATCACAGCCCAACGTACTTTTTTCGTTTTCACTTGCATCCAATATTTGCCACGGGAGGACACTTTGTATTCCACCGTATTTGTTCCAGTTGGACTATGCAACTCACCTCCAAAGCCTCTTCAGGATTTGATGGGTGTGGGTTCTTGTTTAGTTAGTCCACCAACCAGACGTTGCACAACTTGAAAATTGTTGCAAGCAGAATATGCAGTCCGTGTGGTCAAAAAAACAAACAGCCGATTATGCACCTGAAAGAGAAAATCCCAGGTAAAAGTGAGATATTTGCTTGGCCTCATGAATTCCAAAATGAAAAGAACAGAAAATACATCCAAATCTAGGACATGTTGATATGAGCATAAAAACACAATTATGAGAAAGATCCAGAGAGTAAAAATGGAATCACCAATGTATGACGGAAAGACATGTAGAATAGACACGAACCTCAGAATTACAAAATAAAATCATGGCAGAGGGCGGGGGCAGGGAGGGAGGAGGAAGGGGCAGAGGGCGGGGGCAGGAGGGAGGAGGAAGGGGGCAGGTAGGGGGATGGGAGCCGGAGGCTCCTCCGGCACGGAGGCACTGGCAGGGAGAGAGATAGAGAGGTCCATAGAGAGAACAAGGGACAGCAGGAGGCCCAGAGGGGGAAGGGGAAGCTAGGTGGGGGAGGGGGCAGGGGGAGGAGGAAGGAGGCTGCGGGCGAGGGCAGGGAGGAGGGAGGAAGGGGGTAGGGGGCAACAACGACCTTGGGGGAGGGGGGGGGGGGGGGGGGGGAGGGGGACTTACCAGTGATGGAGAGGCGGGAGTGGCCGGCGACGGGGCTCCACACTTACGACGGTGGCGAAGACGTCGTCCACAGCGGCTGCAGGCGGCGGGGATCTCCTCAGCGGTGACGACGTCGATGGTGGTGGCCGGAGTCGACAGTGGCCGCAGCGCGGCGAGCTCTCAGCAACTCCGGCAGCGACGGCAGCAACGAGAGGGAGAAGGGAGGGAAAGATTGGGGTCGGGTCAAGGGGAGGGAAAGGTGGGAGGGAAAGGTTGGTCGCAGGGGAAAATAGGGCGATAGAGAGCGATTTTGTGATCGACATTAGTTCCATTTCAAAATCGGTCTATGAAGTGCGACCGACAGTATCCGTCGCTAGTCGGTCGCTTACAGACTGAATTGGTGACCAATATAATTGGTCGCAAATTCGGTCGCTATATCCTCTTTTTCTTGTAGTGTAACAACACACATCATAATAGGGTCCAAATATTGAACTCAATAGAAATTGTATTCAAATCTCATCTCATTGTTTCATAAGGGAACTATTATAGGACTAAGACAAGATAAAAGGAAAAGTACATTTATTCCTCACTTCCTACTACATTGTTCTAACACTCAAAGAAAACTAATCATAGCTAAACACATAGTTGGAACGCTCATCACTTGGACGCATTCCCATCCTCTTCTTGAATTTCATACTCACCTAGAATGGTTAAAAGTAGGGAATGAGAAAACTAGCCCAGTATGATTTATATCTTAATGTGCGGATAATGATATAAGTGATTAGCAATTTAGAACTAGGTAAGCACGATTGTCATGATATGCATGTACGTATAAAACTCATTAAAAACATGATACATGAAACAAGCTAGATAGAGTGATCATGATTGACCAAGATCTAGAACGATATAACGAGCACGAGTATTCAATGGAATGTCATGTAACAAGCATGCAGGATATCACTTTGAATTGCAATAATTGCAGGATGGCCATATCACGCAAGCAAGCAAGCACAAGCACGAACTTTTAACACAATTCACTTAATCAAGCACGTAGACACTAATGTACACCAAGGAAAGATCCACCTTGAAATGCACATTTGGACACGTGAATGTGGTTATTGTATCTAGCATTCAACACGACACTATTCCCAGCATAGATGTAATGCTAGTTATCATTATCCCCATGGTTAATAGTATATTTATAACTCTCCATCATTGAGGCTAGACTGGAGCCCTTGGACACTCGCCGTGCCCAGTCAGCATCTCACTTAAATTTTTGAATGTAGATACCCTCAGTCATTAATGGCCAATGACAGTTTCAAGATGTAAGCATATGTAATGTCATGTTCATGATGATGATGAGAACAAGTAATAAGTAATGTGAAGATGATTGCATGATAACAATAGTCAATAGATAATTTTGGCAGCATAACGGCGCAATTTATACTTTAGTTCACTCTTTACATTAATGGTTTAAGTCTAGATTATAAATCACACTCACGAGAACAAGATGAGAGAGAAAGTGCACGCTATCTATAGGGAACTTCAATGGTACAACCAACTCAATCTCTATAAGGGAATACACAGAATACGGAGAATTACAGAGGTCTTAGTGGAAAGGTTGCTAGTCTGTCGATACGGAATGACCGATAGAGAGCTTCCAATCCCCCAAGAAAGGCTGCCTAGATGTGCAAGTGTGTAGTGAACACGTGTCTCAATCCACAATACATCGGTTTCAAACTTGCGAAAAGCACTTAACAAGATACATGAGATGAAACTATGCACTTTAACTAAACATTGTTTGCAATATTTTAAGATAATAATTATCATTTTAACAAGCTAGAACAAAAGATGAACAATTCACTAGTTGCATGATGGGTCGTGTCATTTAAAGAGCAATTAGAATAACATTCATGTAGTTATAGATTTTTCAATGGGTTAATTGTTTTAAGCCATTAAACGAACCTCATGAAATGACCAGAACAGAGACATGCAAATGATGAACTCATTACCATGTTAAACAGTCCTTGGGTAAGCCTTGAAATATGCGTCCGACACAGTGGACGCACGTCATAACGCAGTGCACAGTCGAAACAGGGCGAAACTGTGAAGACTCAAAATCGCGGCAGCCTAGCTGGATGCTTCATCATTGAATCACGTTGGTTGACCCTGACGCGTTCATGAAAATTCATTTATAAAGCAATGAGCCGGAAAACCACCTGAATCACGTTAGGGGTACCTGCCACGAATCAGACCGGTGTAGAAATCCGCGCGGCGTGAAGTTTCACACGGGTCGTTGACTGGTCAAACGCTGAATCGCGTCGTACCCGACGGTCGTGTTTTACTTAATCGCATCGGCCAAGGTCGACACGATACCAGGCGCTGGACTCGTGTTGCTTGGACGGACGCGGTTCTAACATAAGCCCGAAAACGCAGAAAACGTAGAAACACAGGTGCTCGATCCATGCAACGCTTATATCTTCTAAACTAGGACTTTTTAGACAAAAGTGTCAACATGAAGTTGTTGGGAACATGGAATAGGAGAGAATATGGTTTTGGAATAATGTAAAATGGTCTCGGGATGAGCAATAAATCGACATGAACATAAAAAGTGCCTAACATGCATGACTTTGGCAAAATGCTTATAACTCAAGATGTACTCAATGGAATTCGATGGAACAACTTGGAAATGAAACTAGACTCGATGCTTTACACATTGATATATGATTATTAAAGTTTGGCCTGAGATCACCTACCTTCTGGGTTGAGGAAGTCTCGTTCTCCAGAAAACCTCGTTCAGACCACTTGTTGGAGAACGCTAAATACACCCGGCCTACTGCATGAAAATTGGGTATTCCAGTGCGATTAGGAACTAAACTTGACCCTATTTCCATGGGTATAAGTCTTGCACAAAGTGGTTGGGGTTTGGCCTACCTTTGGTCGACTCCAAGATGATTGTCTACACAGGTCGAAGCAGATGCAACGGGGAAGAAGAAGAGCTTGGTGTGGTCGATCCCTGCTCCCCAGCCACCAAGTACTCCTCCACACGACCCCAAAAAGATGGTAAACTCATTCCCTAGGGTTTTGTGGAGAGTATATATGAATCTAGGGCTTTTAGAAGTCCCATTGCTACGAGGAAAAGTTGCGGTTTTGGCATATGCCCTTCCATATTTTGAGGATCTCTTCCCCCATTAGAGTGTCTTGGCTATGAAGCAAACCCCAAGGATGGCTAGGCACGAATTTGAGTTGCCAAGAGAGTCTAATTGCATCAAATTTTACCCTAATTACCTCCTTCCATTTTCAGCTCAATTAGGGTTGCGAATTTATAGGTTTTTTTCATGCTCCATTTGATTCTTGGGCCAAAAGTGATCCATTGGCCCAATATCAATAATGGGTCATCAATATATAATGTGGAAGTCTTTCCAACATTTTTATTTAATTTATGGTCATGTTATATTTCCGTGTTAACGGTTTTCTAACTTAGTTTCCTAATTTGGATAATTGGTCACCGTGTGACATACACTAGGCCAATCTGATTTTTTCATTGCATGAATTTCTTCATGGAACATTTAGAATAATATTTGGGGTTGATTATAATTTTCACGGAATTGTCCGATGTGTTCTTGCATGTATGATAGTGGTACGTATGTTTTAACACTTTGATATTATGGAAATCATTTATTTCCATTTATTCAAATATTTATTTAATAAATTTTCCGGCGTGCTACACGGAATGACCAATAGAGAGTTTCCAATTCCCCAAGAATAGTTGCCTATATGTGCTAGTGTGTAGTGAATACGTGTCTCAATCCACATTCAACCGGTTTAAAACAACACAGAAAGTAAGTAACATGAATGATATGAGATTGAAATATGCATTTAACTAGACATGGTTTGCAGTATTTTAAGATAGCAATTATAAACTTAACAAGTTAGAACAATAAGATGATTCAACCAATAGTTTGCAAGAGTAGATCATAGCATTAATGATCAAATAGAATAGTCTTCACAGTTATGTCTTTCTCATGGGTACTGGATTTTAGGTCATTAGACAGACTATACAATGCATCTTAAGAATATACATGCAAGACTAACACAAAACACTGTAAAAATAGGTCTCAAGTAGGCCTTTAAATCCGCAACAGACACAGTCGTCACATTTCATAAAACAATGTACAATTGAAACACAAGTATTCTGTAGAGACTCAAATCGCGACGGTATTGACTGTCGCCTTCATGATCAAATCGCGACGGACCTCCCTGTCGTGTTCATAACATGACAGGAAGTGTGTCGCCAACATCCTTGAATCGCGACAGTTCGATCCGTTGTGTCAAGAGATGTATTCAAAACAATAATAAAAAATAGCGCGAAATCCATAAGTAGGAACATGTCCGAATCGCGACGTGGTGCTACGTCGCATTCATGCAGGCTCTGAAAACCATGCAGCGCATAGTTTGAGGTGTCAAGACCGGTCAATTGTAGTTGAAATTGCGATGTAGGCATGGTCGTGTTTCATAAGAACGCGTCGGACTTGTACGTCGCCTTCATGCATGCAAGAATGCGACGTCTAGTCTCATCATGTTTTGGGTTCCTACCCGAAAACGCAGAAAAACAACCCTTGATGCATGCAACACTTATAACATCAGATATAGGGCTCTTGGGACAAAAGTGTAAACATGAAACTTGTTGTAACATGGGTAGTAGAAGAGAACTATGGTTTTTGTTTCCCGAGATTGGTCACAGGATGTGTAACACAGGGGGAATTTAGTAATTTAAAATTTTCAAAAATAAATGGAAATAAATAATTTCCACATTTTCGGAATGGTAGAACTTACGTACCACTATCGTACGTGAGAGAACATATGGGAAGATCCGTAAATATTATAATCAACCCCAATATTATTCCTAAGTGTCCACGAAGGAATTCGTGCAATGAAAAATCCGATTGGCAAGTGTATGTCACAAGTGACTAAAATATCCAAATAGGAACAAAGTTGGAAAATCGTTAACGTGGAATTGTAACACAACCATAAATTAAATAATACATTGGAGGACTTTCAACATCATATATTGATGAACCATTATCAAAATTGGGCCAATGGATCACTTTTGGCCCAAGAATAAAAATGGAGCAAGAAAATACCCAAAACTCGTACCTGTAAATATGGGGTAATTAGGAAGGGCAAATTAGGGTTTTAAAGTGTGCTATTAGCCAAGCATAGCAAGCCAAATCGTGGCAAACCATGCTTAACACTTTTTTCCCTAAGTCGTCCATGGTTAGGGCTTTTTATGTTCTTCATATTTTGAACACGATTCAAGACCATTTTAGATCCAACCCATGATATGAAAGTTCTTCTACCAATTGTCCTCGTCAAGTTTCATGTTGAAGGTTTTGTCTAAATGTCAATAGAATATAGGCATTGTAAGAGGATCGCTACATGTTCGTGTGTTTTCAGTGTGGACTTTGAATCGTGACCAGGACAGACGACGTGATTCCAGCATCTGGTATCACGTCG
Source organism: Colocasia esculenta (assembly GCA_014218235.1). Classification (NCBI taxonomy): domain Eukaryota; kingdom Viridiplantae; phylum Streptophyta; class Magnoliopsida; order Alismatales; family Araceae; genus Colocasia; species Colocasia esculenta. The sequence continues at coordinate 30,353,094 of CM024761.1, read as the reverse complement.
GTCTTGGCCACATGATTATGTGAAACACGAATGTGAGGTCGGACGCGAATCACGGTCTGACCAGTCAACTGTCCGCATGGGACTACGCACCACGTGGAAGTCAGCGCCTGTCTGATACGCGTCGGGTTTGCCCGACGCGATTTGATACATTTTCCCGCTCAGCCTTTTCACTGAATTTTATATCTTAGTTTAATGTTTTCATAAAGCGACGGGTTATCTCGTTGCGATTCAGTCTTAACGGCGTCCATGGAGGCCGTCACGATTTTATCTCTCCACAGTTAGTCACATGTGATCATACATCGTGTTATGTAAAACATCCACTGTGTAGGACGCAATTCTAAGATCGACCCGAGGCTGTTATTTTTGGCTAGTCAGTCAGCATGTTTGGGTTCTGGGTCTGTTACCATGTTGCATAGTGTTGCATAAGGTGCATTTGCCTAAAAGTAATCAACCTACATGAAAACTATAATGACTTGAATTTTTATTCTAATGTGATTGATATCATGTTCATAAAATATTGTCTTGTGATCTAGCTTGACGTGAAATTGACATGATAAGGATATAATATGAATGTGTGGATAAATACTTGTTAGCATGGACTCGTTAGTTAAGTTGTCTACAATGATGTGCATATGTTTTAGTTATATGCTTTTCGATGTTTCACTATTTATTCATCAATTGCATAAATGTTAGGAAAGATCTATGACGCATCACCTACATGTTTGCACGATTAGGCACACCCCTCTTGGGGAATTAGGAGTTCTCTGTCGATCATTCTGTATCGGTAGACTAGCGATCTTTCCTAAGACCTCCGTACGTCTCTGTAGTCTATGGATTCCCTCATAGAGATCGAGCTGGTTGTACCATGAAGTACCCTGGAGATAGAGAGCACTGTTCAGCGTACGATCGGTCATAGTCATCCTTTGTTAAGACATTAATGAATTATGAAACATAATATACATCGTCATATTGTCCAATTGATCCTTCAGCTTTTGTCATACCTTGACTCTATGAATGATCATGTCTATTACTATGAGCTTGTTATTGAAACTCTGTGGCCATAATATGAATATGTTTTTTCGGCACAATACGGGACTTCGATCCATTTGACCAATACCTACAATAGGGGCCATGTCTGGTCCTGGGGAGCAGCGCCTCAACGTACTTATTAACGCGGGAATATGGACTTCTGGTGCTTGGCATGGCACTGATACTTGTGCAAGATTTGTGGGAATGTGCCTTCGTTTGATATGATATGATAAGTTTGATATGATACGTCTGATCATGTGAATATGTGATATCTGTGTGAATATGAACCAATTCTTATGATACGTTTCCATCTTGATTTACCTGCCCATTCTATATGAAATTCAGTATTGTTCGTTAGGAAATTCGTTATGTTCGACTATTTGATTCATTAGAAAAGCATGCATTAACATCATGTTCATATTTAGATCCTGCCTATTTAAATGTTAATCATTTATATTAGTGCCCGCACATGAGATGTAAATCCTACTTAGCTAGTTCACTCACCCTATCATCCTATCCTTTTCAGGTAGTGATGAGGATCTCGTGGAGTCCGATGGGGTAGGGCAAGAGTGATGAGCACCCGTCATACGAGGAGTTGAAATATTAGGAATAAATGTCTGAGTAGTTTATGTAATAGTGAATATTTTTTATGATGTTTATATTTGAATTAGGGACCCTTTGGTTGGTTCTTTTATGTAAGGTTGTAACTAGTGGTTTGAAATGGATTAAAGAGTATTTTGTGGACGATATTATGGTCCCAAATGTGTTGTTATGTTTAAATTATGACTCTGCACTACTCAACTGTGATACGTCTATTTGTATCGTTCACGCATCTCGGAATTTATTCCGCTGCTAAATATCGGGGCGTGACAGTTGGTATCAGAGCCTGAACTTTAGGGTCCAAGGGAATAGGAATATGGAATGAAACTAGGTCACACGAGTGAAAATTTGTCATACCTAACGTGAGCTTGGGTAGAGCATTATGGATAGCATGATATTACAGAAGGTTTATAAAGGATTTCTTAAAGATCGTAGTTCCATTAACCAAGCTGACCCGGAAGGAAAATCAATTTGTGTGGACCGAGGAATGTGAAGAGAGCTTTAATAGCTTGAAGAAGTGTCTGACTATTGCATTTGTCCTCGCCTTACCCACTGAAGAGGGAGGATTTGAAATCTATTCAGATGCTTCTGGGACAGGACTAGGATGTGTCCTAATGCAACAGGGAAGAGTAATAGCGTATGCCTCAACATAATGAAGATCGACAAAGTAAATTACCATGTACATGACCTGATTTAGCAGCTGTAGTATTCGCCCAAAAGATTTGGAGGCATTACATTTATGGTGAGCAATTCAAAGTCCTTTCTGACCACAGGAGTTTGATATACTTATTCTCACAGAAGGAACTAAATATGAGGCAAAGAAGGTGGTTAGAATACCTCAAGGACCTAGACTTTTCCATTCAATATCACCCGGGGAAAGCCAATATAGTGGCAGACACTCTAAGCAGACAACCTGGAGCTATGTTAGCTAGTATGATGCTGGGCGAATGGAAGTTACTGGAGCAATTTGCAACTTTGAATTTAGACGTGGGAAAGAAGGAGAAACAAGTAATGATTTCCAACATCCTAATACAGTTTGAGCTATTGGCCGAAATTAAGGAGAAACAAGGGGAGGATCCATTCTTAGTTGAGATCAGGGAGAAGTAGAGGAAATACCAGACTTTTCCTTATCAGCTGATGGGAGATTGCTATTTCGAGGTAGAACTTGTGTCCCTGATCATTGGGAACTCAAGAAGAGATTGTTAAATGAAGCTCACCAGTCAAAGTACACGATCATCCTGGATCAACGAAGATGTACCAAGACTTGAAAAGGTCGTATTGGTGGCCAAATATGATGAGGATGTGGCAGACCATGTGTCGTATGCTTAACATGCATGAAAGTCAAGGCCGAGCATTTTCGAACAGCTGATGGGTTGCTACCATTAGAAATTCCGGAATGGAAGTGGGATAGCATCGGTATGGACTTGATCATTGGATTACCTAAGACTAGAGGTGGTATGGATGAAATATGGGTGATAGTTGACCGATTGACTAAGTCGGTCATTTCCTGCTGATTAAGAGTACCTAGTCAATAGATGTGTGGGCTGCACTTTATGTTAAAGAGATAGTTAGATTGCATGGGGTTACATCTAATATAATATCCGATCGGGACCCTAGATTTACTTCATACTTTTGGAAGGGTTTACAAGCATCAATGGGTACCAAGCTGAATTTTAGCACTACCTTTCATCCACAGACTGATGGACAGACCGAAAGAACCCATCAAATTGTGGAGGATATGCTTCGTGCCCTTGTGCTAGACTTTAGAGGGCGATGGGACGACCAGTTGTACTTGATGGAGTTTGCATACAACAATAGCTATCAGGAAAGTATCAAGATGGCACCGTTTGAGGCCTTACATGGCAGGAGTTGCATATCACCCTTTGTTGGGAAGAGGTGGGGAGAACCAATGAGTTGGACCGACTTAATTGAAGCGACTGTCAAGAAGGTTCAGATTGTCAGGGAACGTCTAAAGGTAGCACAGTCCAGGGAAAAGAGTTATGCATACAAAAGAAGGAGTGAACTGGAATTCCAAGTTGGCGATCATGTCTTTTTGAAGATCTCACCTTCAAGGGGAATTCAAAGATTTGGGATCAAGGGAAAATTGGGTCCCAGATTTATTGGGCCTTTTGAAATCTTGGAAAGGGTTGGTCAGGTGGCGTATAGACTTGCACTACATCCACAACTGGAAAATGTGCACAATGTGTTCCACATATCCATGCTGAGGAAGTATTTATTAATGTGACCATGTGATTAACCATGAGGACTTGGAGATCTGAGAGGACTGACCTATGAAGAGAAGCCGGTTAAGCTACTGGATCGGAAGATATAACAACTCAGGAATCGTACCATTCCTATGGTGAAGGTCCAATGGTGTTGAGACAGAGTTACAAATGCTACCTGGGAAACGAAGGAAAGAATGAAGAAAAACCACCCGGAACTATTCTCAGATATGGAACTCTACCATTATGTGTAACTTTGGGACCAAATTTCTTAAGTGGGAGAGGATGTAACACCCCAAAAATTTAGTAATTTAAATTTTGAAAAATAAACGGAAATAAATAATTTCCTCATTTCGGAATGGTAGAACTTACGTACCACTATCGTACGTGAGAGAACATATGGGAAAATTTCGTAAAAAATATAAATCAACACCAAATATTATTCCTAAGTGTTCCACGAAGAAATTCTTGCAATGAAAAATCCGATTGGCCAAGTTATGTCATAATGTGACAAAATATCTAAATTAGGAAACTAAGTGGAAAACTGTTAACGTAGAATTGTAACACAACCATAAATTAATAAATATGTTGGAAAGACTTCCAAGATCATATATTGATGAACCATTATCAAAATTGGGCCAATGAATCACTTTGGCCCAAGAATAAAAATGGAGCAAGAAAATACCTAAATTCGTACCTATAAATATGGGGGTAATTAGAAAGGGCAAATTAGGGTTTTAAAACCATGCAAATTAGGGCAAATTAGCCACACACAAAGAAAGTCCTAGAAAATTGTGGAGGATATACCTCCGAATTGAAGTAGCACTTTCTTTGGTGTGGCTACTTCAATTCGGAGGAGAAATCCCAGATTTTGGTAAGTGCCCAGCTGATCCCGCAGCCACCTTTCCTAGCATCATTAGGACATGGAATTAAACCCTAAAGCTATAAGAATTCATCACAAAACATTTGGGGAAGGTTTGGCATTGAGTTGGGGTCGTTGGAGGCAGGCTAGAGCATCAAAGGAGAAGGAGAACGGCTGGAACCAGAGCGTCTTTCCCGTCCATCCTCTGCTGCGTCCAGAACGACGACTTGTGTTAGATCTTCACAAAGGTAGGTGATCTCGGCCAACACTAAATGAAACATGTACCATATTGTAGTGCTGCATGTCTAGTTTTATACGCACTTGATTTGCCCAACTTTCATGGTGTATCTGTCGAGTATTAGGCGTTTTCCCTAAGTCGCGAATGGTTAGGGATTTTTACGTTCATCATGTTTTGAACATGATTCAAGACCGATTTACATCCAATCCATGATATGAAAGTTTTTCTACCAATTGTCCTCGTCGTGTTTCATGTTGAAGGTTTTGTCTAAATGTCAGTAGATAGACGGATATAGGCATTGTAAGAGGATCACTACCTGTTCGTATGTTTTCGGTGTGGACTTTGAATTGCGACCAGGACAGACGACGTGATTCTAGTGTCTAGTATTGCGTCGATCTTGGCCGCCACGATTATGTGAAACGCGACCGTGAGGTCGGACGTGAGTCACGGTCTAACCAGTCAAATGTCTGCATGGGACTACGCACCGCGTGGAAGTTAGCACGGTCTGACCCGACGTGATTCGATACGTTTTCCCGCTCAGCCTTTTCGTCGAATTTTTATATTCTTAGTTTAATGTTTTTCATAAATGCGATGGGGTATCCCGTCGTGATTCAGTCTTAACGGCGTCCATGGAGGCCACCGTGATTTTATCTCTTCACAGTTAGTCACATCTGACCGTACATCGTGTTATGAAAAACATCCACTGTGTAGGACGCGATTCTAAGATCGATACGAGTTGTTATTTTCCGCTATCATTAGCATGTTTGGGTTTTGGGTCTGTCAACATGTTGCATAGTGTTGCATAAGGTGCATTGGCTTGAAAGTAATCAACCTACTTGAAAACTATAATGGCTTGAATTTTGATTCTAATGTGATTGATATCATGTTCGTAAAATATTGTCGTGTGATCTAGCTTGACATGAAATTTACATGATAAGGATTAAATATGAATGTGTGGATGAATACTTGTTAGCATGGACTCGTTAGTTAAGTTGTCTACCATGATGTGCATATGTTTTAGTTATATGCTTTCCGATGTTTCACTATTTATTCATCATTGAGTACATGTTAGAAAGATTCGTGACACGTCACTTACACGTTTGCATGAATAGGCACACCCCTCTTGGGAATTGGGAGTTCTCTGTCGGTCATTCCGTATCAGCAGACTAGCGATCTTTTCCCTAAGACGTCTGTATGTCTCCGTACTCTATGGATTCCCTCATAGAGACCGAGCTGGTTGTACCATGAAGTACCTTGGAGAAAGAGAGCACTTGTTCTGCGTACGATCGGTCATTAGTCATTCTTTGTTAGGACATTAATGGATTATGAAACATATATACATCATCATACTGTCCAATTGATCTCTTGAGCTTTTATCATACCTTGACTCTATGAATGATCATGTCCCTATTACTATGAGCTTGTTATTGAAACTCAGTGGCCATAATATGAATATGGTTGTTCGGCACAATACGGGACTTCAGTCCATTTGACCAATGCCTGTGCAATAGGGGCCCTATCAAGTCCTTGGGAGGAGCGCCTCAACGTACTTATTACCGTGGGAGTATGGACTTGTGGTGCTTGGCATGGCACTGATACTTGTGCAAAATTTGTGGGAATGTGCCTTCGTTTGATATGATATGATAAGTTTGATATGAAACGTCTGATCACGTGAATATGTGATATCTGTGTGAATATGGCCAATTCTTATGATACGTTTCCATCTTGATTTACCTGCCCATTCTATATGAAATTCAGTATTGTTTGTTGGGAAATTTGTTCTGTTCGGCTATTTGATTTGTTAGAAAAGTATGCATTATCATCATGTTCATATTAGATCATGCCTATTTTAATGTTAATCATGTTATTATGTCCGCACATTGAGATGTAAATACCTACTGAACTAGTTCGCTCACCCTATCATCTTATCCTTTTCAGGTAGTGATGAGGATCTCGTGGAGTCCGATGGGGCAGGGCAAGAGTGATGAGCACCCGTGATAGGAGGAGTTGAAGTATTAGGAATAAATGTCTGAGTAGTTTATGTAATAGTGAATATTTTTCATGAAGTTTATATTTGAATAAGCGACCCTTTAGTTGGTTCTTTTATGTAAGGTTGTAACTAGTGGTTTGAAATGGAATAAAGAGCATTTTGTGGACAATATTATGGTCTCAAATGTGTTGTTATGTTTAAATTATGACTCTGCACTACTCAACTATGATACGTCTATTTGTATCGTTCACGCATCTCGGTATTTCTTCTGCTGCTAAATATCGGGTTGTGACAGGATGCATGAGAAATCGACATGAATGTAAAAAGCCTTAAACATGCGCGATTATGGAAAAACGCTTAATACTCGGTGTGGACTCAATGAAAATTTGAGAAATCACATGCACATGAAAGTAAACTCGATGCTCTAAACGTTGGTATATGATTTATCAATATTTGTCCCAAGATTACCTACCTTTTAGGTTGAACAAGACTCGTCTTCCAGAAAGCCCTCGTTCAGACCGCTCGGAGGAGAACACTTAATACTCTCGATCCTATGGATGAAAATTGGGCTAACTTGGGCCATTAGGAACTACACTCGACCCTCTTTCCAGGGGCATAATTTTGCATAGGTTGGTTGGGTTTTGACTCACCTTAGGTCGACTCCAAGATGAGCTCTCTACACAGGTTGATGCAGACGCAGCAGAGAAGAAAGCTCTGTCTTGGGGCGTTTTCCTCCACCTCTGGTGTTCAAGAACAGCTACCCACGACCCCAACAATAGGTAAACTCGTCCTCTATGGTTTCATGACAAGTATATATGCATCTAGGATTTTTAGAAGTCCAATTTGTGTAGGAAGAAGGTTGTGGTTTTAGTCTCTCACCTTCTATATTTTGATGATTTCTCACCTCATTAGAGTCTGTGAGGCTTTAGGAAACCCCATACCATGGCTAGGCACGAATTTGGGTTGCCAAGAAAGGCTATTTGCCTTGGGATTTGCCTTAATTACCTCTTCCTATTTTCAGCTCAATTAGGGTTACGATTTTCTAGGTAATTTTCTTGCTTCATTTTATTCTTGGGCCAAATGTTGTCCATTGGCCCAATTCTGATAATGGGTCATCAATACATGATGTTGGAAGTCTCTCCAACATGTTTATTTAATTTATGATCATGTTATATTTCTGTGTTAACGGTTTTCCAACTTTGTTTCCTAATTTGGATATTTAGTCACATTCTGACGTACACTTGGACAATCGGATTTTTTCATTGCATGAATTTCTTCGTGGAACATTTAGGAATAATGTTTGGGGTTGATTTTTAATTTTTTTCAGAATTTTACCATGTTTTCTCGCACGTATGATAGTGGTACGTATGTTCTACCATTTCGATTATTCAAAATTATATATTTTCCATTTATTTAAAATTTTTAAATCACTAAATTTTCCGGGGTGCTACACCCTCCCCCACTTAAGAGAATTTGGTCCCCAAATTCATAGATAAATTTATTGTACAAGTGAGGTGTACTTACTTGTGAATAGCTCTGGATATCTTTTGCACATTACTTCCTATGTTTCCCACGTGTCATTTCTTCCAGGCATTGAATCCATCTAACTCTTACCAGCGGGATGACCTTGTTCCTTAGTTGGTGCAGTTCCCGGTCTATGATCTCAATCGGCCTCTCTTGATATGTTCCGTCTTTGTTGAACTCCAGAAGTTCATAGTCTATGACATGGTAAGGATCTCGTACATATTTCTTTAACATGGATATGTGGAACACATTGTGTATTCCATCCAATTGTGGTGGTAATACAAGACGGTATGCAACTTTGCCAATTCTTTCGAGGATTTCGAAAGACCCAACGACCTTGGTGACAACTTGCCTTTAATGCCAAACCGCCTGATCCCACGGCTTGGAGACACCTTTAAGAACACATGATCACCAACCTGAAATTCCAGGTCTCTCCTTCTATAGTTTGCATATGCCTTTTGTCTCTGTTGTGCTACTGCCATTCTTTCTTTGATAAGCTTTACCTTCTCTGTAGTTTCCCTTATCATCTCTAGTCCTAGTACTTGCCTTTCGCCAACTTCAAACCAACATATTGGAGATCGGCAACTCCTACCATAGAGTGCTTCAAATGGTGCCATTTGTATACTAGCTTGGTAGTTATTATTGTAGGTGAACTCCACAAGAGGTAAGTGTTCATGCCAACTACCTCCAAAATCACATAATTAGTTCTCTCCATCTGACCATCAGTTTGCGGATGGAAAGCCGTGCTAAAGTTCATTTTAGAACCCAAAGATTGTGCAATCCTTTCCAAAAGTGGGATGTAAACCTAGGGTCTCTATCAGACACGATAGACACTAGTACTCCATGTAGTCTTACTATTTCCTTCACATATAATGCTTCTAGACATCAACTAACCACTTGTTCTGTAGCAACCCAACATTTTAAATATAATAATAATGAAAGAAATGAATTAAATAAAACCCACTAAACATCAAAGGTAATGGGCTTGATTTGACTAGCTCACACAAAGGCTATTGGGCCAAATTAGGAGTATGGATTATAGAATAAGAGAAAATAACTCTAAATTCGTAAGAAAAATGTATAGAAAATAGGAAGGTAATTTATGGTGAAAACTAATGAAATCAACCATGAAAGGTAAGCCAATTCGTGACCCACCATAGCTAGCACCTTCTAATGGTGATTCTACTCCAAATGGGAGGAGAAATCTCCAAATATGGAAGGCACCAGTAATACCCGCAACCACCCTTCCTAGTTGTAATGGGACTTGGAATAAACCCTAGACATATAAGTATTCGACCTAAGACTAAAAGGGAAAGATCAGCAATGTGTTGGGGTCGTGGGAGGCTGTGCTAGGGCACTAGGAGCAGAGGAGAGCGGCTGGAGAACAGAGCTTTTTTCCAACCGTGCTCAGTTGCGTCATGTGCATAACCCGATGTTAGATCTTCACAAAGGTAGGTATTCTCAGGACAAAGATGAATTAAACTCATACCATCTTGTAGTTCATCTTGTCTAGCTTCATATGCAAGTGATTTGCCTAATTTTTGTCATGTACCCATCGAGTTATAAGTGTTTTCCCATCATCGGGCAAGTCTGTGCCATTTCATGTTCATGCTAGTTTGCATGCCTAATGAGACCACATTGATTTGGTCCAAAGGCATAGATATCTTCTACTTTATGTCCCCTACAAGTTCCATGTTCACCACTTTGTCCCTATTGTAACGGCACCGATGCCCGCACCCCCGGCTCCCACCAAGGATCAGACCATCGACACCACCGCCCACCGGCCCGAAGAACCGGAAGGGAGAACGGACCAGCCTAACAATATATGTAATGGAAGTAAATAACAACTAAACGCACTAAAAAGTACCCACAGGTGAAGGAAAGAGTCAAACACAACGTACAAGTCTAGTACAGTCCCAAAGTAGTAAAGTACAAGTGCAGAAAGTAAATGGGATAAAAGGTCCCTTAGGGGCATACCCCGAGGGTGAAGTACACAAATCTGGGGAACACTGCTCATGGAAGATGTCATCTACAATGGCCCCATCTCCTCAGCCCGCTGCGGAGGGTGCTGCTGTGAAGTCTCACCTGAAATGAAGGGAATGAGCTTCACGAAGAAACCAGTAGGGACTACTAATCTCCCACTGGTTCTAACAACAGAATAGATCTATATGAGCAATATCTAAATAAATAGCAAATCTATCCAACTAATAGAGTAATGTGTGGAAGCGTAAAGAAACTGCACGCACTATGGTCTAACCTAAATGTCGGAACCGGAAAACCCATGTAAAACTCGGCACTGGGAACACCCCAAGGCTGCAAGCAAAGACAGTAACAACTGCCTGGACAAAGACACTAGCTACATGAACACTACACTAGTCAACCGGTTAGGTGCGCCACACGTGTCACGCCCCGATGCAGAATATCGAAACGTGAGGCAGTTGCAAGTAAGCGAGTATAGAGCGTAGAATAGACAAAAAACCATTAGACATTTAATAATATGAAATCAAATAACTTCATTGATAATTCAACTACTATCTATTACATCAACTAACTCAGAGCCATAACATAGGGCCCAATTGACTCTAATAGAAAGGATGGAAATAAAAGACTAACTAAGACAATCAAGGATAACATGGTGACGATATGGCACTCGCGGATCACTCCTGTTCCTCCCCATCCTCGTGAGTGTACTCATTCTCCTCAGCCTCACCTAAGAACACAATGACAAATAACGTAGGGTGAGCGACAACGCCTAGTAGGATTTATATCCCATGGTGTAGGCAACTTTACATGATTAATGTATTTAAAGGCAGAGTTACTATGTGATAAAGAGAGAGAGTCAAGTAATGTAAAAGATAGAAAGATAGAACGTGATTGAAATAGCACAAGTTTCCAAATATAGCACAGAGCGAGATGGCCATAGCACAAATAGCACAACGTATAACAATAGCACAATGAGTATAGTATAGCACTTTGATTGTCAATTAGATAGTCGAGATAGATAGCACTTGAGTGTAATGCCAAACACTTTGGCCATGTAACTCCCGCAGGCAATAGCACTTTTGGGCGCACCTCCCAGGACCTGACCAGGCCCTTTATATATTGCCAGACATTAGTTACATTGTTTATCTTTGGACAATCAGTCAATTGCCAATAGAGAGTACCAAGAAATAGATGAGAATACTAGATGAATAGACGAGATAGTAGAGAGAGTGTGAATAGATGAGCGAGTAGAGTGTAGATGAGAACTATAGGTCATTGCACATAAAACGTCGAATTAAACGAGCGATAGTAACAGTTGCACAACACGCGTGATTGGTGTTGGCAGTCATGTGGAATTCACTACCCTTCCGCTGGCCATGTTATGCATAGGTCCAGAGGTCTGGCGTGAGTCAAGATGAGAGAGAACTTCTAAAGCCATTTGGATCATATAGATCCCTAAAGGGTGTTATGGGCATTAGGGTACAACCAGCTCGGTCTTCAAAAGGGAATCCACAGAGTACTGAGTCTTACGGAGGTATTAAAAAAGGTCCTTTGTCTACTAGAACGAATGTCCGGTACAGAGGTTCCAACTTGTCAAGAGAGTAGTGTGTAGAGGAAACAAGTTGCTCGACGTTCCAGAGGAATTCTAGAACAGTGGAGCGGCGATATCAGTGTTCCAAATCCATGTAATAAACAAAAACAATGTTATTATTATAGTGGACGATTTTTGTGCAATTATTTATGTAAATTACCAGATAAGTTATTCAAATAATTCAGCATAGTCTGATGGCAAAGATAATCATTTGAAGTGTGTGCATGTGTATGAAATCATAAGAGCATGATATAGTAGTGCACAATAGTTTTTAAATTTAGGAATATGTAATTATATCAAAGTATGTTACCATGGTAATTACTATTCATTACACAGTGTTACAGGTCATAACCAAGCTTAACAACCTAATTAATCATTTAAATAGGGCATAAATCGCTGCTGGAATAATGCATGTGAATCGCGTCGCAGGTTATGGCCGCGATTCTTAAGCGGGCTGAAACGCGTCGGCAGAGACCGCCGCGTTTTTAAAAACCCTAGCGTGATTTCCAAGAGGCGAGAAAACACTGTGAACTGCATCGACCTGTGCGGTCGCATTTCAGAGAATTTCTGACAGGTCAACGACGCATAGTTTGAGGCGTTGGACGGACCCAAACGCGTCACCGTCGACGGACGCTTTTTAAGTAATCGCGGCAGCAGAAGCCGATGCGATACCAGTTCCATGAATCGTGTCGCCTGGACTGGACGCGATTCAAGCCTCATCCAGAAAAATAGCAAAAAACGTAGGAACATGTAGTGACATTCATGCAACGCTTATATCTCTTAAACTAGGGCACATAGGACAAAGTGATGAACATGATACTTGTAGAGAACACCAAGATGAAGAGATCTATGCCTTTGGACCGAATCAAATTGGTCTTGTAAGGTGCAAACCAGTAAGAACATGAAACGTGACAAACATGTGCAACTATGGTAAATGCTTATAACTCAACAACTACATGATGAAATTTAGGCAAACTAGTTGCAAACAAAAGTAGACAAGATGCTCTACAAGATAGGATGATTTAGTTTCATCTTTGGCTCGAGAATACCTACCTTTGTGAAGCTTAAAGTATGGGCTGTGCACAGGTCGAAGTAGAATGCGTTGGGGAAGAAGCTCCCTTCTCCAGCCATTCTCCTCCCTTCCTGATGCCCTAGCTCCGCCTCCCACGACCCCAGCAAGTGTGTGAACCTTCCCTTTTAGTTTTAACTAGGAAGGGGGATGTGATTTCCAGCTCTTCCCTTCCATGTTTTTATGATCTCCCCTCCCAATAGGAGTGGAAAACCCTCTAGAAGATTGCTACCATGGTGGGTGGCGATTTGGCTTGCCATTCATGGCTAATTGCCATACTTTTAACCCTAATTTACCTTTTTCTAATTTCCCTATAATTATGTTACGAATTTTAGGATATTGTTCTGGTTCTCAACCCTTACTCCTAATTTGGCCCATTAGCCTTTGCATGAGCAAATTAAATCAAGCCCATACCTTTTTAATATTTATTGGGTTTTATTGGATCCATTTCTCCCATTATTTCTATTTATTTAGGTATTTAAAATATCGGGTTGCTACATCCTCCCCTCTTAAAAAGAATTTGGTCCCCAAATTCATATGATCATGAAGGAGAGAATATCTTATCGAAAAGATCAAGGTAGTTTCACCGGATGATTCCTTCAGGTTCCCATGTGGCTTCTTACACTCCACAGTTATTCCACAGTACGTTAACCACATGGATGGGATGGTTCCTGAGTTGCTGTACCTTTCGTTCTAGTATCTTGACTGGTTTCTCCTCGTACGTCATGTCCTTGTTTAGCACTAACTTCTCATGTTAGCACTAACTTCTCATGGTGAATGATGTCATAGGATCGTACACATATTTCCTCAACATGGAAACATGAAACACATTGTGTACACATGCCAGATTTGTGGCAATGCCAGCCGGTAGGCAACCTCACCAACCCTTTCGAGCACTTAAAAAGGACTGATGAATCTTGGACTAAGCTTTCCTTTAACACCGAATCTTTGGATGCCACAGGTAGGAAATACCTTCAAAAGCACATGATCTCCCACTTGAAATTCTAGATCTCTCCTTCTCTTGTCAGCATAACTCTTTTGTCTGGACTGAGCAATCTTGAGCGGATCTCGAATCACCTGTATATCCTTGGTTGTATTTTGGATCATGTCCGGGCCTAGCCATTGCTGTTCTCCACTTCATTCTAGCATGCAGGAGATCTACAGTTTCTACCATAAAGTGCTTCAATGGTGCCATTTTAATACTCGCCTAGTAGCTGTTGTTGTAGGCGAATTCAATTAAGGATAGGCGCTCATTCATGTAGCCTTGGAAATCTATGGTGCAAGCTCTCAACATATCTTCAACTGTAAGACCCAGCTTCCCGGCATTCCGTCCGGTGTCTGGGATGACTAGTCACTAACGCATCCAGGCTGGGCAACGCGTTGGTGTCGCATCGAGGGTGCCCGACGCGACAGTCCTTCGTGTCGTGACGAGGGTGTGCATCACGTTCTTGTCGCGCCCGGGGTTCCCGTCGCGTCTTCATGTCGCGACCAGTCACGGGTCACGATTGCTTTCTGTCGTGTCGGTCGTCTGATGCCTGTCAGGGTGGCAGGTGTGTCAGTACGGCCTATCGCGGCGTCCGTGGGGAATGCGTTCTCATCGCGGTCCGTTGACCCGTCGGGTTATGGTCCTTAACGTGACGAGGTGGTCCGTCGTGTCTTGGGGGCCGAAGGCTAAAAGCCGTGGCCGGCACCCCTTCCCCCTCTCTCTCTTCTTCTTCCCTTCTCCCTCTCTCTCCAGCGGTGCTCCGCCTCCCCCTCTCCCCTTTGTGTGTTTCAGGCGAGGAGGAGGGCTGTGCGTGGTGCCGTGGCGTCGTGGACCTTGTGTGGAGCGAGGAGGAGGTGGCCAACCAACGTGAAGGGCCTTGGGGTTCGTTCTTCGTGAAATGTAGGGATTTCTTGTGCCCTTCCCGATCCGGTGGATTGAGAGCCCCTCGGGGTTTATAGATAGCTTTACTGCTTTCCCCATGCTCCCCTCCCCATCGTGGTGTGTTTGTATGGTTTGTGGGCGGCTTGGGATTGAGGATCCCGTTGGTCTGCCTCCCTGCTAGTGTCGTGACGGCTCGACACGTCGTGACATCAGAGGAGGCGTCTGCCCACTCGGGCGCGACCTTATCGCGATGTGGTTGGCGATCGCGATAAGGCTATCATACCGTGCTTCCCTATTGCGACAGGATTGTTGTCACGACATGTTTCCAAGTCGTGACAGTGCTGCTATCGCGATGCATTGCCCGGTCGCAACAAGGGCTGTCGCGGTGCCCTTGCCCGTCGTGATGGTGTTGCGACGGCCTTGGGGGTCGCGACAGTACCTGTGTTGCCTCAGGTGTTTTCCGTGTGCCTGGTTGTTGATGATCAGTTTATCCACATGTAATTTAAATAAATTACATCCATTTTGGTGATGAACAAAACTCAGATATTGTTAAAATCTAACATACTTTCTACAAGATTTTAGCAGAGGAAATAAACCAAGGAAAAACAAGCTATTCAAGTAAGTATTCATCACACTGTAGCTATTTCAAAATTCAAGCATGAAATTTCTCTAAGTACAGATCGACTCCCTTCTTGCTTATAACGATTTCACTTATGTCATAAGAATTTCAATAAAGCTTCAATGATTCGGTAAGTGATCGCAACGATTTGCCCTCACAACGATTCGGTAAGTGATCGCAATGATTTACCCACACAACGATTTGGTAAGTGATCGCAACGATTTGCCCTCACAACGATTCGTTAAGTGATCGCAACGATTTGCCCATACAACGATTTCGTAAGTGATCATAACGATTTGCTTTCATAATGATTTGCTTTCATAATGATTGCTTTCATAACGATTTGCTAAGTATTCATAACGACTTGCTTTCGTAACGATTTCGTAAGTGATCATATTGATTTGCTTTCATAACGATTCGTTAAGTATTCATAACGATTTACTTTCATAACGATTCGTTAAGTATTCATAACGATTTGCTTCCATAATGATTCGATAAATGATCACATCGATTTCTTAAGAAAGAACAACGATTTTCTCTCACATCGATTTGATAAGTGAGAACAATGATTTCAGTGTCACAACGACTCATCAAGTTTCAAACGATTTGATCCCTGTAACGATTCGATAAGTTACATAACGACTCTGTTACTATAACAATTCATCAAGTTACATAACGACTTGGTCGCTGTAACGATTCAATACAGCAAACAACAATTCATTCACATTGTCTTTAACGATTTGATTATAACGACTCGTGCATAATGATTTGCTTATGGAGTCACAACGATTTGTCTCTGTACAACGATTTGGTTATTAATGAATAACGATTTGTATGTGCATCGGTTTTCTTATGAGTGCACAACGATTTCATAAGTCATGCATATAACGATTCCATGTGAAAATAATTATTTGATTTTTGAGCTCAATTTTTAATACGTTGAAAAGTCAAAGTCTTCACGTATATCTTTCTGTCACCATGCATTTATTATGATTGAACGTATCACTGCAGTGCATGCAAACGATATCTTCTATTCTCATGCTTATTCTGTAAACATCTTTTTAGAAGAACAAAATGAAACTTCTTTTTTTGTATAAAATCAATCTAACGTTGACTGACAACAAGAGACAGCTTAGCTGTCTATTGTTTAAGCTTGTAATGCGTGCAGGTCTCTGACAACACTCATCATACAATGTTGGACAAAATAGAAGCCAAAGGATATTACATAATATCTTCTCTCTGTGCGTGCATGAAGACCGTTGAACGGAAAGCTCTACAGGACAATGCAGTCTAACGTAAATAAAAGCTTAGAGACAACAGGCACTTCAATGTTCAAATTTCAAATAGAAGATATATAAAGAAGACTGAAGCTCCAAAAGAATAACAACTTTGAGATTGAGAATACCAACTACAATCTTTCACAAGTTTTTCTGCGAGCATCTCGAAGAGCCAAGCCTCACTCCTCTGATTGTTTAGCTCTTAGCTCTTTATATTCATTGTGTTAGTCTTGAGAGCTTCTGTAAATTGAGAGTGTCCCTGACTGTAGAACTTTCCCTTTTAGTCTTAGCTTCAGATCTAGCATTGTATAAGCTTGATCTAGGGGCTTGATCTCTTTTCACATTCTTGTGTTTTTGTGTTCCCTTCGTGTTGAAGGAAGACCTGGGGGTTCTAGGGTGTTTGTTCCCTTCGAGTAGAAGGAAGACCTGGTGGTATCCAGGGTGTTGTAATTCCTCTTTGGGTTGTGAAGAGAAGACCAGCTGCGGTTGGGTGTGTAAGGGTCCATAAGGGGGACTGTACCCTTGGATAGTGAAAGCCTGAGTTGTTGCTCAGGAACTAGATGTAGTACTCCTGTGGAAAGGAGGTCCGAACCAAGATAAATTCCCTGTGTTGTCTGTGTGCTTGCTTTGCGTTTACTATCTTTCTTTACTAACTCTAACACCCATCGAAGTGTGTTTTGTGTGACTATTTTGTGAACAGGTTGAAGGTACTCAATATTTTTAAGAATCTCAGTCACACCCCCCCTCTGGGCTTGCTAGCTGGGCAATAAGTGGTATCAGAGATAGTCTCTTCGACAAGAAGAAGATCCACGATCTGAAGAGAAAAGATTCGATGGCAGCACAAGGTCACTCCGAAGGTCAGTCTGTCAACCGTCACCTCTATTTGATGGAGAAGACTACACATACTGGAAGACTAGAATGGAGTACATTCTACAAGGACTCGACTATCAAATCTGGTCAATAGTTGAAGATGGAGACTTGTTGGTTACAAATGAAAGAGATAAGTGGACTGAAGACGACAAGAAAAAGATCTCCCTAAACTGCAAAGCCAAGAGCATTCTATGTTGTGCGCTCAACAAGAAGGAATTGAACAGAATTTCGGCCTGCAAATCCGCCATGGAAATGTGGGTAAAGCTCAGGATCACGTACAAAGGCACCGACAAAGTCAAGGAAACCAGGATAGTCATACTGGTGACTCAATATGAGAGATTTCAGATGCAGCCAGGAGAGTCAATAACCCAAATGTTCAGCAGATTTACAGACAGACATCAAAAATGGGTTAGCCAGTCTTGAAAAAACCTACGGAATGGGAGACATAGTAAGAAAAATTCTGAGATCCCTACCATGTTCTTGGACTCCCAAAGTAACAGCATAGAAGAAGCCAATGACCTGAAGAGGATGTCATTGGAGAAACTTGTTGGGTCCCTTATGGCCCATGAAATCAACATGGAGAGATTGGGAGAATCTTCGAGCAGAAAGAAACACTCAAACGCTCTCAAAGCTGAAGAAAGCTCAGCAGAAGAATTTTCAGATAACAATGAAAGCAATGAAGACAGCAAAGATGAAGAAGCAATGTTGTATAGGAGGCTACAATGAATCTTAGCCAAAAAGAAGAAGTATCAGTCTGGTAGAAGATATTTCAAGACAATTAAGGACTTTAAGAAGCCAGAAGTAAAGGATCCAAAGGAAGCTGAGCCCATATGCTACGAATGTAAGAAACCTGGACATATCAAAGCAGAATGTCTGAAGCTCAAGAAATCTGAATTCAAAAGGAATGACAGTACTAGGAAATTCAGAAGGTACAAAAAGAAAGTGATGGCAGTAGCTTGGAGCAATAGCAGCGACTCTGACAGCGAGTCTATCTCAAGTGAAGAGAAGGAAGAAAAGGCCAACCTGGCCTTCATGGCAAACATCGACGAAAAGGTAACATTTGATTCCTTCACTTCTTGTACTGAATCTGATTCTGACAATTTGGAGGAAGTGTTTAACGAACTTTATGATAAATATAAGGATGTGTGTAAATCACTAAAAATGACAAAGAAAAATCATGCTTGCCTAGAAAACACAAATTCATACTTAAAATCTGAAAATGACAACTAGAGAAACAAATCATTGAACTTAAAAGAAGAATGATCTGTTATGCGAAGATCTAAAAGATAAAAATAAACAAATAATATAATTAGAAAAACAAGAAACCGTAGACGAATTGAAAAATGAAATTAAAGTCCAATAAAAGAAAATGAAAAACTATCTAGTACACTAGAAAAATTCACCAATGGTAAAAATCCTTAATATTAAAAGGTTCTAGACGGCCAGGAAAAAGAAAACAAGGATTTAGTTATACACCCCTAGATAATGAAGACACTATAATATACCCTAAAACGTATCCAACTCCTAAATTTGTAGCTGAACAAGATACTTCATATAAATTAAACTTTAAGTATGTTTTGTATGAAAGGGTGACTAAAACAACATGTTGTAGCCATTGCAACATACTAGGTCACTGTAAAATAACTTGTCCAACTAAACATAAAAATTAGATAATTAAAAGAAAAATTGATGACACTAACCAACCAGGACCCAAAAGAACATGGGTACCTAAAGCTTGATGTTTTCATTTCAGGGAAACCTTCGAGCATCCAAATGGTATTTAGACAGTGGATGCTCAAGGCATATGTCAGGTAGTAGAAAGCTGATCTCTCACCTCGAAGTTGAAGAAGGCACAGTGACATATGGAGACAATGGAAAAGGAACTGTGATAGGATGCGGATCTGTTGGCAATAAAGAGAAAATATTTATTGAAGATGTACTATGTGTAAATGGTTTGAAGCATAATGTCATCAGCATAAGCCAGCTATGCGACATAGGACATCAAATCAAGTTCCAAGAGTCTAAGTGCAGTATGATGAAGGACGAAGCAGTAATTTTTGAAGCTAAAAGAGAAAAGAATATGTACGTACTTTACCTTGAAGAACTGAAAGATCAAGACATCTGTTTAGCAGCAAGTAAGGAGCAGTCAACTGAGCTGTGGCACAGAAGATTGGGCCACTGCAGTTTAGATGGCATGAGAAAGCTGATCAAGAAAAGCCTGGTGGAAGGTCTACCAAAGGTCAGCACAAGAATGGATGGTGTCTGTGGACCATGTGCAAAAGGAAAGCACACCAAGTCATCCTTCAAGTCAAAGACTGTGGTAACAACCTCTAAACCCTTAGAACTCCTTCATATGGATTTATTTGGCCAATGAGGACCACAAGTCTTGGAGGAAAGAATTTTGCATTCGTTATAGTAGATGACTATTCAAGATTCACATGGGTATCCTTTCTGGAACAAAAGATGATACATTTGAAAGCTTTGTAAGTTTCAGTAAAAAGGTTCAGAAAGATAAAAAGTACTGCATTGTTGGAATCCAGTCAGATCATGGAGGAGAGTTCCAGAATGAAAAATTTGGCAAATTCTGTGATGACAAAGGATAGAGCACAATTTCTCAGCACCAAGAACACCACATCAGAATGGAGTTGCTGAGAGAAAGAACAGAACCCTACTGGATATGGCAAGAACGATGTTGTCAGAATATGATCTGCCAAGGTATTTTTGGGCTGAAGCAGTTAACACAGCTTGTTACATAATCAACCGGGTGATGATCAGGCCGATTCTAAAGAAAACATCATATGAATTGTACAAGGGAAAGAAGTCGAAGATCAGTCACTTCAGGACATTCGGATGTCCATGTTTCATCCACAACAACGACAAAAGAGACATTGGTAAGTTAGATGCAAAATCAGATGAAGGCATTTTCATGGGGTATACATCTAAACCTAAAGGCTATAGGGTATTTAATAAACGTACTTTATTAATTGAGTAATCAGTACACATTATCTTTGATGAAACTAACCCTTCCTTAAGAAAGGAAGAAGATAGTGATAATGATGATGCAGATGAATTGTCCAAAAAACTAAAGAACTTATCAATTGAGGACAAGGAAGATCAACCTCTGGAAGACCTGCAACAAAAAGACATTGCACATGAGAATCTTCCAAAGGAATGGAGATACAAGAAAAATCACCCACCTGAAAACATTATAGGTGATCCATCTGAAGGGGTAAGAACAAGAGGTAATGTAATCCCTTACGATTATTTAACTTTTGTCTCGCAATAGAGCCTAGGACAGTCAATGAAGCTCTCACTGATGAATCTTGGATTTTAGGCATGCAAGATGAACTGAATCAGTTCAAGAGAAACCAGGTATGGTCACTTGTTCCTAGACCACCAGATCATCCAGTGATTGACACCAAATAGGTGTTCAGAAATAAATTTGATGAAGCTGGTGTGATCATAAGAAACAAGGCCAGATTGGTAGCTCAAGGCTATTCCCAAGAGGAAGGCCTAGATTTCGATGAAACCT
Source organism: Colocasia esculenta (assembly GCA_014218235.1). Taxonomy (NCBI): domain Eukaryota; kingdom Viridiplantae; phylum Streptophyta; class Magnoliopsida; order Alismatales; family Araceae; genus Colocasia; species Colocasia esculenta. Next base: position 30,331,821 of record CM024761.1, on the reverse strand, counting down.
ATGCACCAGTAGCTAGACTTGAGGCTATTAGAATAGTACTTGAATATGCATCTGCATTAGATATAAAGCTATTTCAAATGGATGTAAAGTCTGCCTTTCTAAACGGTTTCATAAAAGAGGAGGTTTATGTGGAACAACCTCCAGGTTTTGATGACATTGATTTTTCAAATCATGTATTTAAATTGCACAAAGCACTATATGGATTAAAACAAGCACCAAGAGCATGGTATGAACGGCTAAGTGTATTTCTATTAGATCATGGTTTCACTAGAGGTCAAGTAGACAGTACATTATTTGTCAAATCTAAGGTCAAACATATTTTGCTTGTTCAAATATATGTTGATGATATAATATTTGGTTCTACTGATGAATCTCTTTGCAAGTATTTTGAGAAGCTTATGCAGAGAGAATTCAAGATGAGTATGATGGGGGAGCTTAACTACTTCCTTGGATTGCAAATCAAGTAAGGAAAAGATGGCACCCACATCTGTCAAGCCAAATATACCAAGGATCTCTTAAAAAGTTTGGATTTGAAAGCGCCAAGCCACTGTACACACCAATGAGCACCTCAACAAGATTGGACAGTGATAAGGATGGTAAGAAAGTAGATCAAAAAATCTACAGAGGTATGATAGGATCTTTACTGTACTTAACTGCTAGTAGACCTGATATATTGTTTAGTGTATGTATGTACGCTAGGTATCAGGTAGATCCTAAAGAGTCCCATTTAATTAATGTCAAAAGAATATATAGATACTTAGTTAGAACCTATGACTTAGGTTTATAGTATCCAAAATCATCTCAAATTAATTTGGTATGATACTCTGATGCTGACTACGCTGGATGCAAAATAGACAGAAATTGCACCAGCAGTTGTTGTCAATTCCTTGCAGGTTGTCTGATATCATGGTCCACAAAGAAACAAAATTCAGTAGCTCTATCAACAGCTGAAGCTAAGTACGTAGCTGCTGGAAGTTGTTGTACACAACTCCTATGGATCAAGCAACAACTTGAGGATTATGGGTTACATATCAAGACAATTCCATTGTTATGCGACAACACCAGTGCTATAAATCTAACCAAGAATCCAGTACAACACTCAAGGACGAAACACATTGAGGTTAGATATCATTTCATTCATGATCATGTAGCAAATGGCAACATAGATATTCATTTATTGATACAAACAATCAGTTAGAAAATATCTTCACAAAGGCCTTACCTGAAGAGAGATTACTTCTCTTAGAAGGGAATTAGACATGTGAAAATTGTGAAAGAATTATCAGTTTAAAACTGAAATATTAATTTTCAGAATTTAAATTATTTTTCCTCCCAAAATTTGAGCAATATTCCAATTATTGGCTATCCTTTTAATTTTCTTGACGATTCATTATTTTATAAGAGTTTATTCCTATTGAACTAGTCAGTTTGTCATTTTCTGCCATCATGTGCCTCAAAATTCTAAAGGTCATTCCTTTTAAATTTTTTGTTTATATCCCGAAATCTGTGCGGCAACGATTCGCATCCCTTCATCATCTTCTTCCTTCTGCCTGAGGCAATACCCTATCGACTCCGGCATCGACTCCCTTAGATTTCATGCTTCTAACTGCTTCCCGCTTGAAATTTCTTGAGGGTTCATGTTCCATTTCTCTTTCCAGTCTTCCAGAAACTCTTTCAATCCAAAACCATGGCCTCTTCTGGTGTTTCCGGCAGCATCGGGGGCTACGAAACTGCATTTCTTACGGCTGAGCAGCAGGAAAGATTTGCTTCAGTAAAGACCAAGCTTTGCGGACACAAAGCAGTGGATGTTGCTGACTTGCAGAAGAACGGAATGGGCAGTATCTTTGCAGCTATGGACAGATTGAAGTGGACAAAGATTGCCACCCTATCTGAAGTAAGTTATCCGGACCTTGTAAAAGCTTTCTATGTATGTCTGAAGACAGAGGAAGACGGGACCTTGACTTCCATGGTCAAGGGAACTCAGATTAGGGTCACACGAGATCTATTGGCATCACTCTTTGGTGTGACTACCTCTAGACACAGTGGAGTTCACACTGTGGATATCCAGGCGAAAGGATTAGGGATTGTTGGTCCCGAATACAGATTGAAAGATGGTAAACTAGATATCAACCAATTGAGTGCATTTCATTGTGTGTCAAATAGTAGTCCCTAGGAGTGCCACCTTCTCCACTAGCACCAAGGCAGACTCCGACGTGATGTTCTGGGCTGTCCAAAATCAAAGTATCAACACGGTGTGGACGATGCGTTTCCCGTAGCTCCGTCGGACTGTAGAATCCTCCGGTGGTTCACGAACGTTGTCGCTCCCTCATTGGCGATGGAGGTTGTTGGTTGACCTCGCTGACTCCTCGGTTGACTGAGTTGACTAGGGAGAAGACCAAGAAACCACAAGGGAAAGGGAGATGTTGTGATCGCTAGGGCCTTCCCTGTGCCCAAGGAAGTGTTGTGACCACGTTGGTGATGCTGCCTCATGTAGCGAACGGAGATGGGGCCTCAACTTCTCCTTCTTCGGCCGACCACCAAGAAGGAGAGCTCCACGGTCTCATACAATGTTCCTGCCTGCCATAGAAATAAGACTCTATTAGACTCTAAGAAGTGCAGTGAATGTTCCAAACGAAAAGAGAAAGGCCCAAAAGGAGAGTCCCGTACCGGTTACGGGCTTGAGAAGAGGGGGCCAAGTGCTATGACCACCCTTCTTCCCTCTATTTTTTGGTTGGGAAACCCCTTTATAGGTGTGTAGGAGGGTGCCCTACGTTCCTAGGGTGTGTGTGTGGGTGTGTTGACATGCAAAATTAAAGGGAAAGAGAGAGAGGAGAGGGAGAAAATGGAGGTGATGATCCTCGTTTGGCATTGTTACAACTCTTGCTGGGCTCCGCCAGCTCGGGATGAACCCTTCTCCATGTCCCAAATGATGAGAGAAAAAAGAAGAAGTGTGATGAAGGTAGGGTGCACTTTTTCTCTCTCTTCTCCTAAGGTGATAGCATGTGGACGTCCAGCCTCCCTCCCTTTGCTTAGAAGGCATAAGGGTCAATTATATAGACAGTAGGGTCGGAGTTTAGAAGCTTTGGATGCCCAAGTGTGAAGAAACACACTTGTACAAGTGGCAATCCATGTATTAAAGCTCCAACCAATGAGGAGAGGCCATGTAGGAATTTTTACTGGGTCATGGGGAGCCAAGGTGGCCCATATGCCCGTTGGAATGGCTACATGCATTGCATGGCCGAGAGAATGGTGCAAGTGGCTGGAATATCGGGGTAGTTGCGCAGACCAAGTAAACTAGGTTGACGTCCAACGATGTCGCCGTGCCCCCATCCAGACGTCTACATGGGTGGACGCCTATTATAGTCAATGTCCACCGACCTGGCCGCCTACATGAAGTCAGCGGCAGTCGATGTTTCCATCTACATGGGATCCGAGGCAAGTCAACAATGGTCAAACGGTCCTTATTGGGCCATGGAACCAAGCGGGGATGGGCCAAATCTCGTGTCTACAAATGCCCCTCCGAGACATCTGGTGTTGCAAGGGAGCAGAGCAGACTAATGGCTAGTATCTCGGTAAAAAAAAGGACGCGGAGATTTGATGAAGGGCCATCTCCGAGGATAGGAGTTCTAACAAACCATACGAAAGATTTAGGTTAGAAACAAATGACGAATCGTCTGAGAGACAAATGAGGATAGGAAAGAGGGTGATCTACCCGTGTAACTACAACTTCAACCCAATGTTAGGGTCCCTAGCGTTGCCGTGTTGGACTTTGACTAGTTTCTGTCGTGTCTGAGTCAAAGGAGTTGTAATATGGCGGTTGAATCAAGAGAGTCTCATAACCAGAGCTCGTGGGCTCGCTGGCCTAATTATGACGTCTGTCCCAAATTTAGGGGTCGTGGAGACAAAGGAGTTGGTTGATCTCTCAAAGGATTATCAAAAGATTCTAACTAGAATCAATGTTTGGAAAGCCTGAAGTCCGGAATTAAGCTCGTGATTGGCAAAGGTTCAAGTGAACTCAACAAGGCTGGAATGATTATTTGTGATATGCACGGTGGGACAATTTCCCGAAGGGGGGACAACAAAGGCCCGAAATTGGCTTAAATATAAAGAGGGTGCTAACCCGGTAGGCCATCTGAACTTGTGGAGCCACACATGATCGGGAAAATAACCATTTTTTTTTGAGTTAGCAAGAGAATGTTAGCAGTGAAACCTAAATGCATGCTGGTGTGGGTTGCCTATCTAAAATGCAAGTTAGAACCAGAGGAAAATTCTAAAGGCCAATAAATAACTGAGAGATCGCAAACCCGTCATTGTTTTTGGTAAAGGGGAACTCGGGGTTCACGGTCGCCAAGTTATTCGCATCTGGTGAGGTCCTATGTTAGACATACATGTGCGATACTCACGGTCGCATGAGTGTTCCGAATCTGAAGCGCAACTTGTGCTTAAATATCTGCAAGACAACTTGATGCACAAGATAAAATATAATGGCCATATTAAATAATTAAACTTTGAAAACTTCCGGGTAGTAAACGTCCACCCCGATTGCCGCAAATATGCAGTTAACGTCAACATATGATGTCGTTAACCATGCACTGGTGTCAAAGGATATGGATGTCTACTGGCCAGTGGATCAGGCCAAAAATATAGGTGTTGGGAGTCCATAAGGACTCTTCTTTCTTCTTCCTCCGTCCCTCCTTTCCCAACTGTGAACCAGAGGGTCAAGGACAGACTGAAGCAACAAAGAATGGCCTCCTCGTCAACTGGAAAGTCCATGAGCATGAACCCGGGGATCCTGAGAGAGGTTCTGGGGCATCTGAGCACCAGACTAGCCAACAGGGAGGTAAGTACTGCTCATTTAGCTTCTTCTTAGGCTGAAAATGCCCCAACTTCTCTCTTATGGTGCTCCATCAATACGCAGGAGGTACCTGCCTTCCCGAGCCAGGGCCAAGTGCGGGCATTCTCTTGGCTTATGAATTTGGTGAATGCCATCAACCTAGACATGAGAGGCTTTATCGGGATGTGGAATTTGAGCTTCATGGTGGTGCTGGCGAAGAATATGAAGGAGATGTGGTGGGGCTTCGACGCCCTGGGAGCACTCATGGAACGGTGGCATCCGCACACGCACACGTTCGTGTTCTAGGGGTTTGAGGTGAGTGTGTGGCTGGAGGAGGTGGAGTGGTTCTTGGGATGGAGGCGGTGTGTGGAGTACGACGTGACGACCCCTCTTCTCTCGTGGGAAGAGATCCTCGCAGACATCGTACGGGACAAGAAAGAAGTGTTGAAGATGACGAACAAGAATGGGATCTTCCTAGATCGGCTGGCCTGGTGGTTGATCCAGCACACGAAGGAGATTGGTGGTGAGAGAGCGACCCGTGGACTGACGCTCTGCCTAGCTGGAGTTTTCTTGTTCCCTACCAGTGGTGATTTCCCCACTTTGAGCATGAGGGAATCCTATCTCTGCTGTGGCATGGGCAATCACTTTCCCCTGCAGTGTTGGCACACCTGTACAGCTCACTTACCACAATGAGCTTAGGCGGATGCACATGTAGGAGCTTGTTCTTGCTTCAGGTATGGATGGAGGCTCATTTGAAATTCGATTTTGCTGAGAAACAACTACCACCTCCAGAATCTTCCTTCGGAGTTCGGTGCACTGTAGCAGGACATGGTACGAGCCAGAAGATGAGACCAAGTGTGTGACAGCACACTTGAAGAGCAGAGATGCATGGCGGGATTATCTGTGCTATTTCCCCGTGGAGGACTTCATTGTCAGGCCGTTGTTCATGAGGGCAATTGAATTCAGAGTTCGCACAGGGAGGACAGAGACTTGTGGTTGATTAGGGCAGATCAGATGGTGATGTAACAGCCATATCGATGCCATTGTCAGCTTGGAATTCCGCGGGGCATCCCAACTTCATCCAATGTACCGACATGATCATCCCGGGGAGAAATGAGAAGCTGATGAAGAAGGCGAGGAAGACCTGGGAGAGATACACTGTGAGCAAGAAGGTGGGACAGGCTGTGCAGGAGAGTTGGGAGGACATCTAGAAATATGAGGAGTTCATTCACACTATTCGCCCTATTTCTTCTGATTTTTACATGGCCCGTAGGGCAAAATGATGTAGTTTCCCAAATCCAATAAGTGTAACACAAATTAGATAAAAAACAGTGAGTCTCTTTGTATTCAATTGTGTCTGAATGATTTGAGTTTGTGGAATTGGTATTGCATTGGACTTGGATTATGTTGAATTGACCTCCAAACAAGCTGAATTGAGAGTACTGTGAAGACTGAGTGCAGAACTGTTGCCGTCCACATCGATGGATGCCAAAAACAGGTAAACGGCCCACATATAGATGTTAACTACCTCAGAGATAGTAGACATCCACATCCATAGCCGCCTAATTCAAACTCGGCGTCCACAACCAGGACGTTTACCAGATCTCGAGGTCTGACAAAGATGAGACGTCGACGTCCACCCAGTGGACGTCGACGGTATGTCAATGGCCACACGCTTGACGTCACAAAACGCTAAACAGCAGGCCCTTGACGTCAACTTCAAAAATAGCTTTTTTTGAACCGACATTTGGTTGCTCAAACTGTCGGAGAGCCTTCCCTCTGTATATTTCTATACTTCCACACTCTCACTTGCTAATCTTCTATACTATTCTGATCTTTGCTTCTTCTTTCCTCTTCCAATCGCTTCACCTTCTTGAGAAGTTAGACCTTCCGATGAGGACGAGAGGGAAAAGATTGATTCTCCAGACCCATCGCCAACCGGGAGAGGAGGAGGAGGAGACGAGGGAGGCGAGCGTGGTGGAGGGAGGAGGGACCACGATAGCCAGTGCCGACGGCGATAGTGCACCGGAGGAGGAGGAGGGAACCATTGGAGACGACAAAGTGGGAGACGAGACGAAGCGGAGGTGCATCGACGACCCAAGGTAGGTCTCGTAAAACCTCAGAAACTCTTGTGTGGTGTGTTTGTAGAAAGTGGAAAGAGAGGAGAAACAGAGAGGAGTGCTGTCGTTTTGACAGGAACTTGACGTCCAAATCGGTGGATGTTGGATTCCTCTTGACATCTAGTGTCACGCCCCAACGCGGAATATCGGAGCGCGAAGGCAGTTGCAAGGTACAGGTATAGAGCGAGTACTAGACATCACACCATTGCACATTGAATAACACTAAAACAAATCTTTCTCATTATTAACTTTTCAATGTCTAGTTACAACCACTAATATCAGAGCCATTCTATAGGGCCCAATTACATTGCAATAAAGGGAAATAACTAACTATGATCTATGATAATGAATGATTCGAGGTACTCATGGCTTCATTCATGGTCATTCCTTCCTCGTGAGTGTATGTGTCATCCTCGGTCTCACCTGAGAACACAACATCAAATAACATAGGGTGAGCGATAACGCCCAGTAGGACTTAAATCTCAGGCTCAGGCAGTCTTTAAATAAATAACGCATTTAATGGCAGAGTATCTAAAGATAGCAGGTACAAGAGAGTCGAAATATAGTAAGAGATAGCACAACAGGTAACAGGATAGCACGAGTAGCACGAGATTGAGTATAATAGCACAAGTATCGAGTACAGCACGAATAGCAGGATGGCCATAGCACACACTAGCACAAGTATACCTAGCACGACGAGTATAGCACTTGTTTGTCATTCTAGACAACGAGAGAGTGTAGCACATTTGTGTTTTTGATTGTCATATAGATAGTCGAGATAGATAGCACTTGAGTGTAATGCCAAACACTCTGATCATTTAACTCCCATGGGCACTAGCACTTTCGGGCGCACATCCTAGGACCAGATCGGGCCCTTATGTATTGCCAGACATTGGTTATATTGTTTATCTTTAGACAATCAGTCAATGGCCAGTATAGAGTACCAAGAAGAAGATGAGAGCGCTAGATGAATAGACGAGATAGTAGAGTGAATCGAATAGACGAGCGAGTAGAGTACAGATGAGAGCTAGTGGACATTGCACGTAATATGTCGAGTAATCAGGCGATAGTAACAGTTGCACAACACGCGCACTTGGTGTTGGCAGTCAGGTGGAACTCACGATCTTTCCGCTGGCCATGTTATGCACAAGCCCAGAGGTTCGACGTGATTCAAGGTAAGAGCGAACTTCTAATAGCCGTTTGGATCATATCGATCCCTAAAGGGGTAATGGGTGTTGGGGTACAACCGGCTCATCGACCATGTGGGAATCCATGATCAGAGGAGACTTACGGAGGCCTTGTGCAAGGGTTCACTAGTCCGGCGAAAGGAATATCCGACGGAGAGTTCACCACAGCCAAGAAAAGTGTGTATATAAAACAGGTGCTCGACGTTCTAGAGGAATTCTAGAACAGTGGAGCGTCAATATCAGTGTATACAACGCGAGAAATGAATACAAGTCTTTAAAGTAGGGCAATTAATATTCTTTATTTCAATAAATTATCAGATACATTATGATATTTTTATGCAAATTTCAGCCATATATGGATGGTTCATGTGTGTGCATGTGTAAGAAATCATAGATAGAAATAAAGTCGTGAATATGTATTTTAAATTATTCATATTGCTCCATTTTTAGGCAAGGTTTTTGCTGGGGGTATAACTATAAAAAGGCGTAAGGATTTTAGAAAGTGACATAAATACTTTTTTTTTATGGGTTTTCATCAAAAACCTGTGAAGGCGACATAGGCATGTAAGGATTGCGACAGGGGTAGGGCAGATCGCGACAGGGCATGAAAAGGGTGGCGACAGAGCTGTTTGCTCAGGCGGCCAGAACACGACGAGGTCTCCTGTCGCTTTCAGAACGCGACAAGACGGGCGTCACGAAGGGCTTGAGAACGCGACAAGTGGTCTGTCACAATCAGACCCAGAAGGCGACATATCAGCCTGTCGCAATCTGGGTTCTGCGCCTGGCTCTGACAGGAATCAGACCAGACTTTGGATTACGGGCCAACTTGAATCAAATTGATACATGGTCATTCAGGAAGTCATAACTAAATGTATGCATGATGAAAAATCATGAAACTAGTTGCAAATTAACTAGACATGTAGGGTACCTCCAGTAATTAGGAATTTGAAAGAGAGCAGGGTTTGAACATGGTTTGAGAACGAACAAGAACGAGTAACATAGAACATGACACGGGAGCAAGTTTGATTTATTTCAAGCAATATGCTCAACGAAATTAGGGCTTTCAGGGGAAAAAGATGCCTAACATGCATCAGTTCCTACAATAAAAAATTCGTAGCATGGGATTGAGTATACAAGGAGATCAAGAGTTAAGAAAGGGTTCGGGGTCATGTAAGTTGCAGGACATGAAAAATCAAGAACTAAAGATATGCTCGATGAAAATTATAAAACTTGAGGGTTTTGTTCCTGATAGACGAGACATCCTACAGAAAAAGTTTCATCTTTTATTCTTGTGAGAATGCCTACCTTTGACTCGATTTGTCTTCTAGGGCTAGAACTTGAAGAACAAGGGAAGAAGCTTCAAGCTCTTCTTCTTTCCACGAAATCCTCTCCTCCATAGCCTCCTCTCTACGTCTAGCAACTCTTGGCAATGAGCTAGGGTTGCCCAAGAGGGTTTAAGAGGTGTATTTATGGAAGTATGTATTTCTATTCCTACTACTAATCTAATTCCTCTTAAATTACGAAATTTCTTACTCCCACTTCCTTCCTTGCTTTCCAATCTTTTTTTAGACTTGGAAAAGATCTAAATTCGTATTAACCCATATGGGGTAGGTTTAAGAATCCAATTCCAACTCTAACTTCCTATTTAATGCATTAAATACCCTTTTCTATTTAGGTAATAATTTAGTTACAAATTTAGGGTATTTTCCTATTATTCTCCCTTTGTAAATTCATATTTTTGACCCAATAAATTCTAGAAGATCCATTAAGCAAAGCCCATTACTCTTTTCCATTTAATGGGTTTTTTTTAATGCTCATTCAAATATCCATTAGCCAGGTTTTTATTCTCTATTTATAAATTTTTATTTTATTTTTTTCGCAAAATTCAGTTTGCTACATCTAGCCCCATGCCGTCCATGTGAACTAGGCGGCAAGGGTTGGACGCCGACTATTGAACTAGACGGCAATACCCTGGACGCCTATTTCTTGTAAATGGCATACCCCTTGTCGTCAATTTATCTTTAACGACAATCGATACTGACGTTTATTTTTCTGTGTTCTTTGCAGGGCAAAGGCCGAATGAGGAGTAGAGTGACTTGGGATCTATGTTGGGCATGGTACCGGGCGCTGTCCGAAGCTCAACAGACACAGATTGCCCGGATGGGGTTTGGGCACCTCTTGTCGGTGTGACCCTTCCATGTGGATGTGCCATACTTAGAGGCGCTCTGAGAGTGGTGGGATGAGGATTGCAAGGCATTCATCATGCCTTGGGGGCACATGATACCCACATTGGAGGATGTGGCGTATCTGATGGGACTACCGGTTTAGGGAGAGCCGGTGGTAGGACAGGAGCGGAGTAACTACTATGAGGACATAGTAGAGCTGTTGGGGGCGGAGTTCGTAACTGGGAGGAGGAGACCGATTCGGAGCATCCTGCTCGGATCGTTGTCGGAGGCCGTAGGGCTGAGGGGTAGGCGGAGAGGGCCACTAGAGACCCTCGAGGAGTTCTACACTGGGGTGCGGAGGGCATTCCAGCAAGGAGACAAGAGCGAGGAGCAGTCTGTGTGGATTTTCGTCTCCTACCTCTTCTGGCGGCACCTCTTCGCGACGCAGTCATCTCAGATGAACTGCAAGTTTGTGCTGCTCCTCCGAGACCTCGAGCAAGTAGGGCGGCATGCGTGGGCGCCGCGATGCTGGGGAATCTCGTTTCTCTTCTCCCTAGCAGCTTGCGGCTTTCTTAGAGGACTGGTTGCTTACCCCCTTTCTACAGGTACGCCACTTTCTTTCTTTTAATGGTCGTCACTGAATTAAATTGCTTGAATTGCCCAATTGACATTCTTGTTCTTGATGCCTTGCAGATTTGGGGGTACACCCGCTTCCCTATGGGACGCGGGGTACAGGTAGAGAGGCCCCAGACCATGGTGCCTCTGATGGCTCGGTGGGAGGTGGCGTCGGATCTGAGGTTGGCGGATCGGCGCGCGACGGATGTGCGCGCTGCACTAGACCACTACCCCCACGACTAGGTAAAAGTCAACTAGCTCTTCTTCTTGATTTCAATTGTTCTTTAATGTGACTGACCAATGCTCTTTTCCTTGCAGGTGGTGTGGACCTCATATCGGGGGGAGGTGGACGCTTCCCACCCAGCGGTAGCGGCGGGTCGGTCGCTGTTCGACCGACACCTCCTCCTGCTGTGCCTGGGGACGTGTGAGGTCCTCTACCTGGAGCTGGTGGTGCGGACTTTGGGCTGGCACCAACTGGCCGTAGAGGTACCCTCTCTAGGGAGAGAGGGGCACTCCCTCCGCCGGTTCTTTGCGGAGGACCAGGACTGGGGCGAGGAGCACAGGAGCACAGTCGCCGACTGGCGAGAGGGCGGGGAGCAGGTGCTCTGGCAGACAGCCCTCCAGGAAAGCTCAGCATACTTGGAGGACTACCGCCGACAGTATGCTGAGCGACTCCGGCTGGACAAGAAAGCGGTAAGTGAATTTCTAGCCTTAACCTTTACATTTAATTGATTGATTGATTCTAACCTTGGAGTGATATGACAAATGCCGGAGTCGCAGGCGTTACGCCTCCTCGAGGGAGGCTAGCGGAGCAAGAGGTGGAGCTGGAGTGTAGCAACCTGGATTTTTATAATAATTAAAATTGATTTATTTGAAAAAAATCAATAAAAGAAATTAAATAATGGAAGATCCACACAAAAGGATTAAACAAAACCCATTAAAGTAAAACAAGTAATGGGCCTTATTAAATAGACCCATTAGAAATTAGTGGGCCAAAATAAGAATTTATAAAAGGGGAATAATAGAAAATACCCTAAATTCATAACTAAAATATTACTTAAATAGAAAAGAGTTATTTAATACATTAAATAGCTAGTTTGAGTCATATAGGATTCCTAAACCTACCCTATATGATTTAGCACGAATTTAGATCTCATCCAGGTCTAAATAGGGGTTGGAAAGCAAGGAGGAAGGTTAGAGTTAGGAAATCTCGGAATTTAGAGGAATTAGAGTAGAAATAGAATAAGAATTCATGTATGCATAAATACACCTCATAAACCCTCTTGCCGACCCTAGCTCGTTGCCAAAGGTTGCTGGACGTGGGGAAGAGATCAAGGAGAGATCTCGTGGGAAGAAGGTGTTCTTGAAGCTTCTTCCTCGTTTTTGGGAGTTTCAACCCTAGAAGACAAATAAATCCAAAGGTAGGCATTCTTACAAGCATAAAAGATGAAACTTTTTTCTGTAGGATGTCTCGTCTATCAGAATGAACCCTCAAGTATCATAATTTTCCATCGAGCATATCTTTAGTTCTTGATTTTTCATATTCTGCAACTGACATGACCCCGAACCCTCTTCTTAACTCTTGATCTCCTTGTATACTCAATCCCATGCTACGAAATTTTATTGTAGGAACTGATGCATGTTAGGCATCTTTTGCCCCTGAAAGCCCTAATTTTTGTTGAGCATGTTGCTCGAAATAAATCAAACTTGCTCTCTGTGTCATGTTCCATATTACTCGTTATTGTTCATGCTCAAACCATGTTCAAACCCTGCCTCTTTCTAATTCCTAATTTCTGGAAGTACCCTTGCCTTGCATGTCTAGATTAATTCAAAACTAGTTTCATGATTTTTCATCATGTATACATATAGTTATGATTTTCTGAACAACCCTGTATCAATTTGATTCAAGTTGGCCTGCAATCCAAAGCTTGGTCTGATTCTTGTCAGAGTCAGGCGCAGACCACGAGATCACGACTGCCCGATATGTCGCCTTCTGAGGTTTGATTGCGACAACCTACCCGTCGCATTCAGAAAGCGACAGGTGAGCCGTCGCTATCTCTGTGCCTATCCTGTCGCTACCCATTCCCGCCTCTGTCGCGTTCACAAGGCCGACGCAACAGTACCCATGTCGCGATCTACCTACCCCTGTCGCAATCCTCATTGACCTATGTCGCCTTCACAGGAATTTTGGTGAAAAGCCCATAAAAATATTTCTGTCACAATCCTCAAAGCCTGGTCTAATTCTTACGCATTTTTACAGTTATACCCCCAGTAAAAACCTTGCCTAAAAATGGAGCATATTGAATAATTTTAAATACATCTTCACGACTTATTTCTATCTACGATTTCTCTTGCACTTGCACACACATGAACCATCCATATTGGCTGAAATCTTGCAGAAAATATCTCATAATGTATCTGGTAACTTATCGCAATAAAGCATATTAACTACCCTATTTTAAAGGACTTGTATTCGTTTCTTTCGTTGTTTATATACCGATATTGACGCTCCACCGTTCTAGAATTCCTCTAGAACATCGAGCACCTGTTTTATATACACTTTACTTGGCTTGTGGTGAACTCTCCGTCGGATATTCCTTTCGCCGAACTAGTGACCTCTTGCACAAGGCCTCCGTAAGTCTCCTCTGATCATGGATTCCCACATGATCGACGAGCCGGTGTACCCTAACACCCATTACACCTTAGGGATCGATATGATCCAACGGCTATTAGAAGTTCGCTCTTACCTGAATCACGTCGAACCTCTGGACTTGTGCATAACATGGCCAGCGGAAAGATCGTGAGTTCCACCTGACTGCCAACACCATGTGCGTGTGTTGTGCAACTGTTACTATCGCTTGTTACTCGGAAGTTACGTGCACTATCCCTTAGATCTCATCTATACTCGACTTGCTCATCTATTCACATTCACTACTATCTCGTCTATTCATCTAGTGATCTCATCTATTTCTTGGTACTCTCTATTTGGCCATTAAATGATTGATTGCCTACGATAAAAAAACATGACTATGCTAGGCAACATTATAAGGGCCCGATCTGGTCCTTGGGAGGAGCACCTAAAAGGCGATAACTCGCGGGGGTCTAATGATCTGGGTGATGGCATACACCTAACGCATGAACACGCAAGATTTGATCTATGGCAATCAATTAATCAACCATCAATATTGTTTTACTTGAATCTCGTGGTTGAAAGAATCTCGACCAACACTTGCTATCGTGACTTGTGCACTGTTGTGCAACTTTACTTGTTATCTTGTTATACGGCCAATCCGATATCAACACTTGTCGTACTATACTCTCGTGCACTGTGCTATTGTTTCTCTCGTTACCGTGTACCAGTACTTTCTATATGTTTCTCGTTACTCTCTCTAGTTATCCTGCTTTATAAGACGTTAATCACTTAAAGCATGCTTGATCCTGAGATTTAAGTCCTACTGGTGTTATCGCTCACCCTGCGTTATTTGTCGTTGTGTCTCAGGTGAGACCGAGGACGAACCATACACTCAGAGGATGGGAACGACCTGGAGTGATGTCTTGAGTACCCTAGCGTCCTATTGTTATATTTAGCGTTGTAGTAGTTAGGTTTGAAGTTCAGTCTTTTGCTTTATTCCAATGTAATCCGGCCCAATAGGTTGGCTCTGATATTGTGGTTGTAACTAACATTTGAAAGATAATTAATGAATGAAATTGTTTTAGTATTTATTCTTGTTCAATGTTTGATGTCTAGTACTTGTTCTATACCCGTTCACTTGCATCTGCCTTTGCGCTCCAATATTCCGCGTTGAGGTGTGACAGTTTTGTGGTATCAGCGCCTAGGTTATTCTAAGTATAGGGTGATCTTGGTTGACCAGCCTCGACTAAGAGTAAGTATCCTACCTATGAGAGATGTGGGTAGAACATGGGTAATCAGCTAAAAACTCACACACTCACAGCACACAATTAAACTTTTTATCACCATTATAATTATCAAACTATTTTGTAGGAACTAAATAGCAACAATGACTGCGGAACGTGCCCTGATGAGAGGTTTGCAACAGTCCCTCCAGGAACTGACTCGTGCCATACTACAAGCCACCCAGCAAGGCGGTGGTAACCGCGGAGGGAACTAACCGGGTGCAGGCGAGCTGCATCGCAATTTCAGAGGTCTGAATCCGCCTAGGTTTAGTGGGTCTATGGATCCAGATGAAGCGGAGCACTGGCTAAAGGAAACGGAAAGGATCTTCCGTGTAATGCAATGTGCGGACGGAGACAAACTCCTATTAGTGACATTCCAACTGGAGAAGGATGCCCGCACATGGTGGAGTCCGTGGAAGCCACAAGGGATAACGACCATTTACTTGGGCCGAATTAAGGAAGCTTATAATTCTAAATACTTCTCTGAAAGGATCCAGGAGAGGAAGGCTTCCGAATTTGTTCCACTGAAACAGAGGCACCTTACGATCGCGGAATATGAAGTGCAATTCTCCCGATTGGCACGTTATGCCAATCATCTGGTCAACACAGAAAAGATGAAGGCGAGGAGATTTCTTAATGGACTCAAGCCTTCATATATTACACAACTTGCTCCACTCGATATCCAGACTTATATGTCGAGATGGTAAAGAGGGCACAACTACTGGAGGATGCGACCGACCTTACCGATCGCTCATTAAGGGTAGACTAGTCAAGAAGGAACCAGCATCGGGGTCCTCAAGCAAGCCCATGAATGACAAGAAGCGGCCGTTCAACAGCACGGGAGGGCCGAATCAAGAAAGGATGTTCAAGATACCTACTACCCTAACACCGACAAGACAAAGTGCGAGCATTGTGACAAACCAAGTCATACTGTTGCGGAGTGCTGGAGGAAAGCAGGTGCTTGCCTACGCTGCGGGAATCGCAATCATTGCATTTCCGAGTGCCCTGTGCTGAAGGAGCAGGAGAAAGAGAAACGCCCTAATGGGCAAAAGAAGTCTGGCCGACTGCAAGCGTCCAAGAAGTGGAGCCCACCGAGGAGGTGCAATTGTAGAAGGTACCCTTCAAGTTTTCTCTCTATCAGCATTTGTTTTATTGATACTGGAGCAACCCATTCATTTATATCTCAAAACTTTGCTGATACTGTGAATGCTAACCCCTATCCATGGGTTGTGAGTTCTCTGTCACAACGCCACTAGGGGAAAAGGAGAAACTAAACAAATATTTCCCATCTGCCGATGTAATGGTCGGAGACCAAACCTAAAAGCCGACCTGGTGTGTATGTCTATGGAAGGCTATGATGTAATTTGGGAGTCGACTGTTTGTCCACATATGGGGCAAGTGTCGACTGTAAGAAAGGGAAGGTTACCTTTAGTGACTTTCCTAATTGGCATTATCTGGGATTAGACATAAGAGACGGAGTCTCTAGTCTCCCGCCATAAAAGCCCACAACATGATGAGAAAGGTTGTATTGCCTAGTCCTAGCCGCCGTAGTAGTAGAAAAGAAGGGTTCCAAGATAGAGGACATACATATAGTACATGACTACCCAATGTATTTCCCGAAGACCTGCCAGGAATTCCTCCTGACGAGATGTCAACTTCGCCATTGAGCTGATCCCTGGAGCCGCACCAGTATCGCGTCAACCGTACATGATGTCACCTGCCGAGCTGAAGGAATTGATGGCGCAACTGATGGAACTACTAGAAAAGGGGTTCATTAGAACTAGTACTTCACCATGGGGAGCTCCTGTGCTATTTGTAAAGAGAAGGAGGGTCGATGAGGCTATGCATCGACTCGTCAGCTCAATCAATTGACCATCAAGAATAAGTACCCATTGTCTAGGATCGATGAACTGTTCGACCAATATCTGGAGCCCAATACATCTCCAAGATCAACGTTCGATCCGGTTATCATCAATGAGGATCAAGGAATGATATATCTTCAAAACAGCCTCAGGAGCAGGTATGGACATTACGAATTTGTGTTATGCCTTTTGGTCTAACCAATGCTCCTGCAGCCTTTATACAACTCATGAACAACATATATCGGCCATACCTTGACAAATTTGTGGTCGTCTTCATCGACGATATCCTCATATATTCAAAGACCAAGGAAGAACTGAAGAACACCTGAAGACGCACTACAAGTTTTGCGAGACAACCAGCTGTATGCAAAGCTTAGCAAGTGTGAATTCTGGCTCGAAGAAGTGTCCTTCTTGGGCCATGTCATATCAACGGACGGCATCTCTGTTGATCCCTCCAATGTCGAAGCTGTACTCACTCAACTGAGAGAACCAACCAATGTCATAGAAATCAGAAGCTTCTTAGGGCTGGCTGGATACCACACCGAGGTTCATAAAGGACTTCTCTAAGACGCTGTTCCTCGCTGTTCCTCACGTGTCTGACACGAAAGGAGATCTATACTCCTGGAGTAAAGAGTGTGAGAAGAGTTTCCAAACTCTCAAAGAGCCTTACCTCGCACCCTGCTCTCGCTCTCGCTCTGCCAATAGAGGGAGAAGGTTTTTTCTATCTACACCGATGCCTCAGGAATCGGGCTAGGATGTGTACACATGCAAAAGGAGAAGTTCATCGCCTATTCTTTAAGACAACTGAAGACACATGAAGTCAACTACCCTGTACATGATCTCGAGCTGGCTGTTGTGGTCTTCGCTTGAAGATTGGAGACACTATCTATATGGCGCGAGCAATTCACTGTCTACTCAGACCATAAAAGTCTAAAGTACCTATTCTCCCAGAAAGAACTCACATGAGGCAGAGAGATGGTTAGAATATCTAAAGGACTTCGATTTCACATCCAGTACCATCCAGGTAAGGGAAACGCTATGCTGATGCTCTTAGTAGGAAGCCAATGGCATCTATCTCAAGTCTAGTCCTTGGCGAGATGCAATTACTTGAACATTCACGAGGCTAGACCTAAATATTTAACATAAGGATGATCATGTTTTGATAGCCAATCTCAAGATCCAATATGATATGTTGGAGGAAATCAAGATGCAACAGGACAACGATCCATTCTTGGTTCGTGTCAAGGAAACCTTAGCAGACAGACCAGATTTTGCCATGACTGAAGATGGAGGTTAGTATTCTAAGGGAGAACTTGTGTCCCAGACAACGAAGCCCTAAAAGGAAACTAATGGATGAAGCTCATCAAACTAAGTACACTATTCATCCAGGAGGTACAAAATGTATCAAGACATGAAAGAACATTTTGGTGGCCGAATATAAGAGGGCAGTAGCCGAGCATGTAGCTCATTGCCTCACATGTCAACAAGTGAAGGCAGAACATATGCGCCCTGCCAGTGTACTCAGACCATTAATATCCCAGAATGGAAGTGGGAAGCATTGGCATGGACTTCATCATGGGTTTACCCCGAACTCGTGTGGCTTGACGCCATATGGGTCATCGTTGACCGATTGACCAAATCTGCGCACTTTTTACCCATAAAGAGTACATGGTCTGTGAGGTGCTAGCTGCATTATATGTCAAGGAGATCGTGCGGTTGCAGGGTATTCCATCATCTATCATCTCAGATCGAGATCCAAGTTCACCTCTCATTTTTGGAAAGGTCTGCAAACTGCCCTTGGTACGAAGCTTATTTTAGTACTGCCTTTCATCACCGCAGACTGATGGCAAACTGAGAGGACAATCAAATGTAGAAGACATGTTAAGAGCCTGCATTATAGATTTCAAGGTTATTGGAATGAACACTTACCCTTGATTTAGTTCGCTTATTACAATAGTTACCAGGCGAGTATCAAAATGGCACCATTTGAAGCAATTTATGGCAGGAATTGTAGATCTCCTGTGTGCTGGAATGAATGGGAGAACACAATGGTTAGGACCTGACATGTATAAAGTAAAACCCGGATATACAGATAATACGAGAATGACTCAAGATTGCTCAGTCTAGACAAAGAGCTATATACTGATAAGAGAAGACGGGATCTAGAAGTTCAAATAGAGATCATGTTCTATTGAAGGTATCTCCTACCTGTGGTATTCAAAGATCGGATTAAAAGGAAAACTAAGTCCAAGATTCATTGGTTCCTTCGAAGTACTTGAAAGGATTGGTGAAGTTGCTTACAGACTAGCCTTGCCGCCAAATTGGCAAGTGTGCACAATGTCTTCATGTCTCCTCCATGCTTAGAAAGTATGTGTACGATCCTACACATGTCATTCGTCATGATGATCTGGTGTAAACAAGGACATGACGTATGAGAGAAGCCGATCAAGATATTGGACCGGAAGGTGCAACAACTCAGAATCGTCCCATTCACGTGGTGAAGGTCCTCTGGAATAATCGTGGAATGGAAGAAGCCACGTGGGAACCAGAAGGAGTTATCAGACGAAACTACCCTACCCTAACCTATTCGGTAAGTCATTCTCCCTGTAAGGTCATATGAATTTGGGGACCAAATTCTTTTAAGAGATGGAGGATGTAGCAACCTGGATTTTTATAATAATAAAAATTAAATTATTTGATAAAAATTCATTAAAATAATTAAATAATGGAAGATCCACACAAAGAGAATAAAAAAAAACCCATTAATGAAAACAAGTATGGGCCTTATAAATGGCCCCATTAGAAAGTGAGTGGCCAAAATAAATTTATAAAAGGGAATAATAGGAAATACCTTAATTCGTAACTAAAATATTACTTAAATAGAAAGAGTATTTTAATACATTAAATAGCTAGTTTGAGTCATAATAGGATTCCTAAACCTACCCTATATGATTTAGCACGAATTTAGATCTCATCCAAGTTTAAATAGGGATTGGAAAGCAATGAAGGAAGGTTAGAGTTAGGAAATCTCGGAATTTAGAGGAATTAGAGTAGAAATAGGATAGAATTCATGTATGCATAAATACCCTCATAAACCCTCTTGGCCGACCCTAGCTCTCATTGCCAAAGGTTGCTGGACGTGGGGAAGAGATCAAGAGGAGAGGATCTCGTGGGAAGAAGTGTTCTTGAAGCTTCTTCCTCGTTTTTGGGAGTTTCAACCCTAGAAGCAAAATAAATCCAAAGGTAGGCATTCTCACAAGCATAAAAGATGAAACTTTTTCTGTAGGATGTCTCGTCTATCAGGACAAACCCTCAAGTATCATAATTTTCCATCGAGCATATCTTTAGTTCTTGATTTTTCATGTCTGCAACTTACATACCCCGAACCCTCTTCTTACTCTTGATCTCCTTGTATACTCAATCCCATGATACAAATTTTTATTGTAGGACGGATGATGTTAGGCATCTTTTGCCCCTAAAAGCCCTAATTTTTGTTGAGCATGTTGCTGCTCGAATAAATCAAACTTGCTCCCTGTGTCATGTCTATATTACTCGTTATGTTCATGCTCAAACCATGTTCAAACCTTCTCTTCTTTCTAATTCCTAATTACTGGAAGTACCATTGCATGTTCTAGATTAATTCAAAACTAGTTTCATGATTTTTCATCGTGTATACATATAGTTATGATTTTCTGAACAACCCTGTATCAATTTGATTCAAGTGGCCCGCAATCCAAAGCCTGGTTTGATTCTTGTCAAAGTCAGGCGCAGACCACGAGATCGCGACTGCCCGATATGTCGCCTTCTGAGGTTTGATTGCGACAGCCTACCCGTCGCATTCAGCGACAGGTGAGCCGTCGCTATCCCTGTGCCTATCCTATCGCGACCCTTTCCCGCCTCTGTCGCGTTCACAAGGCCGACGCGACAGTACCCATGTCGTGATCTGCCTACCCCGGTCGCAATCCTCATTGACCTATGTCGCCTTCACAGGAATTTTGGTGAAAAACCCTAAAGGACTTGTATTCGTTTCTTGCGTTGTTTTATATACCGATATTGACGCTCCACCGTTCTAGAATTCCTCTAGACGTCGAGCACCTGTTTTATATACACTTTACTTGGCTTGTGGTGAACTCTCCGTCGGATATTCCTTTCGCCAGACTAGTGAACTCTTGCACAAGGCCTCCGTAAGTCTCCTCTGATCATGGATTCCCACATGATCGACAAGCCGGTTGTACCCTAACACCCATTACACCTTAGGATCGATATGATCCAACGGCTATTAGAAGTTCGCTCTCTACCTTGAATAACGTCGAACCTCTGGACTTGTGCATAACATGGCCAGCGGAAAGATCATGAGTTCCACTTGACTGCCAACACCAAGTGCGTTGGTGTGGCAACGGTTACTATCACTTGTTACTCCGGAAAGTTACGTGCACTGTCCCTTAGATCTCATCTATACTCGACTCGCTCATCTATTCACATTCCTCTCACTCTACTATCTCTCTATTCATCTAGTGATCTCATCTATTTCTTGGTACTCTCTATTTGCCATTAAAATGATTGATTGTCTACGATAAAAAAACATGACTATGCTAGCAACATTATAAGGGCCCGATCTGGTCCTTGGGAGAGCACCTGAAAGGCTATACACTCGCGGGGGTCTAATGATCTGGGTGATGGCATACACCTAACGCATGAACACGCAAGATTTGATCTATGGCAGTAAATTAATCAACCAGTCAATTTTGTTTTTACTTGAATCTCGTGGTTGAAAGAATCTCGACCAACACTTGCTATCGTGACTTGTGCACTGTTGTGCACTTTTACTTGTTATCTTGTTATACGGCCAATCCGATATCAACACTTGTTGTACTATACTCTCGTGCACTGTGCTATTGTTTCTCGTTACCGTGTACCAGTACTTTCTATATGTTTCTCGTTACTCTCTCTCTAGTTATCTTGCTTTATAAGATGTTAATCACTTAAAGCATGCTTGATCCTGAGATTTAAGTCCTACTGGGCGTTATCGCTCACCCTACGTTATTTGTCGTGTGTTCTCAGGTGAGACCGAGGACGAACCATACACTCAAGAGGACGGGAACGACCTGGAGTGATGTCTTGAGTACCCTAGCGTCATATTGTTATATTTAGCGTTGTAGTAGTTAGGTTTGAAGTTCAGTCTTTTGCTTTATTCCAATGTAATCGGGCCCATAGGTTGGCTCTGATATAGTAGTTGTAACTAGACATTGAAAGATTATTAATGAATGTTATTTGTTTTAGTATTTATTCTTGTTCAATGGTTTGATGTCTAGTACTCGCTCTATACCCGTTCACTGCAACTGCCTTCGCGCTCCAATATCCGCGTTGGGGCGTGACATGGGAGACTCCGTGTCGAGACACGGACACTGGTAAGTAACATCTGAGGGTTGCGGAATTCCCTATATGGTAATCTAGAAGGGGGGGTTGAATAGATTACTGCCGATTAAAAATGTTTATCACCTTCTTTTCTTTAAACAACTATTATCAAAATAATATTAAACTCTAAGCTATGTGGGATGTGTGTGACTTGATGACAGAAAGATAGCAACTACAATACGTGTGTATAGACGCCTGTGCCTACCAACAACTCGTGCATCCTACATCCACACGGGCCACACACACACGCAGAACAATCTGCTTATAAGCTAGTTCAAAAACTACAACTCACACACACGTGTTATCTGATGTGCAACCACGATCAGATCAACATCCACACACGTGTATCAAGCACAAGGACTGCTTGAAACACAACACACAAACACAGATATGAAAAAGTAGAAACAGAGAAGAGTTTGAGAGTTGAAGAACAAATCCAAATTTGTAAACTCTTCTGGTAAACGTCGGCTAGACTTCAAGCTTCGTCTTGACATCACAAGTTGATGGAGACACTTGAATCCACGACGTTCATGCTCACCTTCCGCTGGAGAGACTTCTCTTCTTGGTTCTGGGCGGTAGGTTGAAGCAGAGCAGCAGAACAAGACTTCTCTTGAACTCTTTAGGGTTCTTGCTTGGGGCTGCTTGTGTACGAGATCCACTTGACAAGGTTGCTTATATAGTGGTGTTTACATATGGAGAGTCGTGGTAAAGTGAACACCGTCTATGACAACTTGAAAACTTTCCGTATCTGAACATCTCCTTCGTCATCGACAGGTCTGGGTGTATCTATCGACAGGCAGAACATTTTGCAAATACCAGAAGTCTGGAACTTCGGTTCTGTGCATCTGTCGACAGCCGTGGGCATCTGTCGACAGATGACTGTAATTGTGTAAAAGACAGATGACTGGAAGTTCAGGTCTGTGCGATCTGTCCGACAGTCGACTTGGCATCTGTCGACAGATGGATGTTTTTCTGAGCTTTGTGTCTTCTGACTGATCACACCTGTGCAATCTGTCGACAGGTACACTGGGATCTATCGACAGGTGACCTAGTTCCTTGCTTTTGTGATCTTTTTCACTTGTTTTGTGAGAGCTTGGCTTTATGCATTTGTACCTACATGATAAAACATGTATTGTCAAGTATATGTATACATAGATAACCAAGTATTGTATGAAGTTCTTTGTCATGTACAAACCTCAATGAAACTTATTCATCACCAAAAACATGTTGTTAAAAACATTAGAATGAAACCCAATTCCTCTCCTTTTTGATGATGTCAAATTATTCAATTAGTGCACAATTGAGGTTTCTCCCCCTTTTGACAACATCGAAAAACATTCACATTAGTCACACATGTAGATAACATAGAACGTAGCATGTGAATTCATTGATATGAAATTAAGCATACACAGTACAAAAGGTGTTTGACTGAATAGACTTGAAAGGGAAAGAGAGTACATGATAACAAAGTGAAAGGTACATGTCACAAGAAATGACAAGACTCAGACACTACGTGACCCCTCCACTAGACACATAAGCTGTCTAAGCAGCATCATCTGCAAGTAGTGCTGAGCCTGACGGGTATCCTGAAGCTCAGTTTGAGTCTGGTGAGTCGGAGCTGAATCTGAACTTGCGTGTCCGCGAGTGCTTCAATGCTCGTATCCACTGTGTCCAAACGTGCATGTAGCTTGTCAAATCCAGTGGACATCTGGAGTTGCATCTGTGCAAGAAGATCATGCAGAGAAGGCTGAACATCTGCATCACTAGCACTATCTCCCGGAGCTCAAGAGGCTCTGCCTTGGAGTCTTCATCATCTGCTTCTTCATCATCATCAGCAGTAGTCGAATCAATATTTGCATCAAGCTCAGGATCTACATCCATGGCAACAGCTGGTGCCTTTCCTTTGAGTTCGCGAGTGACGACCCCATCAACGAGCTTGTATCCCATCCGATGTGCAGCATTGAGATCGAAACTACTGCGGAGTTGAGGGGATGCATTCACTATCCGGAATGTCGATGCCAATGAACCTCATAATGGAGGTGATGGACAAGCAAAAGGCATGGACCTCCGGGGTTGGTAGAAGCATTGTAGAATAAGGCCATGCATCAGAGAGGTAGATTGATGGGCTCACACCGGAGGAAAAAGGTGAACAATGATTTTTGAACATCGTGACGAGTTCCCGACTGCCATGTTTTGGCACAATCAGGGTTGTGAAGATATGGTGGATCATCCGGTTCAATGGTGGGAAGGAATTGGCATTCATTTTGGCAATCTTCTTTGTGCCATCATAATCTTCAAGAGTGAGGAGGTGATAGTACACAGAAGCATCCGAGTGTGGGTGAGGATATCAGCTCCGGAGTTGGGGATTTGAAGGGCCTTGCTAATCAGGTTGGCTTTGACTTTAAAGGTTGTGCCCTTCACAGTGGTGTAGAAATCATTTCCCTCAGTATAGCCAAGGTGATTTAAGAAGTCACAAACGGCATTGGGAGAATAAACTGTGTGACTGTAGAGAAACAATGTCCACTCCTGAGTGTCAATAGGGGTTGGAGGTTGGGAAAGAGATCTGCCAAGGACTCAAAATTGACACACCTAGCTGAACAAACTTTGTATGGGTCCCCTTAGAGTGAGTGAGATGGAGACAGGGTGGAACCACGAGTTCGGGCAAACGGTCGTCCCGAAGCTTCGTGCGGCGCTCAGCAGTAGCCCAGTCGCATCGCCGGCTCGAGATGAGGAGGGACGGCGGCGAGATACCAGTTTCTTTGCCTTGGAGCCATGGAGAGTGTGGAGGGGTGATGTGCAAAGAGGGAGGATCAAGAAAAGAGGCCCATGACAGAGATAGGACAGGAGAGATGAGAGGTAGGGTTTGCGTTCAGGAGGAAGCAGGGGCTCGGTTTGGAGAGAGAAGAGAGGGATTTAAAGGTGGGGAAGAAGAAAGGGACGTGGTTGCCTATTTAAAGATGGTGGATGGAAGTTTAGAAGGCAAGGGTCCCACTAATCTGTCCCCAACGGCGCGCCCGTTGGCTTTCCCAATCGGGTCTGCCGCCGGCTGTCGACAGACGCCAGGGGATCTGTCGACAGATCCTTCAGAGAAGCGGCCAGAAAACCTTTTTGTGTGGATTTTGAAGGAGAAATTGTGAGAAATGTCCACATTGTATAAATAAGGTGTAAAAAGGGTATACACACATTGGAACCCACCATAGACATGGATATTAAGGCCCTCCCATTTACTTAAATGGTTTAGACATAATACCTAAGGAGTTTTAAATTAGAGCATTAAGAGAACACCTTAACGGTCTTAGAGAAAAGACACCAATACCTTGTTTTATTAAAGACATTGTAGACCAACACTATCCTTATTTTTATGATGATCAAATGATGATTGAAATGAATGCCTAAACCACTTGATAACCATAGACACTAAATGACCTCGTAATTGAGACAATGTGGAGGCTTCACTCTATTTCAAATTTTTTATTTTTTTTTTTTTGCTTGCAACAAATGAATGCAATGGGAAAAGTGGTATTAAGATAGCTTCTTACCTTTGACTTGAGGATAGACATGACAAGTGCTCGTACCCCCAGTTACTCAGTGGAATGTCCTCATATCGTTGTATAGAGTTGTTGGAGATAGCTTTTTGACGCGAGGGCAGACATTTGTGATGCCCATCTCCCCGGTTACTCAGCAATACACATCATTGCTCTACCTTTTACCCAAGTGTAGATTGACTTTTATCTATTTTTTATTGTTTTTTCAGAAATAGGTAGCTTTTCTCCAATTTAGATTAAAATTCCAGATCAAAGAATGTATATGATTAGCAGTCATATTAGACATAAAGCTCATGACCATAAGAGTTTTCAAGTTACTTGAAATGTGTTTGCCTACCGGAAATTATTCAATAGAGTTAGCTGTTTATCCTCTATGACGGTTCAATGTTTTCAAAATGATGTAACCTAAACCCGTGCATGAGTAGTATGTCCAAATCATGGTGGTTTAGGGAATAACATCAATATCATGTGAATATGATGGAGTCAAACATGTATTAACACCCAATAAACATCTTAGATAAGGATATGAACCTGCTCATGAGAATGTTATGAATAGGCATGAATTGCTTTGAGTGAGGGTGTCTGTCGATAGCTAGAGATGAGCCTGTCGACAGATCACACAGACAGAAGATGGGCTAGTCGGGGATGACAAAAACTGTGAGATCTGTCGACAGATAAGATTTCGTCTGTCGACAGATTGCACAGACAGAAGAATGGTATTCTGTGGGGCCTGATCTGTTGACAGACTGAGTGAGGGCTGTCAACAGATGCCTGTGCAAAGTCAGTTTAAGGTTAGAATGGAGAATGAAATGATCATGACACGTGAGGGAATTGAAGATACACATGGAATGAGTGATTTCCTTCACAATGACACCATCTAACCTGAACTAGCTCCCCCATAGTGTGTGCTCATGTGTACACAAACAATGAAACGAAACAAGACACACTAGCACAACTAGACCATCAAATGAGCACATCAAAATGTTCAGGAAGACAATCATGAAGATATTCAATTTTTCAAATTAATTAGAGAATGGGCAAATTGTAGGAGACTATTCCCTATAGAAAGTACATAACCCTTTCATGCAATCTCAACTATGGATACATGGCGGAGGATCTTTCCTCACACATAATGAAAGTTTCCAAACAAGCTGACTTGTTCTTCCACAAACACCATTTGATGTACCGCATAGTTAGTGCACACAAGGGACATATGCTTAGTATATGGATAGTTTCATTGCAACTTGCACAAGCCCACCTCTCTTCTCAATGTGGTGAATCTATCTTCAGCTAGAGGTTTGTTAAGATGTCAGCCAATTGTTTTTTCTGTGGGTATGAAACTGATTTCTAAAGTTTTGTTGGCTACCTCATCTCTCAATAAATGGTGACAATTTCTATGTGTTTTGTCCTAGAGTGTTGAATGGGTTCTTTGATAGATTGATTGCACTAGTGTTGTCACTAGGATAGGTGTGCATCCAATATCGATGTTATAGTCACACAATTGACTTTTATCCACAACACTTGTGCCGCACAACTCCCTGCACAACATATTCTACCTCTACAGTGGAGAGTGCAACCGAGTGTTGCTTCTTGGATGCCCACGAAACCATGCAACCACCAAGAATTGGCAATAGCCACTAGTGCTTTTCCTGTCTATTTGCATCCAGCATAGTCAGCATCAGAATATGAAACCAAGTCAAAGCTACTACCTGCTGGATACCAAAGACCCAGTCATACGTACCTGAGAGATATCTGAAAATTCTCTTAACTGCAATTAAATGGCTTTCCTTTGGACTAGATTGGTATCTAGCACAAAGGCAAACGCTAAACTGAATGTCCGGTCTACTTGCAGTAAGATAGAGGAGTGAGCCAATCATACCTCAAAATTGTTTGGCGTCTACCGATTTACTTTTCTCATCACATTCTAGCTAATGCTTGTACTCATTGGTGTTGAGGCAGGCTTGGCTTGTTTGAACTGAAATCTTTTAGTAGTTCTTTTACATATTTCTCTTGGTTGATGAAGAATCCTCTTCAAACTGCTTAACCTGCAAACCAAGAAAAAATTGAAGCTCCCCCATTAAGCTCATCTCAATTCACTGTGCATGTGTTGTGAGAATTCTTCACACAGTGAAGGGTTAGTGGAACCAATATATGTCCATCCACATAAACTGAACAACTATGATATGATTGCGGACATTCTTTGTAAAGAGTGTTTGTCCACCTTACCTCTTGAGTAGTTTTTACTTACCAAAAATGTGCTTAGCCTGTCGTACCAAGCTCGGGGTGCCTGTTTCAAACCATAAAGAGCTTTGTGCAATTTAAATACATGATTTGGTTTATGATGATCCTCAAAGCCAGGTGGTTGAGAGACATAGACTTCCTCTTTTATGTGGCCATTCAAGAATGCAGTTTTTACATCCATTTGAAACAATTTAAACTTGTTTGAGCATGCATATGCTAACGAGATTCTAACTGCTTCTAGCCTAGCTACAGGTGCAAAGGATTCTTCAAAGTCCACACCAAACTCCTGATTATATCCTTTGCAACCAATCTAGCCTGTTTCTCACCACTTGACCCTCTTCATTGGGTTTGTTCCTAAGACCCATCTTGTCCCAATTACAGAAATTTCAGGGGTTCTAGGAACTAAACTCCAGACATTATTTTGTTGAAATTGCCCAAGCTCTCATGCATAGCATCAATCCATGAGTTTTCTTTTAATTCTTCTTCAACATTTTTAGGTTCCACTTGAGATACAAAAGCTAAATGATCATATTCAACTATTTGATTAACCTGAGACCTAGTTTGAACTGAGTCATTTATGTCACCTATGACAGTCTCAAGTGGATGAGCTTTAGAATACCTCACATTAGTGACTGTTGAAGGTCTGGGTTGATCTTGCATTTGAGGAGGTTGTTCTGGAGGAGGGGTGGCTGGAGGACTTTCAGCTTGAGGTTGATCTTGTTGTTGTGGATCTGTGCATGTACTTCTTCTTCATTTCTGAACAGATGTCCATCATCTTCATCATCGTACCTGCGAAGATATCCACTTTTGTTTTGAGAGTTGTTTTAGAGATTGCATTTGGTTTTCTTTGTAGTTCTCCAAGTGTTGTATCTTCAGTTTCATCTGCAAACCTGTAAAGATTAGAACTGTTAGGCTTGGTTTGAGATTCATCAAATACAACATGTGGAGTTTCTTCCACTTTTCTAGATTTCAGATTAAACACCCTATAGGCTCTAGAGTGTTCTGAGTATCCAAGAAAAATACCTTGATCGCTTTTGGCTTCAAACTTGTCCAGATCATTTTATCATTGTTATGTATGAACACCTTGAACCAAAAACTTTGAAATACCCAATGTTGGTTTCTTACCTTTCAAAAGTTCGTAGGGAGTTTTCTTGAATACGGTCTTACCATGGCTCTGTTAAGAATGTAGCATGACGTGTTTACAGCTTCTGCCCAAAAGGTTCTTACAAGTTGATTCTCGACCTGAAGCGTGCGAGCCATCTCCACCAAGGTTCTATGCTTCCTCTCCACAACCCCATTTTATTCTAGAGTTCTTGGGGAGGAAAACAAGTGTTCTATACCTTGGTTCCTACAAAAATCAGTGAAGGAGTTGCTGTCAAATTCTCCCCCGTGATCAGTGCGGATGGAGCATATTTTGTTTACATTTCCATGCTCAACTTTATTGAAAAATTCATCAAAAACATTCAGTGCTTCATTCTTGTGAGCAAGAAATTTCACCCAAGTGAACCTAGAGAAATCATCTACAATGACTAAACCATAACGTTTGCCATTGAGACTTAGTGTTCTCGTAGGTCCAAATAGGTCCATGTGCAACAGTTCATAAGCTTTAGAAGTACTCACCGATGCTTTTGATTTGAAGGATCTCCGGGTTTGTTTTCCCTGTGCACATGCATCACAAAAATTTTCATTTTTATTGAATGGAATTTCAGGAAGTCCACTTACCAGTTTGAGCCTCATGATCTTGTGCAACACAATATAACTAGCATGACCAAGCCAACGATGCCACAATGTAAGCTCGTCCTGTTTGTTTGCTACAAGACACAAATCATTATTTTCTGGATCATCTAAGTCAACCATGTAGATATTGTTTATTCTTTTTCCATAAAATTTCAGACTTCCCGTTTCCTTATCAAGAATTTGACATGAATTGGATTCAAAGACAATTTTATGACCCTTATCACACAATGACTTATGCTAAGCAAGTTGTGATGAAGGCCATCAACAAGTAAAACACTGTCTATGGAGTTAGAGGCAAACTTACCAAACTTACCTGAGCCGATGATCTGGCCTTTTTTGTTGCCTCCAAAAATCACTTGACCTCCGTCTTTTTCCACGAGCAAACAGAATTTTCCTTTGTCGCCCGTCATATGCCTTGAGCAGCCACTGTCCAAGTACCATTTGTTTTGATTGTGGACTGCTAGGCATTCCTGCACATGTGGATCAGACAAGAGGTTTTGGTACCCAAATTACTTTGGGTCCCTTTGTATCATTCATGCCAAATAACAAGTGCTTAGGAATCCAAACTTGTTTGATTTTCATTTGGTTTGGCTATTCCATCATTGTTTTTCATTGTGCCCAACCTTTCTACATATTATGCATGATGATGATTTTTGAACAACAGTGGGCTTTACCTTTTTAGGAGCATGCATAGGCATTTTACCCTTTTGTTACCTTGTTAGTTTAGCTTTAGGAGGTTTCTGTTTGTCCTGTCTTGGACTTGTTGCAAATTCCTTAGCTTGACTAGGAATAAACTTGATCATTTTAGGTTCTTGTTTCTTACCTTTGAAGGATTTTTCTTATTCTTTGAAGGGGTTTGTTTACTTGAACTTGGGCTGGAATCAATGAAATCTGTTAACAGATTTTTGCCAATTTCCTTTGGCCTTGCATTTTGAAACCAATACCATGTCTTGCAACAAAAACATTTGAACCTAAAATTGCATCCAGATTCTGTTTACTTTTGAAAAAACTAGATAAATCTTTAGACTTACCTTTTATGTCTTTTTTAGCTTTTTCCTGTTTCTCCTTTAGCTTTTCATGCTCACTTTGAAGATTTTCAAGAGAGTTCATTAGATCATCTCTTTCCTTTTGAACTTCTTGAAGTTTAAGTTTCATGCTATCCATTTCTTCACTGTGTGTTTGTTCATCAAGCTTCATCATTTCAATCACCTTATTCAAGGATTCAATTTCTTCATTGTTTCTAGTTTCATGAACAAGGGAAGTGATTTTCTTCTTGAGTGCTTTCTTTTCAGACTTAAATTCACAGAACTTTTCAAATAAGACAGTATAAGCTTCTTCCATTCATCAGCTGAATAGCTTTCAAAGGAAGAATTTACCTCATTTGAGTCATCACTTCTCGCCATGAGATAGTGGACTTCGTCATCTCCGGAGGTAGCTTGACCGTTCTCATCTTCATCTTCATCACTCCAAGTGGCCACCATTGCCTTGGCCTTCTTGAAAGTGAATCTGTCCTTCTTCAGCTTCTTTTTGAGCTCGGGGCACTCTCCTCTCATGTGCCCTTGCTTCTTGCACTCATAACAAATAATCTCAAACTTTTTGTTAGTATCAAATTTATTAGCAAAGTCTTTATTTTGGAAAGGTTTAGAGTTACCTGTACCTCTCTTCTTGTATTTCAGGAATTTTTTGAATTGTCTAGTGAGCATAGCCATTTGTCATTTTCACTCTCACTAGACGATTCAGTCACATCACTTTCCTGAATTATCTCCTTTTTGGAAGCTGAAGAACTCTTCCTGGAAGCCTTCAAAGCAAGTGACTTCCTAGGATTTTTTTCAGTTTCCTTTCTTTTGACATTCAGTTCATAAGTCATCAGAGAACCAATCAATTCATCTACTTTTATTTTTGAGAGGTCTTTGGAATCCTCAATGACAGTGGCTTTGGTGTTCCATGAGGATGGAAGAGACCGAAGTATCTTCCTCACCAAGTCACTCTCTAAGTATTCCTTTTGAAGACCTTTCAATCCATTTATAATTATCATGAATATAGCAAACATGTCAGAGATGGTTTCATCATTATTCATTTTGAACATTTCATATTCTGAAACCAACATGCTTACCACTGATTCTCTTACCTCAGACGTACCTTCATAGATCAGCTCAAGCTTGTCCCACATCTCCTTTGCTGAGGTGCATGTGGAGACTCTTGAGTACACCTTTGGGTGGACTGCGCACTGCATCATGTTGAGGACGCTCCAATTGAGTGTCCCTTGGCGATCTGGTCCTTAGTCCAGGTATCCTCGTCCTGAGGCAATTCATATGCTCTTTTCTGACTATTTTCCATAGTTCGAAATTTTGCGCTCGTAGAAACACCGGCATCTAATTTTTCCAATACGGATAGTCAATGCCATCAAAGAAGGGTGGCCTGGTCACTGAGTGTCCCTTGGCCATATACCCTTGTTAGACTCCATTAGACCGTGAATAACCTGATCGTAAGATCAAATAGGTAAAGCAGTAAATCGGAGAAACTCGGCTCTGATACCAATTGAAGGGTTGCAGAATTCCCTATATGGTAATCTAGAAGGGGAGGTTGAATAGATTACTGCCGATTAAAAATGTTTATCACCTTCTTTTCTTTAAAACACAGATTATCATAACAATATTAAACACTAAGCTATGTGTGGATGTGTGTGACTTGATGACAAATAGATAGCAAACTACAATACGTGTGTATAGACGCCGTGCCTACCAAACATCTAGCGTAAAAAGCGTTCAAACCACGAGACACGCAGATTTACGTGCTTCGGAGTACACAACTCGTGTATCCTACATCCACAGGCCACACACACGCGCAGAACAATCTGCTTATGAGCTAGTTCACAAACTACAACTCGCCACACACGTGTTATCTGATGTGCAACCACGATCAGATCAACATCCACACAAGTGTATCAAGCACAAGGACTGCTTGAAACACAACCACACACAGATATGAAAAAGTAGAAACAGAGAAGAGTTTGAGAGTTGAAGAACAAATCCAAATTGTAAACTCTTCTGGTAAACGTCTGGCTCGACTTCAAGCTTCGTCTTGCGATCACAATTTGATGGAGACAATTGAAACCACGACGTTCAGGCTTCACCTTCCGCTGGAGAGACTTTCCTTCTTGGTTCTGGGCGGTAGGTTGAAGCAGAGCAGCAGAACAAGACATCTCTTGAGAACTCTTTAGGGTTCTTTCTTGGAGGCTTCTTGTGTACGAGATCCACTTGACAGAGGTTGCTTATATAGTGGTGTTTACATATGGAGAGTCGTGGTAAAGAGAAACACCATCTACAACAACTTGGAATCTTTCCGTATCTGAAGATCTCCTTCGTCTGTCGACAGGTCTGGGTGCATCTGTCGACAGGAAGAACAATTTTACAAATACCAGAAGTCTGGAACTTCGGTTCTGTGCAATTTGTCAACAGCTGATGGGCATCTGTCAACAGATGACTGCAATTGTGTAAAAGACAGATGACTGGAAGTTCAGGTCTGTGGGATCTGTCGACAGTCGACTTGGCATCTGTCGACATATGGATGTTTTATGAGCTTTGTGTCTTCTGACTGATCACACCTGTGCAATCTGTCGACAAGTACACTGGGATCTATCGACAGTTGACCTAGTTCCTTGCTTTTGTGATCTTTTTCACTTGTTTTGTGAGAGATTGACTTTATGCATTTGTACCTACATGATAAAACATGTATTGTCAAGTATAATGTATCATAGATAACCAAGTATTGTATCAAGTTCTTTGTCATGTATCAAACCTCAATGAAACTTATTCATCATCAAAAACATGTTGTTAAAAACATTAGAATGAAAACCCAAAAACATCTCAACCTTAACCATATATTGAATTGGTTTGATTTGATCACTAACCAAGGTTTGATGGATGTAGAAGGAGGAGCTAGCGCGAGTGCGGGTGAGCCATGGCGCCGAGGCGAGCTCGTCCGCGCAGCCAGCGAGAGTGGATCTAGAGGTCCGACTTCAGGAGGCCCTAGACCGGGCACAGGCGAGGGTCTAGGAGCTGGAGGCTGAGGTAAGACAATGACCCTTTCCTTTTCTTTTGCACATGATACGTTTGTCCTGACATGTTTGCCCCTTTATATGCAGCGGTAGGGAGGAGGAGTGGCGACCCTTCAGGCGCAGATGGACAGTCTGCGGCTGGAGTTGGTTAGGACAGAGGGTCGCCTGCTCCAGGTGAGAGAGAGACAGAGCCAGGCAGAGGCCGATCGGGCGCGGGCGATAGAGGAGCGGGCGTGGGCTGTCGCAGATTTAGAGTTCTTGAAGGACCGGGTACTAAAGAAGCGCTGGGAGCAGCAGCGACATGCCCAACAGGAGGCAGCAGGTTGGAGCGGGTCGGTCTTCGGATCTCTTGATGACATTGTGTCATTGGGGGACCCATCCGCGGGACGAGGAGGGGGACAGCAACCGGAGGCCTCAGTGGCGTCAAGACCTCCTCTTCCAGACCGACGTCGGGAGAGGGAGGAGGAGAGGTGAGCAGCTCTTGCGGCAGAGGCGGAGTGAGGGAGAGAGAGGAGAGGAGGAGGAGTGAGGAGCGAGGCTCCAGATGTAGCATCAGGGGTATGCCCCTGTCATGATATGTACAGACTTGATTCTTTTAGTGGATTTTGTGGATTTCTTCATTTTGTGTGCTTGAATGGTTTGCAAATGTGCCTTAATTCCTGCATCCACAACACTTAGGGGAAAAAGTTAGTGTAGATCTGTCTTTAGCCCCTTGTCTAAATGATGTACCTTCTTGAGATCTGGTCAAGGGGCTAATGTCTAATTAAATATAAGAACATAAATGAAATAACTGAAGGGAAATATGGACATGCATTTTTTGTCTTTTTGTCTCTTTTTGATTTTTTTGTTGTTTTGAATAGGAAAATAAGTAACATGTTAGTATATGTACATGGTACCACTAATTTGTTTTGGATTTTGATTTTTTTTAAATCAAAATGAGAGAAAAAAAATTGTACATGATGAGATATATACATCAAGAGACTCTCTTTGTTCTTTTTTCTCATTTTCTAATTTTTTTTGGATTTTTTTTTTGGACTCTAAGACACATTCATCACATGTCAAAGCATAGGGTTCGTATGATCTACTTAACCACGGAGGTCATGAATAAGGAGGATCGTGCATGAAATCCTTGATGTTGGAAACTGCCCCTAGCCTTCTTGATATTTTCCACTGTGGGAGGTCTTATAAGGTCAAATTTGCCCCTAGAGGAGGAATTGGAAGAAATAAGTAGGAAGTCATATAAGGATTTGGTTCAAATCACTTTTTGTTTCCAAACCAACATCTCACACTAAAAGACTTGGTCAACAATTATTTCAGGGAAATTTTTCATTTTATTTGGTTTCTGGGGTGGAGGCACGTACTTTTTGCTACCTCCTTGATTTGGCCAGCCTTTTTCTAGGTACGTACTTTTTGCTACCCTTTTTGACCTTTTGGCTTTTCTTTTCCCCTTTAGGCTTGATTTAGCATTCTGCCCCTTGTTTTTTCTTGATTGCCCTGTTTATGGTGACCTTGTCCTTTAGATGAGAGTGGATGGTCCCCTACTCATAGTTTGCTCTGCATCCAGACGTGACCGAGTGGGAAGAGAATAGGGGAAGCACATTGACCAGATTAGACCGCCCGAGTGTACTTGTGATTTTCCAGCTAAAGGACAGTATTTCAACATCGTG
This sequence comes from Colocasia esculenta, assembly GCA_014218235.1. NCBI lineage: Eukaryota > Viridiplantae > Streptophyta > Magnoliopsida > Alismatales > Araceae > Colocasia > Colocasia esculenta. Next base: position 30,296,461 of record CM024761.1, on the reverse strand, counting down.
TGGTGTGTGAAGAGACCCTGTCTTACTAATGACCAAGTGGAGAAGTAGAGACTTAAACCTACACCATTGGCAAGTGATGAATGACAGACTTGACTGGCTGACTAAGGGTAGAATTTCTTGAGGTAACTCAACTCCTTCGGAGTCCACTAACCTATAAGCATTCCTGAATACACCTCTTTGACAACGAACAGACCTTCCCAATTTTCATGCAATTTTCTCCTGGGACCTGGCGCCTTTATGATTTTACGCTTTAGGACCATTTCACCCACTTTAAAATTTCTCTCAAGCACTCTTTTAGCATAAAAACGTGCAATTCTTTGGTGATAGACTTGAGTGTGGTCAGCTGCTATCATTCGCCTTTCATCTAAGAGTTCAAGTTGTGCCAACAAGGCCTCCCGTCGTTGACCGGGGTCAAGTTCGGAATCCAATTGAACTCTAAGTAAGGGACGAAGATCTCATATGGGAGTATCGCATCTGATCGTATGTTAAAGCATAGGGGGTTTGCCCGTAGGAGTTTGGATTGAGGTGCGATAAGCCCAAAGAGCTTCAACCAAGCGGTCTGGCCAGTCAGCATTGTTATGAGTTTTGCAAGTTTTCTTTATAATTTTGACGATAGTTTTATTAGTAGCTTCCGTGTGACAAACCGGGATACTTATGCCTGATAAGGCTCCATATCCAGATCCGCCTCCCACGAATGGACCGAAGTCTCGCAAGGGATATCTCACACACGTGTCCAGTAAGAGTATAAAAGACAACTACACAGTATAGAACACAAGAAAGTACATGTGCTTATATCTGTTCACAAATATGTATAACTGTCCCATTACATTAATACATGTCCAATTAAAAAGTTAACTACCTGGGGCATACCCCGAGGGAGCACAAGCTCACACAACACTAACAACAACTGGACTGTTGGTGGTGTAAGTCTGTCACGACGCCGCTGCAAACCAAACACACGGCAAACCCTGAAAAGAACTGCAGGGGAGTGAGCCTCAACAAGTCACAGGCTCAGTAGGGGCCACCCAGAACAATACCGAAACCACAAACACCTCAACCCCAAAGGGTTTCACTGGCAGCACCAATAGCCAAACCATTTCATGCTCATAACATAACAATAAATAACAACTAAACATAATCATGATAATAAACACAAAGTCCTTGGAAGGAAAGTGGGACTACAGGACTAATATAATATCATTAGTCAGCCCAACTACTAAAGTGCCTAAACCACAGTCTCACTAGCACACTGCTACAACAACTGGTCGCTTACGCTTTAAGCCACACAGGCAAGTCACTGCCTAGGCTGTAAGCTTCCCAAGCGAACCTCAACCAAGTGGGTACTAGGACAACCAACCAAGTGATTGTCCATTAAACCCCAAACCACGATATATCAGAAGCTACACACACTAGGTAACATGATCGGCTACAGCGAGCCAATCCATCACATATTAAAACCATAATCGAAAGCTTACCTAAAGAAAGGTGAAGTATCACAAGTAGAAGGTCCCATCACATGACCTCCACGGAGTACAGCTCCACCAAACCACAATACGCCTAGGCCACAAGCCTCATCAGAAAATTACCCACAAATGGTAACAGGACTGGCAACCACAAGCCAATCCACCTCACAGCAAACCATAAACGGAGACTTACTTATAAATAGATAAAATACAATAGGTGGCAAGTCAAACCATAAGACCTCCACAACACACAAGTACCCGAAAAGGTTGGTACACAATGTACCACCGCAAAATTGTAAAATAACCTACAAAGGGTATAGGTACCTGCTACCTCAAGGTACCACAACATAAACATCCTTACGAAGGGTATAAATAGGTGATAAACACCACATGGAACCACAACTATATTGTGCCATCATTTAGGCACAACATTATAGGTAAAACCTCAACCGGCAAGTCACACAAACCATAACTCAGTCACAATTGTGCCAACACCAGGGCACACCTCGAACGGGTAAAACCTCGACCACGAGTCACAAACTCACGAACCACAAACTTACGAACCACAGCCAGTGGCAAAGCACGAGTCGGAAAGGAAACGACGCCACCACACGGGAACGAACTACTGGCTGATCAGGCCATTATCAAACCCGGACAACAGAACACAAGAACAACCTCTCAGCCTCACAGTCACGGATGAAAGGTCCAACTGCTGCTCAACGAGAACAAGTCAAACAACTGTGGAGACCAACCAACACCAAACCTATAGACACATGCAGGCCCATGCCTCGCACCTCTAAGGTCTCTGGCCGGAGCACCCTAAAGTGAGGCACTGGAAAACAGGACTAGCTGGGGACCAGTGACATCTACTGGTGTTCGTACCCCCAACTACGAGCGCGCTACAAGCGACAAAAAAAAAACTCTGGGAAGTCGCTGTCCCACTGCCGTCTTTCCCTCAACCGGACGTACAACTCAAACTCAGGAGTGAGGGTGTCCAGGAAGACAACACAGACCTCAACGGTACAACACTGTATCGGGACAAACCCGAGCAAAACAAAACACACGTGCCTGCCTCACAAAGAACCTGGGATACCCGACTAGAGAGGCATTCCGGAATAGGCACCGGACTGCCACACTCGGCTAGCACAAACCACAACACTTATACGTTTATTACAAACCACGATACACGTGTGAGGAATAGCTTGTCCTGGTCACTCGTGACCTACAAGCTACCTTACACAATCACACATATAAACCATATTAATAATAACACCACGACCTGTCATCGGTCACTTTGTGACAGTGAAGGTCACACTAAACACAGTACACAATATTCACATAATAACTATACTTAATCTTTACTAATCATTCATCCAGAAGAATCTACAAAAGATTCTAAAGGATCGAGGCTAGGTTCAGATGTGAACCTCATCGCCACAATATCACGAACTAATCATAATAATTAAGATAATAAGCACAATAACATACGATATGTCATGCATACACCAACCACATGCACGACATCAAAACCCCGTAATATTTCACATAAATCTTGTGCGCCAGGATGTAGTGAATCCTCCGCACACACGTAAAGAACTAGTAAACTACATAGCCGGTAAGCTGGCCTCAAAAGCCTTGTGCTCTAGGAGCACCACAGGTGTTAATACACCGCTCAATATTGATACACACATTGCATCGCAATACTTGCAATAAGAACGCCGTGAAACACACTGTGCTGATGCAAGGACAGGTTGACGGCAACATCGATTGCTGTCCATAGGATATAGACGACAATATTTCTTGCCGTTATACTAAGTAAGCGGCCTCTACCTGGTCGTTTACTCAAAATCAACGGCTAGAAATCTAGTCATTAACCTCCCAATGAAGAACTCAGTGTCAACCGATGTTGACGTTGATATCTTCAGTACAGGACACACAGAACGGCCCCAGGCCGATCACACAGGCAATCTATTCCTATAAACAATAGAAAAATGAGGGGAAACATTTCCCCTTACATCTGTATACTATAATCAAACCGGAAAAGCAAGGTCGAACACTTGGATCAATCAAACACCCATTCTCCCGGCATGGTAAACCTTTTCCCGAAAACACAATTAACAAGCAATCCATGCGAACAGAGCATGACAAGTCAAACAGGAGAATTCCAAGGGTCCAGTCCCTACCTCTGAAACGCAAATAAACTCTAAAGATCCTGAAATCGCGTCGAACCCCAGGAGCTTCTCGCGAACACCGCCCTCCAATCCGTCATTCCCCGCCTGATCTGCCGCTGCTGCGCACATCACGGCCTTCCCACGTGCTCTCGTCGACCGCCGAAAGTAGTGAAGAGGCACAAGGGTACCGGTAGGGGAAGAGGAGGGAAGAAGGTGGGGAAAGAAGAAGGTTCGGGTTGCCCTTAAAAACACAGGCGCCTCAGGTTAACATCAACCTCTGCGCTGCTAACCGAACTATCACAACTAGGCTTCCACATTGATCGCCGCCAAGTTCATGCAACAGAACTCACTAGAACGAACGATAGACGTCCACATCGATGGACGCCAAGAACATGTTAACAGCAACACCATTTTTGCCAACACACATTAAATGACACACACCTGGATGTCAACCCACTGTTGATATCTAGCGCACTGAACACAAACACAGATCCATAGCCAACCCTGGTAAAGATCCAATAAGAAACACACAACACAAGTCGCACTGGTCAAGGTGTGATCACCCATACGCTAAACGAGGATCCACGAAGATCCGAAAAAATGCGCAACGTTACATTACTACACCTAAAAAGGAATATCGTCCACGATATTCAAAACAAATCACACAATCGGATTATCACCTAAAAAGAAAAAAATCGTGTACAGAACAAGAAGGATACTCTTTCTCTGCATCAGCCTTTCAATTCATCTGTCCATTTCCATCCTTGCTTTGCTCCTTTCTTTTCTTTCAATCATTTCACAATTACTATGTTCTGCCGATTCATTACCTTTCCTGGCCTTTTAATTGTAGGCGATCCTACCTTGCCAAGGTGCTTTATATCCTTGGAATGAACCTGCTTCCACAATTTTCGGTTGTGTTTGCAATATTTCATTCGGACCGCTTTATCTTTCTCAATGTCTTACATTGTAATATTCTTTCATGCCACCATTTTCTTTTTCCATTGATCTCTGTTTGCTGTATCCTGCCTCATCTACATTTATATTCACAATTGACACCTCTTCAAAGAAAACCAATCTCCATCTTCGAATTTTCTGTCCTTTCATATATTCTGCTCATACTTCCTAAGTCATCTCTAATTAAAAATCATAATAAACTCTGTTCTTTTCCGCTGCGCAAAACTTTACACTTTCTCCTTATTCAAGCAAACTTGAACAATCTATGAATATTAATCTTTCTTTGCTTCCGCTTCCGCTGCGCTACTCTGATCACACTGAACATTTTTGTAAAATATTTCACAATTCTGTTCACAGTATTGCTTTCAATTACTTCTTCTGGCTTCAACTGCTTCTCAAATCATCTTATTCAATTAATTCATACTGAAAATATCACTGCAATTCTGATCTGCCAAACAAACTATGACATATGTGTTCTTCTATATCTTTCTTACTTTACTGACATTCTCTGGCTAATCTCATAATTTGTTACATAACCTTTCCAAATATTCTTTAATTAGTCTATTCCTGCTCCTGCATGAAACTCTGGAATATCTTAATAAAACAATTCCTTTTTGCTCAATTGAATCATTTCTTTGCACCAATATGCAAACTCCAAATGACATTTCCTGACTCATCTGATCTTATTCACTTCATCATTTGCTAAATTCTTCCTTTCTCTAATCATATCTTTTCTGAAAAATACCTCTTATTTCATTAAATGTTCTTTCTAAAAAATTTCTCATAATCTGCCATTCTTCAACTAAATATTCCTCTTGTGCAATTCTCACAAATTCTTATTGCACACTAATCCATCTTTTCTCTCTTTCTTTATTCAACTGATCATTTCTATACTTATTTAAACAAATCCTCATATCACTCTTTCTGTACTATCATTATTCATAACAATACTTTTCTCAAATTTCTGATCTCAGGCATATTAAATCTATTTGCCTTAAATCACTGTCATTTATGTACTAATACTTCTTTTAAAGCTGATCGCCTTACTTAATCATATCAAATCTTCATAACACTAATCACATTCACATCCTCACTTTTCTTAATATCATCTGACTCAGATCTCTAATGCCACAATACATTGTTGAGGTTCTCAACTGCAACTTATCACACTCACACACTATTTCTTTATTAATAACATTCTGCTGATCTATCACAATAATACCCTATACTGTCTCTGTTAACTCGTACTTTACTAACATATAATAGACAATCCCTCTCAGGGCACTACTTTACCTTTCTCCTCTAATCTCTACAACTGAAAACTTTTAAATACTATACTTAATGCACTAGTGCCGGGGTGCTACCACACAACTTATGCCACTATCCACGTTGTGGCTCAAAAACTGCTCACAATGCCAATTTAACAAACAGAAAACACACAGTTACATGCCAAAAGCTCACGTAAAAACTACTTTATATCACACAAAATCGCAGACTTACTACCAGCAGGGACATTAATCCATGTATGGGACATTATACTTTCAATGTCTTTTTATATTCTAATGGACATTGCTCTTATACCAACTGTGATGAACTGGGATACTTATGTCTGATAAGGCTCCATATCCAGATCCACCTCCCGCGAATAGACCGAAGTCTCGCAAGGGATATCTCACACACGTGTCGAGTGAGAGTATAAAAGACAACTACACAGTATAGAACACAAGAAAGTACATGTGTTATATCTGTTCACAAATATGTACAACTGTCCCATTACATTAATACATCTCCAATTAAAAAGTACAACTACTAGGGCATACCCGAGGGAGCACAAGCTCACACAACACTAACAACAACTGGACTGCTGGTGGTGTAAGTCTGTCACGACGCCGCTGCAAACTAAACACAGGAAAACCCTGAAAAGAACTGTAGGGGAGTGAGCCTCAACAAGTCGTAGGCTCAGTAGGGGCCACCCAGAACAATACTGAAACCACAAACACCTCAACCCCAAAGGGTTCACTGGCAGCACCAATAGCCAAACCATTTCATGCTTATAACATATTAATAAATAACAACTAAACATAATCATGATAATAAACATAAAGTCCTTGGAAGGAAAGTGGGACTACAGGACTAATATAATATAATTAGTCAGCCCAACTACTAAAGTGCCTAAACCACAGTCTCATAGGCACACTGCTACAACAACTGGTCGCTTACGCTTTAAGCCACACAGGCAAGTCACTGCCTAGGCTGCAAGCTTCCCAAGCGAACCTCAACCAAGTGGGTACTAGGACAGCCAACCAAGTGCTGGTCCATTAAACCCCAAACCACGATATATCAGAAGCTACACACACAGATAACATGATCGGCTACAGCGGGCAAATCATCACATACTAAAACCATAATCGAAAGCTTACCTAAAGAAAGGTGAAACATCACAAGTGGAAGGTCCCCACATGACCTCCACAGAGCACAGCTCCACCAAACCACAATATGCTAGGCCACAAGCCTCATCGGCAAATTACCTACAAATGGTAACATGATTGGCAACCACAAGCCAATCCACCCACAACAAATCATAAACGGAGACTACTTAAATAGATAAAATACAAAGGTGGCAAGTCAAACCACAAGACCTCCACAACACACAAGTACCCAAAAAAGGTTGGTACACAATGTAATACCACAAAACTGTAAAATAACCTACGAAGCGTATAGGTACCTACTACCTCAAGTGTTGGGTTTTCATTCTAACATCTATAACAACATGTTTTTTGATGATGAATAACTTCAATTGAGGTTTGATACATGTAACACATGAAAAAGAAACTATTGCAATACTTGATTGTTTGTGTATTCAAAATACTTAATTTTACATGTTTCATCATGTAGGTACAAATGCACAAAGTCAAGCTCTCTCAAAGCAAGTGAGAAAGATCACAAAAAGCAAGAAATAAGGTCACCTGTCGACAGACACAAAAGTACCTGTCGACAAATTGCACAGGAAAGATCAGCCCGAAGTCACATAGTTCAGAAAGTCTTCATCTGTCGACAGATGACAGATCGGCTGTCGACAGATCTCACAGTCCAGAACATCCAGACTTCTGTCGTTTGCACAAAAGAGCACATCTATCGACAGATGGTCTTCGACTGTCGACAGATCTCACAAAACTGAAGATCCATACTTCTGTTTGTTGCAAACAACTGTGGCCTGTCGACAGATGGCCAAGACCTGTCGATAGACGGAGTATTATTAAATTACGGAAAGTTTCTAAGTTATCCTAGGAGGTGTTTCCAACTCTCACGTTTTTCCATGTGAGAACTCCTATATTTAAACACCTCTTTGAAGGAAATTTCGCAGAGAAGCAGCCACAACCAAAAACCCTAGAGCTACTCCAAGTTTCACAAGAGTTGCTGCTGCCCTGCTTCAGACTGCTGCACAGAGCCCTAAAGATCCGTCGATCCAGCAGTTCCTGAAAGAAGAACGTCGAGGATTCAACCTTCTCCATCGACTCAAAGCATTCAAGTCGAAGATTGAACTTCCTCCAGCGTTCTCAGAAGAGTTCTTCACCAGGATTTATTCTCTCACTCAGAACTCTCTCTGTTTTTATATTTCTACCATCCGTGTGTGTGTTGTGGTGATTCAAGCGACCCTTGTGCTTGAGATCACGTGTGTGTGTTGTTCTGATCGTGGGTGCACATCAGAAAACACGTGTGTGTGAGTTGTAGTCACCGAACTCGCTCATAAGCAGTTTTCTCTGTGTGTGTGTGTGTGCCGTGGACGTAGGATACACGATTTGTGTACTCCGAACCACGTAAATCTTCGTGTCTTGTGGTTTGAACGATTTTCACGTTAGATGCTTGATAGGCACGTTGCATTCACACACTAGATAGATTGCTAACTCACCTACACATCGTCAACACATCTAAGTCTCACGTTGTTTCTACAGAAAATTCAAAAGACTTTGTTGTGATTGAAAAAGGGTTGTTTTCAAACTTTTAATTGGTAGTAATCTATTCAACCCCCCTTCTAGATTACCATATTGGGATTCCGCAAACCTTTCAATTGGTATCAGAGCCAGGTTTCTCCGATTTACTGTCTTGTTTGTTTGATCTTACGGTCAGGATTCACGGTCAAATGGAATCTAGCAAGGGATTCATGGCCGAGGGTCACTCAGTGACTAGGCCACCATTTTTTGATGGAACTAATTATCCCTATTGGAAAAATCGCATGCAGGTGTTCCTGAGAGCACAGAACTACGAATTGTGGAAAATTGTCCACAAGGGTGAGTATACCCTTCCTGAAGACGAGAGTACTGGACCAAGGATCAAATCGCAAAGGGGACACTCAACTGGAGCGCCCTCAATATGATGCAATGCGCGGTCCATCCCAATGAGTACTCGAGAGTTTCCATGTGCACATCGGCAAAGGAGATGTGGGACAAACTCGAACTCATTTATGAAGGTACGTCTGAGGTAAGGGAAACGAAAGCAAGCATGTTGGTTTCAGAATATGAGATGTTTAAAATGAATTCCACTGAAACCATCTGACATGTTTGCAAAATTCATGTTAATAATTAATGGTTTGAAAGGCCTGAAAAAGGAATACTCGGAGAGTGACTTGGTGAGGAAGATTCTTCGGTCTCTTCCATCCTCATGGAACACCAAAGCCACTGTCATTGAGGATTCCAAAGACCTTTAAAAATGAAATTGGATGAACTCATTGGCTCACTGATGACTTATGAGATAAAATCAAGAAAGAAAACTGAAGAAAATCCTAGGAAGCCACTTGCCTTGAAGGCTTCCAGGAAAAATTCCTCATTTCCAAGAAGGAAGTCATTCAGGAAAGTAATGAGTCTGAATCGTCTAGTGAGAGTGAGAATGACGAAATGGCCATGCTCACAGACAATTCAAAGAATTCCTGAAATACAAAAGGAGAGTTCAGGTAACTCTAAACCTTTCCAAAAGAAAGAATTTTTCAATAAATCTGATGCTAACAAAAAATCTGAGATTGTGTGTTATGAGTGCAAAAAGCAAGGCCACATGAGAGGAGAGTGCCCTGAGCTCAAGAAAAAGCTGAAGAAAGACAAGTTCACCTTCAAGAAAGCCAAGGCAATGTTGGCCACTTGGAGCGATGAAGACGAGGATGATCACAGCCAAGCTACCTCCGGAGATGAGGAAGTCCACTATCTCATGGTGAGAAGTGAAGACTCAAATGAGGTAAACTCTTCCTTTGAAAGCTACTCAGTTGATGAATGGGAAGAGGCTTATACTGTGTTATTTGAAAAATTCTGTGAACTAAAATCTGAAAACAAGGCACTCAAAAAGAAAGCTAACCATCTTGCTAACAACACACAAAATGATGAGCAAATTGCATCATTGATGAAAGACATTGAAATGATGAAAATTGATGAGGAAGCTCACCATGAGGAGATGGATAATTTGAAACTGAAATTCCAAGAGGTTCAAAAAGAAAAAGCTGATTTAATGAACTCCTTGGAAACTCTTCAAGGTGAGCATGAGAAACTGAAAGAAAGATTGGAAAAGTCTGAAGAAAATTAAAAGGGAAATCTGAAGATTTGTCAAGGTTTGTTAAAGGGAAACAAAACCTTGATGCAATCTTGGGGTCAAATGTTTTGTTCCAAAACATGGGCTTGGGTTTCAACCAGTTAAACAAAAGAAAATTGGTCAGAATTTGATAACATCCTTGTTGAAACAAGCCCAAGTACAAGTAAGAGTACCCCCTCAAAAAACAACAAAAACAAGGTTAAGGGAATGCAACCTCAAACCAAGGCAAAGAAGCCTAATGCGGGCCAGGTTCAAGATCTGTTGACAGCCCCAAGGAGAGCTGTCGACAGGTCAGGAAAACCAGTCCAAAAGAAAAATTGACAAGGCAACAGAAAGGTAAGATGCCCATGCATGCTCCAAACAACATCAAGCCCACTGTTGTAAACAAACCAACTTCATGCAAAATCTGTAAAAAGATTGGGCACATTGAAAAACAATGCTGGAATAATCCAAATAAACAAAAATTCAAACAAGTTTGGATTCCAAAGCATTTACTGTTTGGCATGAATGATACCTTGGCACCCAAAGTGATTTGGGTACCAAAACCTCTTGTCTAATTCACATGTGCAGGAATGCCTAGCAGCCCACAATCAAAACAAATGGTACTTGGATAGCGGCTGCTCGAGGCACATGACGGGGGACAAAGGAAAATTCTGCATGCTCGTGAAAGGACAGAGGTCAGGTTATATTCGGAGGTAACAACAAAGGCCAGATCATCGGCTCATTAAGGTCGGTAAGTTTGCCTCTAACTCAATAGATAATGTGCTACTTGTTGATGGCCTTCATCACAATTTGCTCAGCATAAGTCAATTGTGTGATAAGGGTCACAAAATTATCTTTGAATCAGATTCATCTCAAATACTTGATAAGGAAACAGGAAGTCTGAAGTTTTCTGGAAAAAAGAATAAATAACATCTATATGGTTGACTTAGATGATCCAGAAAAAAATGATTTGTGTCTTGTAGCAAACAAACAGGACGGAGCTTACATTGTGGCATCGTAGGCTCGGTCATGCTAGCTATAATGTATTGCACAAGATCATGAGGCTTAAATTGGTGAGTGTCTTCCTGAAATTCCTTTAACAAGAATGAGAATTTCTGTGATGCATGTGCACAGGGAAAACAAACCCGGAAATCCTTCAAATCAAAGGCACGGTAAGTACTTCTAAAGCTTATGAACTGTTGCACATGGACCTATTTAGGACCCACGAGAACACTTAGTCTCAATGGCAAGTGTTATGGCTTTGTCATTGTAGATGACTTCTCTAGGTTTACTTGGGTAAAATTCCTGGCTCAAAAGAATGAAGCTCTAAGTGTTTTTGAAGAATTATTCAACAAAATTGAGCATGGAAATGTCAATAAAATTTGCTCTATCGCACTGATCACGGGGGAGAATTTGACAATAATTCCTTCTCCTGAATTTTGCAGGAACCAAGGCATGGAACACATGTTTTCTTCCCCAAGAACTCCAGAGCAAAATGGGGTCGTGGAGAGGAAGAATAGAACCTTGGTGGAGATGGCTCGTACGCTTCTGGTCGAGAATCAACTTGCGAGAACTTTTTGGGCAGAAGCGGTAAACACGTCTTGCTACATCCTTAATCGAGCCATGGTAAGACCCGTATTAAGAAAACTCCTTATGAACTTCTGAAAGGTAAGAAACCCACTATTGGGTACTTTAAAGTTTTTGTTCAAAGGTGTTCATACATACAATGATAAAAATGATTTGGACAAGTTTGAAGCCAAAAGCGATCAAGGTATTTTTCTTGGATACTCAGAACACTCTAGAGCCTATAGGGTGTTCAATCTGAAATCTAGAACAGTGGAAGAAACTCCACATGTTGTTTTTATGAAACTCAACTCAAGCCTAACATTTCAAATGCTTACAAGTTTGATGAATCTGAAGGAACAACATTTGGGGAACTTCAAAGTAAAGGAAAAGAAAAGTCTCAAGCTGGTTCAAAAACTAAGAGTGGATTTCTTCGCAGGTATGATGATGAAGAAGATATTCTTCCGTTCAACAATTCAGAAGATGTACCTGACAAAGATCCACAAGAGGAAGAACAACAACTTGAACCCCTCAAGCACTTCCTCCTCCAGAACAACCTCCTCAAATGCAAGATCTTCCAGGCCTTCAACAGTATGAATGTGAGGTATTCAAAAGATCATCCTCTTGAGAATGTGATAGGAGATTTAAATGAGTTAGTTCAAACTAGATCAAGGTTAATCAAATAGTTGAACATGACCATTTAGCTTTGGTCTCTCAAGTGGAACCTAAGAATGTTGAAGAAGCCTTAAAAGAAGATTCATGGATTGAAGCTATGCATGAGGAGCTTGGGCAATTCCAAAGAAATAATGTATGGAGTTTAGTTCTTAAAACCCCTGAAATGTCTGTCATAGGTACAAGGTGGGTCTTTAGAAACAACTCAATGAAGAGGGTAAAGTGGTGAGAAACAAGGCTAGACTGGTTGCAAAGGGATATAATCAGGAATTTGGTGTAGACTTTGAAGAATCCTTTGCACTGTAGCTAGGCTAGAAGCAGTTAGAATTTTGTTAGCATATGCATGCTCAAACAAATTTAAATTGTATCAAATGGATGTCAAAACTACCTTCTTGAATGGTTACATAAAAGAGGAAGTCTATGTCTCTCAACCACGGGCTTTGAAGATCATAGAAACCTAACCATGTCTATAAATTGCACAAGGCTCTTTATGGTTTGAAACAGGCACCCGAGCTTGGTACGACACATTAAGTACATTTCTCATAAGCAAAAACTACTCAAGAGGTAAAGTAGACCAAACACTCTTTACAAAGAAAGTTCGCACACACATCATTGATGTTCAAGTTTATGTGGACGACATTATTTTTGGATCTACTAACCCTTCACTGTGTGAGGAATTTTCCAAACACATGCACAGTGAATTTGAGATGAGTTTAATGGGGGAGCTTCAATTCTTTCTTGGTTTGCAGGTCAAGCAAATGGAGGATGGCTTCTTCATAAACCAAGAAAAGTATGTTAAAGAGCTACTAAAAAGATTCAATTTGAACAATCAAAGCCTGCCTCAACACCCATGAGCACAAGTATCAAACTTGAAAAAGATGAGAAAGGTAAACCGGTAGATGCCAAACAATTCCGAGGTATGATTGGCTCTCTCCTCTATCTTACTGCAAGTAGACCAGATATTCAGTTCAGTGTTTGCCTCTGTGCTAGATACCAATCTAGTCCAAAGGAAAGCCATTAATGCAGTTAAGAGAATTTTCAGATATCTCTCAAGTACGTTTTATTTGGGTCTTGGTATCCAGCAGGTAGTAGCTTTGACTTGATTTCATATTCTGATGCTGACTATGCTGGATGTAAAATTGACAGGAAAAGCACTAGTGGCTATTGCCAAATCCTTGGCAGTTGCATGGTTTCGTGGGCATCCAAGAAGCAACACTCGGTTGCACTCTCCACCGCAAAGGCAGAATATGTTGCTGCAGGGAGTTGTGCGGCAAAAGTGTTGTGGATAAAAAGTCAATTGTGTGACTATAACATTGATATTGGATGCACACCTATCCTATGTGACAACACCAGTGCAATCAACTTATCAAAGAATCCATTCAACACTCTAGGACAAAACACATAGAAATCCGTCACCATTTCTTGAGAGATGAGGTAGCCAACAAAAACTTAGAAATCAATTCATACCCACAGAAAAAAATTGGCTGACATCTTTACCAAACCTCTAGCTGAAGATAGATTCACCACCTTGAGAAGAGAATGGGCTTGTGTAAATTGCAGTGAAACTTATACATATACTGAGCATATGTCTCTTGTGTGCATAACTATGAGGTATATAAATAGTGTTTGTGGAAGAACAAGTAAAGCTTGTTTGGAAACTCTCATTATGCGTAGAGGAAAGATCCTCCGCCACGTATCCATAGTTGACATGTATGTAAGGGGTATGTACTTTATATAGGGATGAGTTTCTTTCCAATTTGTCTGTTCTCTACTTCAGTGAAACATTGAAAATCTTAACAATCTGTCTTTCTGAAAGCTTGGTGTGCTCATATGGGTGGTCCAGTTGTAATTTTGTGTCTTGAATTCTCAATTGCTTGTTTTCACATGAGCACACACTATGGGGGAGCTAGTTTAGGTTAGATGTCCTTCATGAGAGGAGAATCACTCATTCCATGTGTATCTTTAATTACCTCACTTGTCATGATCATCTCACTCTTCATTCTAACCTTAAACCAATTTGCATAGGCATCTGTCGACAGCTCCCACTCCATCTGTCGACAGATCAGGCCTCACAGAACTCTAATTCTTCTGTCTGTGCAATCTGTCGACAGACGACAACTTATCTGTCGACAGATCCCACAGGTTCTGCTCTGCCCGAACTGGCCTATCTTCTGTCTGTGTGATCTGTCGACAGACACCAACTCTTCAAGCAATTCATGCCTATTTCACATTCTACTTGGTGAGCAGGTTCATGTACTTTCAATAAGGTGTTTATTGGGTGGAAACCACCATGATTTGGACATACTACTCATGCTTGGGTTTATGTTACATCATTCTGAAAACATTGAACTATCTTAGAGGATTAACACCTAACCTCCATTGAAAATTTCCTTATAGGCACACACCATTCTCAAGACATTTGAAAAATCTTATGGTCATTGAACTTTGTGTTTTGAACTGAAGGATCATCATATACATTCCCTGATCTTAAGTTCAAACTAAAATGGAGAAAAGCTACCTATTTCAGAAAAATATATACAACGTCATTTAAAAACAAAAATTGGGATAAAGGTAGAGCTATGATGGGTCTTGCTGAGTAATCGGGGAGACGGGCATCACAAATGTCTGCCCTCGCGTCAAAAAGCAAACTAATTATCTCTATACAACGGTATAATGGAAACTTCGACTGAGTAACTGGGGGTACGGGCACTTGTCATGTCTATGCTCATGTCAAAAGGTGTGAAGTTATCTTGAATATCACTTTTCCCATTGCATTCTTCTCTTGAAAAAAAAAAAAAATCGAAATAGTGTGAAGCCTCCAAAATATCTCAAATCTAAAGGTCATGTAGTGTCTATGGTTATCCAGAAGTTTAGGCGTTTATTTCAATCATCATTTGATCCTCATAATCTTGGGATAGTGTTAGTCTACAATGTCTTTAATCAACCAAGGGTAATGGTGTCTTTTCTCAAAGAATGGAAAATGTTCCCTTAATGCTTTAACTTTAAATCCCTTGGGTATTATGTTTAAACCATTTAGGTAAGTGGGAGAGCTTTAATGTCCATGACAATGATAGGTTACAATATGTGCTTACCCATTTTACACCTTACAAATATGCCTCATGTAACCAATGCTCCCATTTCTTTCTTCAAAATCCACATCAAAAATCACTGGCAAAAACTCTGCAGGATCTGTCGACAGATCCCCTGTCATCTGTCGACAGCCGACGGCAGACCCGATTTTGGAAGTCCAACGGGCACGCCGTTTGGGGCTTTTTTGGTGGGGCTTGCCTTTTAAATTCCCCTCCTCTTTCTATAAAAAGGCATCCACGGGTTTCCTTCCCCTCCTACCACCAAAACCCCTCTCCACCTCCCCTCCAAATCTCCATACCCTGTCTGGACAGGAAAACCCTACCTTCCCTCTGGTCTTCCTTCCTCTCATCCGAGCCCTAACCCACGTCTCTCTCTCACGCTCATCCTTCTCGTTCTAGCCCTTCCTCATGTCTTCCAGGCCATCAAAGAGACTGGCTTCTCGCCGCCGTCCCTCCACTTCTCAGGCCAGTGACGACGGTGGTGAGACAGAGCGCAGGACAAAGCATCGGGACGATCGTCTTCCCGAGCTTGTGGTGCCTCCCCGACTTCACCTCACTCACTCCAAGGGGACGCATACCAAGTTTGTCTAGCAACGGTATGTAGAGTTTGAGTCCTTGGCCGATATGTTTCCTAATCTCCAACCCCTATTCGACAGTCAGGGCTGGACTCTGTTTCTCTACCATCACAAACGGTATTCTCCTTCCGCCGTTCGTGACTTCTACAACAACCTTGGCTATACTCCAGATAATCGCTTCTTTACCACAGTGAAGGGCACAACTTTTCAAGTCACTGAAAATCTTCTTTGAACAGCCCTTCAAATCCCCAATTCCGGAGTTGATATCCTAAGCCACAAACTGGATGCCTCTGTCTACTATCCTCTCCTCACACTTGAGGATTATGATGGCACCAAGAAAATCTCTAAACTCAATGCAAACTCATTTCCTCCATTGATCCGGATGATCCACCACATATTCACTACCATGATTGCGCCTAAACATGGCAGTCGGGAGTTGGTCACCGATGTTCACAAATCTCTCTTCACCTTCTTCCTCGATGTGAACCCATTAATCTCCCTCTTCTGATGCTTAGTCTTATCCAAAAAACCTTCTACCAACCCCGGAGGTCGATGCCCTTTGCCTGTCCACTTACCTCTCTGATGAGGTTCATCGGCATTGACATTCCAGACAGCGAATGCATAGCGCTAAATTCCTGCAACAACTTTGATCTCACTGCAGCCCATCGCATGGGATACAAGCTTGTTGATGGAGTTGTTACCCGGGAGCTTAAGGGTAAGGCCCCTACTAATGCCGAAGAGGATATTGTTGAAGAAGAATATGAGAATCTTGCTGATGATGCTGAAGATGACGAGGATGAAGACTCCTGGTCTGGATCACATGGTGTGTCAGGCGTTGAGATTGTTAGTGATGCTCCAGCTCAACCATCCATTAGAGATTTGCTTGCACAGTTACAGCTACAGATGTCCACTAGATTTGAGAAGCTGAATACAAGATTGGACACAGTGGATTCAAGTTTGGAATCACTTGCGGACACACAAGTCCAGCTCCAGCTCCGTATGACAAGGCTTCAGACACAGATGCATGACACTCGTCAAGCTCCAGCTCCGCCTGCAGATGATGCTGCCTAGATAGGCTTTATGTCTAGGAATGGGTCTTCACGTAGTGTCTATGTCCTATCTTGTTTGAGTCTTATGGTCTTTTTTATTTCACTTTGTGGTCATGTATTTTATTTCCCTTCATGTTTACTCTCAGTCAAACCACTTTTTGTACTGTGTATGCCTCTTTCACATAAATGAATTCACAATGCCATGTTCTATGTTTGTCTACATGTTTGTCTGATGAATGCTTTTAGATGTTGTCAAAAGGGGGAGAAACTTCAATGTGCATTAATTGATGAATTTTGTCATCATCAAAAAGCGGGAGAATGTTGGGTTTTCATTCTAACATCTATAACAACATGTTTTTTGATGATGAATAACTTCAATTGAGGTTTGATACATGTAACACATGAAAAAGACACTAATGCAATACTTGATTGTTGTGTATTCAAAATACTTAATTTTACATGTTTCATCATGTAGGTACAAATGCACAAAGTCAAGCTCTCTCAAAGCAAGTGAGAAAGATCACAAAAAGTAAGAAATAAGGTCACCTGTCGACAGACACAAAAATACCTGTCGACAGATTGCACAGGAAAGATCAGCCCGAAGTCACATAGTTCAGAAAGTCTTCATCTGTCGACAAATGACAGATCGGCTGTCGACAGATCTCACAGTCCAGAACATCCAGACTTCTGTCGTTTGCACAATGAGCACATCTGTCGACAGATAGTCTTCGACTGTCGACAGATCTCACAGAACTGAAGATCCATACTTCTATTTGTTGCAAACTAACTGTCGCCTGTCTACAGATGGCCAAGACCTGTCGACAGACGGAGTATTATTCAAATTACGGAAAGTTTCTAAGTTATCCTAGGAGGTGTTTCCAACTCTCATGTTTCTCCATGTGAGAACTACTATATTTAAACACCTCTTTGAAGGAAATTTCGCAGAGAAGCAGCCACAACCAAAAACCCTAGAGCTACTCCAAGTTTCACAAGAGTTGCTGCTGCCCTGCTTCAGACTGCTGCACAGAGCCCTAAAGATCCGTCGATCCAGCAGTTCCTGAAAGAAGAATGTCGAGGATTCAACCTTCTCCATCGACTCAAAGCATTCAAGTCGAAGATTGAACTTCCTCCAGGCGTTCTCAGAAGAGTTCCTCACCAGGATTTATTCTCTCACTCAGAACTCTCTCTGTTTTTATATTTCTACCATCTGTGTGTGTGTTGTGGTGATTCAAGCGACCCTTGTGCTTGAGATCACGTGTGTGTGTGTTGTTCTGATCGTGGGTGCAGATCAGAAAACACGTGTGTGTGAGTTGTAGTCACCGAACTCGCTCATAAGCAGTTTTCTGTGTGTGTGTGTGTGCCGTGGACGTAGGATACACGATTTGTGTACTCCGAACCACGTAAATGTTCGTGTCTTGTGGTTTGAACGATTTTCACGTTAGATGCTTGATAGGCACATTGCATTCACACACTAGATAGATTGCTAACTCACCTACACATCGTCAACACATCTAAGTCTCACGTTGTTTCTACAGAAAATTCAAAAGACTTTGTTGTGATTGAAAAATGGTTGTTTTCAAACTTTTAATTGGTAGTAATCTATTCAACCCCCCTTCTAGATTACCATATTGGGATTCTGCAAACCTTTCATCAAGGTACCACAACATAAACATCCATACGAAGGGTACAAATAGATGATAAACACCACACGGAACCACAACTATATTGTGCCATCATTTAGGCACAACATTACAGGTGAAACCTCAACCGGAAAGTCACACAAACCACAACTCAGTCACAATTGTGCCAACACCTGGCCACACCTCGAACGGCTCAAACCTCGACCACGAGTCATAAACTCACGAACCACAGCCAGTGGAAAAGCACGAGTCGAAAAGGAAACGACGCCACCACACGGGAACGGACTACTGGCTGATCAGGCCAGTATCCAACCCGGACAACAGAACACAAGAACAACCTCTCAGCCTCGCAATCACGGAGGAAAGGTCCAACTGCCGCTCCACGAGAACAAGTCAAACAACTGTGGAGACCAACCAACACCACACCTACAGACACACTGCTACAGGTCCATGCCTGGCACCTCTAGGGTCTCTGGCCGGAGCACATTAAAGTGAGGCACTGGAAAAGAGGACTAGCTGAGGACTAGTGACGTCTACTGCTGTCTGTATCCCCAACTACAAGCACAGTACAAGCGACAAAAGAACAGACTCTGGGAAGTTGCTGTCCCACTGCCGTCTTTCTCTCAGCCAGATGTACAACTCAAACTCAGGAGTGAGGGTGTCCAGGAAGACAACACAGACCTCGACGGTACCACACTGTATCGGGACAAACCGCGAGCACAACAAACACACGTGCCTGGCTCACAAAGAACCTGGGTACCCGACTAGAGAGGCATTCCGGAATAGGCACCGGACCACCACACTCGGCTAGCACAAACCACAACACTTATACGTTTATTACAAACCACGATACACGTGTGAGGAATAGCTTGTCCTGGTCACTCGTGACCTACAAGCTACCTTACACAATAACGCATATAAACCATATTAATAATAACACCACGACCTGTCATCGGTCACCATGTGACAGTGAAGGTCACACTAAACACAGTACACAATATTCACATAATAACCATACTTAAACTTTACTAATCATTCATCCAGAATAATCTGCAAAAGATTCTAAAGGATCGAGGCTAGGTTCAGATGTGAACCTCATCGCCACAATATCACGAACTAATCATAATAATTATATATAATAAACACAATAACGTACGATATGTCATGCATACACAAACCACATGCACGACATCAAAACCCCGTAATATTTCACATAAATCTTGTACTCTAGGATGTAGTGAATCCCACGCACACACGTAAAGAACTAGTAAACTACATAGCTGGTGAGCTGTCCTCAAAAGCCCTGTGCTCTAAGAGCACCACAGGTGTTAATACACCGCTCAATATTGATAAACACATTGCATCGCAATACTTGCAATAGGAACGCCGTGAAACACACTGTGCTGATACATGCACAGTTTGGCGGCAACATCGATTGCCGTCCATAGGATATAGACGATAATATTTCTTGCCGTTAATACTATGTAAGCGGCCTCTACCTGGTCGTTTACTCAAAATCAACGGCTAGAAATCTAGCCATTAACCTCCCAATGAAGAACTCAGCGTTAACCGATGTTGACGTCGATATCTTCAATACAGGACACACAGAACCGCCCTAGGCCGATCACATAGGCAATCTAGCCTATAAACAACAGAAAAATGAGGGGAATCATTTCCCCTTAGATCTGTATACTACAATCAAACCGGAAAAGCAAGGTCAAACACTTGGATCAATCAAACCACCCATTCTCCCGCCATGGTAAACCTTTTTCTCGAAAACACAATTAACAAGCAATCCATGCAAACAGAGCATGACAAGTCAAACAGGAGAAATCCAAGGGTCCAGTCCCTACCTCTGAAATGCAAATAAACTCCTAAAGAACCTCAAATCGTGCCGAAACCCCAGGAGCTTCCCGCGAACACCGCCCTCCAATCCGTCATTCCCCACCTGATCTACCGCTGCTGCGAGCATCACGGCCTTCCCACGTGCTCTCGTCGACCGCCGGAAGTAGTGAAGAGGCACAATGGTACAGGTGGGGGAAGAGGAGGGAAGAAGGTGGGGAAAGAAGAAGGCTCGGGTTGCCCTTAAAAACACAGGCGCCTCAGGTTAACGTCAACCTCTGCGCCGCTAACCGAACCGTCACAACTAGGCATCCACATTGCTCGCCGCCAAGTTCATGCAACAGAACTCACTAGAACGAACGATAGACGTCCACATCGATGGACGCCAAGAACATGTTAACAGAAACACCATTGCCGCCAACACACATTAAACGACACACACCTGGATGCCAACCCACTGTTGATGTCCAGTGCACTGAACACAAACACAGATCCATAGCCAACCCTGATAAGGATCCAATAAGAAACACACAACACAAGTCACACTGGTCAAGGAGTGATCACCCCATACGCTAAACCGAGGATCCACGAAGATCCAAAAAACGCGCGATGTTACATTCCGCTTGTCTGTTACCTTGTGGATAATATGGGGATTAATGATGCAAATTGATGCCATATTTACCACACTTGTCGCGAAGCTCCTATGAAGTGAATTGAGGTCCATTGTCCCGAGGCACGCCGAACCTTGCAAGAATGTTGCGCTTGATGAACTTGACCACTGTTCAAGCTTTGACCTCTATGAACACTTTTGCTTCAGTGCACTTCGTGAAGTACTCCGTGGCGGTCAGAATGAAGGACTTCTTATGGATTTCTCCAGTTCTATCCGCGAGTGGACCGACCACATCAAATGCCCACATGGTGAAAGGCCATGGAGCAATGGAGGGTGAAGAGAAGAGGAAGGAGCATGGATTTTGTCACTGTGTAATTGGCATTTAGCATAATGACGGACAAAGTGACGACAATCTTCTTCCATGGGGGCAGTAAATAGTGTCTTAGCAATTTTTGGGCAATTGCTCTACCATTGACATGACCACCACATTCGCTAGAGTGAGCGGCTTCAACAACACTTTGAGATTCGATGAGATTCAATTCATTAAGACAATGGAGATAAACCCCACTGAGAGATTTCTTGTAAAGAACACCACTCGATCTTATAAAACACTCGAGATGCGGCGAATGGCCCATCTATCGACAGAGGTGGCTATCGGGGAAAGATCATCCTTGTGATAGTTCTCGATGTCAAAGTACCAAGGATGGCCATCTTCGAGGTCAATTTCGGGCTCTTTTGAGAGTGCATGGACCGAAGAGAGGTTGTCTTGAGTTGAGAGAACAAGGATCAACATGGGAAGGGACTTTTAACCTCGAACAGAGATGGTTTCGGATGATTTTCCAAAGGAATAGGAATAGAAGAAGTCAGGGAAGCGAGTGAATCTGCTAAATATTCTGAGCCCTGGGAGTGGGGGACTAGAGTGAGCTTCCTGAACTGCCAGACTACCTTTCCTACCAATTCTTGTTATGGTTTTAATTGGGTCTTGGGTCTGGTACTTGCTAGAGACTGCCGGAGTATCAACTGCGAATCAGCAAAATAATTTAACTCCTTTACTCGAGCAACAAAGCGATTTTCAGCCCGACTAAGAGCGCCTCATACTCAGCCACATTGTTCGTGGCACGGAAGTTATTGGTAGGCGTGCGGAATGACTACCCCTTCCAGTGAGAGGAGGACTGCCCTATTCCACACCATTTGGAGTTGAGGGCTCCGTCGAAGTAAAGTATCCATGAAGGTTCACCATCGATAATGGCTCCTAACTCTTCATCCGAAAACTTTCGTCGACAGGAGAGTCTGAAGTAGGGGTGGTGTGCCAAATGGTCAGAATAGCATGACCCTGATTGACTTTTGGTTGACATAGGTGATACCAAATTGATTGAGGAAACTTTCCAACCTCATCAACCGCTCGGTCAGGACAGGGCTTCTCAAGCAAGTAATGAATTGGGTCCATACGTGCCAGAAGTTCACCTCATGAGCTAGGAAATAGTGTTTTAACTTCTGGGCAACCCAGACGACAACCGAACATGTTCTTTCTATGGCAGTGTACTTATTCTCAGCCTCATTGAACAACTTTGATAGGTAGTACACTGCTCTCTCCTCTTCTCGTCGTCATATTGGGCCAAGACTGCGCCAGTTGAATCTTCAGTGGTTGACACATAGAGTAGTAAAGGCCGACCGGGGCCGGAGGAGCGAGACACGGGAGATTGAACAGATAACTCTTCAATCATCAAAGGCCTTTGGCATTTATCATTCCAATCAAATTTTGCCTCTCCTTTAAGATCTCATAGAAGGCTTGCAACGAATTGAATGCTGGGGAGATGAACTCCTAATGAACTGTAGTCTGCCAATAGCCCTCAAATTCTTTGATATTCCTAGGAGGAGGCATGTGTCATTTTGCTTTGGCCTTTTGGGATCAATCTCAATTCCCCGCTTG